>CM041776.1:244409370-244926297 GCA_023374045.1 Limonium bicolor
TTCTGTCTATCATGGGCTGCCTTCATATTAGCTCGAATCTGCTGAACTTCAGCTTGCACTTGCTCAAGGTACTCCGGTCCTATTATGACCGCTTCACATGACTCATCCCAACACAAGGGTGTACGGCAAGGTCTACCGTATAGAGCTTGGAAAGGCGACATCTTAATCGAGGCGTGATAACTATTATTATAAGAAAATTCGATAAGATGAAGCTTATCTAACCAACTCCCCTGAAAGTCCAAGGCACATGCTCGAAGCATGTCCTCCAGTGTCTGGATGGTCCATTCTGTCTGACCGTCGGTCTGAGGATGGAAGGCGGTACTCAGCTTCAATTCTGTACCCAACGCTTCCCGTGTAGCTCTCCAGTATCTCGAAAGAAATCTGGTGTCGCGGTCAGATACAATGGTTTTCGGGACTCCGTGATGTCTGATAATCTCCTTGTCGAATAGCTCTGCGAGCTTCACTACCTTCCAGGTGTCCTTCATCGGTATGAATCTGGCAACCTTGGTAAGGCGATCGACTACTACCCAGATCATGTTGAGTCCTCCCCTGGCAGGTGGGAGTCCTACACAAAATCTATGGAGATATCTTGAAATTTCCACTCCGGAACTGGCATCGATTGTACCATTCTGCCCGGTCTACGATGTTCAAATTTTACTTTTTGGCATGTTAAGTATCTTAATACAAATTCTGTCACATCCGACTTCATTCCAGACCACCAGAAGTACCTCTTCATGTCTTTGTACATCTTGGAGGCTCCCGGATGGACTGACAATGTGGAACTGTGTGACTCTCGCAGGATGCGATCCCTTAGCTCAGCATTGCTTTGGGGGACGCATAGCCTGCCACTCAACCGGATCAAACCATCTTCATGTAGCTTGAAGTCATACTTCTTCTTCTCAAATGTACCATTCTCAATCTTTTGTCTGATTTCGGTTAGGTAAGGGTCGCTCAACTGAGCGTCTCGCACCTCGTCAACCAAGCTAGAAGAAGCGAGTAGCAAATGGAGCGAGTGTGCTCGACGGCTCAGGGCGTCGGCTACGATGTTTGCCTTTCCTTCCTTATATTGCAAGTTGATGTCGTAATCTGAAAGAAACTCCATCCATCTTCTTTGTCTCGGATTCAGTTCTTTCTGAGTGAATACATACTGTAAGCTCTTATGATCGGAGTAGATGGTGATGCTTACCCCATAGAGATAGTGTCGCCATATCTTCAAGGCGAAGACAATGGCTCTAACTCTAAGTTGTGTGTCAGGTAATTCTCCTCATGCGTTTTCAGCTGGCGGGAGGCATAAGCAACAACCTTGCCATGTTGCATGAGTACGCATCCCATTCCTTTGCCTGATGCATCACAGTATACCTCAAATCCCTCTGTGCCCTCTGGAAGAGTAAGGACGGGCGCTGAGGTCAATGAGTCTTTTAGTTTCTGAAATGATAACTCACACTCGTCTGTCCATACAAACGGTGCATCTTTCTTCATCAATGTGGTCATGGGCTTAGAGACTTTCGAGAAGTCCTTTACAAATCTCCGGTAATAACCGGCTAGACCAAGAAAGCTCCTAATGTCGGTAACAGTCTTAGGTCTAGGCCATGATCGTACAGCTTCTATCTCAGAAGGGTCAACTGAGATACCTGCGCTCGAGATGACATGACCAAGGAATGATACCTGATCAAGCCAGAACTCGCATTTGGAGAACTTCGTATACAGCTGGTTCTCGCGCAGTGTCTCAAGCACTTTCCTCAAATGAGTTTCATGTTCCTCTGCTGATTTGGAATATACAAGGATGTCGTCGATGAAGACCACAACCGAAGTGTCCAAGCTCACTGAATAGACGATTCATGAGGTCCATGAATTTAGCTGGTGCATTTGACAAACCGAATGGCATCACTGTGAATTCGTAGTGGCCATATCTGGTACAGAATGCCGTTTTCTCAATGTCTTGCTCTTTGATAGCGATTTGATGATACCCAGAACGGAGGTCAATCTTGGAGAAGACGGATGCTCCTTTCAGCTGATCAAATAGGTCGTCGATGCGTGGCAATGGGTATTTATTCTTGACTGTGACCGCATTCAGCTCGCGGTAGTCAATACAAAGTCGGAGGCTGCCGTCCTTCTTCTTCACAAAGAGGACCGGTGCTCCCCAGGGTGATACGCTCGGGCGTATAAACCCTTTGTCAAGTAAATCACGTAACTGCTCTTTCAGTTCAGTCATTTCAGCAGGTGCCATGTGGTACGGTGCCCTAGCAATGGGACCGGTACCTGGCAATAGATCAATTTCAAATTCCACTGCTCTCGGTGGTGGCATGCCGGGTAGCTCCTTAGGGAATACATCGGGAAATTCGGATACAATCGGTACATCTTCACTGAACTCTGGATCTCTCTCCAGGTCTTGTACATAACACAAATATACTTCTAGGCCCTTTCTGAGCTCCCGGTACATAGCCATGGCAGATATGAGTGTGGTCGAAGGCTCTCTCGGTCTCTGGCGGTAAGATACTGTAACCCCAGAAGGACTTTTGAGCAGCAAATGATGCTCGGCGCAAAGGATTCTACCCTTGTGCCGCTCCAACCAATTCATTCCGATGATTAAGTCTAATCCCAATCCATTGAATTCGATGAAGGAAATGGGAAACGCTTCGTTTTTGATTTCGATGGTGGCTGATTGATAATATTTGGTGCACTTTACTCGCTCCTTCGATGGGAGAGTAACCATGAAGTTCGGTAGCTCATCCGCATCTAGCTTCAACCTCTTCACGAAAGATGGTGATACGAAAGTGTGAGAGGCGCCGGAGTCGAATAACACATTGGCATCAATGCCTTCACTGGAAATGTTCCCGTTAAGATGGTGCCGCTTCTGCCGGCTTGTGCTTCGGTGAGGATGCTCAGGATACCCTCGGTACCGAGTCCACAACCTATTGGATTCAAGTTGGATAAGTATTGATGGTGGACACAAGTGGAATTAAATCAACACTGCTCTTTATTGATAAACCAACCATCATACATACCGTGTCTCTAATACATGTTACTAATAGATTACATGATACTATGAATTTAATACTTCCTAAAGGTAAGGTTCAGGCGTCCTGGTTTCATGTGTGTGGCATTGATTATTGCCGGTGGTGCCGTATTCAACTTGATCTTGTTGATCCCGTGATACAGCATCCTAGAGTTTCCACCCATGATAGGACATCTCCTGATCTCAGTACCAGCTTCTGTGCGAGGTCCACACGCTTCTGCTCGCTATACAAAAATACGGCGTCATCACCAATGGACCAAGACACTACGGGCACTCCTTGTTCAAGAGATTCCGCTGTCTCGTCCTTGTCTTGGTGTAACCCAAGTCGTCCTTCTTTCTCATAGAAGTTGACAATACAAAGGTCCGCTTCAAGTGCGGGGATCGGTTCGTGTTCACATTGTTGTGCAAGTTCTACTGCTTGTGTGACGAGTGTCTGAAACTCTGGAGGTATTGTCGGTGGCGTCGCTCCATCTTGGGTTCGTGTCTCCTGGTATGTCTTGGTATAAGGATTCCAATCCTTTCCCAAGCACATCATGTTCAGTTTCATCTTCGCTCCACCGGGGAATTCGGGTGTGTAAAATCCTCCTGGACCCGTTCCTAGCTCGTTGCATCGTCGGATGATTGAGATTTGCGCTTCGGGTGTCAGGTATCCCCTTAATAAGATCATACCTGGTCGGATGTCCTCACACTGTTTGTTGGTGTAGTAGTGGTTGGTGATGTCGATCTCTTCTTGATTCAGGTTTACCGGTATCGGGTAACAGATACTAAAGCTTCCTAAGGTTATAAATTTCATCTCCGGTGAGTACTAGTTTCAACTACTCCTTTTCATGCTTAATATACACTTCATTTTATTTACTCATGCATTCACTCATACAGTTACTCCAATACTTAGACATGCTACTTCAAGGATTAAAGGTTTAGATTAATTACCTGGGCCAGATTTAGAACCGGACCCATCACGGTCAATCACATGAAGGACAGACTGCCTCTGAGGTGCACTCCTCTGCGGTCACCGAAAACCATTCTGTAGTTTGCGAGGAATCAATCAAATCTCATTCGGTAGATGGTTAAGGTTACAAGATGAACTCATGAAATCCTGAGCGTCCAATCATAGTTAATGAGAATGAATGGCCGGGATTATAACGTAGAAGATTAATAATGTTTTAAGTTAATATAAATCACAGAATAATACTCTAACTTGCTAGATTTATTTAATGATCTTCCCTGATGTATTTTGACACCAAATTTTAACCATAGATTCCTTATAAAATCTAGTTTATTTTCATGTAAATTAATATAGGTTTTGAGTTTTTAAACGTAAGTTATAATTTTTGTAAGTTATGAGTAATATGGATTTATTTAGATAATTAACAAAGAGATTTTTATGAAATAAAAGTATTATAATATCTCTAAAAACTTCATAGTTACTATATATTGAATTTGAGACTGTTTAGATAAGAGGAAATAGGTTTAATAATTGTATTTATGAATTTTTCATAAGTTATCTTATAATCTATGGTTTTAATGTAATGGAAATTAAAGTATAGTTGAAAAATAAACTTTATAGGTTGAAAATAATATAAGAAGGCTAAACTAACATTTAATAAAGAATGTTAACAAATATTTTAGGCTACAAACTTTTGAGTAGAAATAGTGAAATAAAGCGATAAAAGAAGTAAAAGATAATCTTAGGTTAAATCAAGGAATTAAAATTTACCTACTTTTATGTTAACTATATACCATAGAAGCTAATGTACTAAATTGAAACTAAGAAAAATACTTTATTTTATAAATCATATATTAGATGTACATGTGTGTACAAGTTAATAGGAATAATTAAATACAATAAAGCTACGTAAAGAATGTCTTAAATAAATCCTAATATATAGATAACAAAAAATGAAAGAAATAAAATACCTTATAGAAAACAGAATATGAAGGAATTAATAAGTTAAACTAAACCTATACATAATACTAATAGTTTCGGATTATAATAAAAAATCTAGACGAAACTAATTAAGGTTATGAGATAAAGATTTAACAAACTTTGCTAGGGCATTTAATAAAAAGGCAATCCTTGAAATCTTGAGATTTAAAAATCATAGGAAAGATATATCTACAATATTAACTGTTTTAGAATCCAGAATGAAATAGCATTAATGAATTATACAAACGAAAATTTAAACCTAAGTGAACTTGTAAATGGGAATATCCAACATGAACCTTTGAGTTTTAATCAAATATTAAATGAATAAATCAACTACAACCTATAAGTTTTAAAGTAAGCTAAACTTTGATCTAGGATAAGAAGATGAAATAAAATTAATTAAGACATACAAGTTCAATAGCGTAGGTGGTCAAGTCAAACCCAGAACTAAATCAAAGTTGCGTGTTCGAAACCTCACAAAACCATTTTTTGAAGTTTAATCAGTTAGCGAAAACGTAACACGGACTTGGGCTAACCTACTGGCCTAAGTCCATGAACTCCAAAACCCCACTTAAACAATTCAACAAGAGCTTGGGCCACTCTCATGATAAAACCCTAAACCATTCCAGATTAATTGAAATGGGCCTTATTAACTTTAATACCCCGGATCTAAAAATCGTGATTAATTTACTCTAATATGATTATTAAAGGCCTAATGGTGTCTAAAGAGTATTGGTAAGGGAAAATAAAACCAAAAGAAAAGAGAAAATGCGTAAAACGCGAAAAACGTTAAAACGCGCATTAAATGAATAAAGGAGATACATGATCTCGTTAGGGTCCGAGATGGATTCCTAAGGCTTAGTTAGGCCTAATTAGTATACGGGAGTGATTCCCGAAGAAAACGGATCCAAATAATGGATTAAAAATACTAACGGAGTTTAAAAGCACGTTTTTTGAGAAAACCCGAAAACGTGACTTTAAGTGGTCAAACAGACCCATAAAAATTATAGTTGATTAAATAACTATAAACAAATATTAATGGAAGCTTAATAACCATTAAAAATAAAGAAACGAGAAAATTCCGGAAAACGGACCCGGTAAGTGAATAGTGTCGAAACCGGGAGACGAAACGCGTTTAATTCGAAAAGATGAAAAATGACCCGGGCTACTAACAGTATGTGGCCGATTTTAATTAGTATACATACACATTTAATTAGCCTGTTAGCTTATTAAGTCACAAGATGACAAGGGAAATAAAGTAAAAAGGGGGGAATAGTAAAAGAGGTATTAGTACCCTCTCACCTCCCATCTCCTTCTGATTCACGATTTCCCTCCCTCTCAGACTAAAATCCTTCTCCCTCTGTATTACGATGGCGATTCCATCAGAGAGCAAACAGCCACCACCTTCTTCCTCCATTATCTTGCTCATTTCTCTTCCGAATCACACAAAAATAGCACCGTTAGATTCCTCTCGGCAAGGGCAACATTTTCCACCCTTCAAAAGCTTAAAACCCTCACCTTCATCTCCATGACCGTAGGCTCTTTTGAAGCTTGAAGAGGTGTTTTTGAGTCTCCTTCATCTCCTTAATACTCTAAGGTAAATATAAACTCAAGTTATCCATCTTTCAAGCTTGTTCTAGCAAAATAAAAAAAAATGCCCACGTTGAACTTTGCTCCATTTTCCAGACGGTTTTGGGTTCCAACAGAGGGTGAGATTTTGCTAGTTTTGCTGTTCAAAGATGGCACTCAAGAGAGCAAGGTAACTCCTTAGTGATAAAGCCCTAAAACTAACTCTTGAAATATTAATTTGGTGAGAAACGTGAGAACTAAACTAGCTTGTTATGTATGGCTTGGGAATAAGATTGTAGATAACAATCGATACCCTTTGTTGGTGTGGAAACAAGAAGAGAATGAAAGAACAAGAGAATGAGGAAGAAGGGAAGAGAAAACAGAAAACTAACAAGGTATTGAACTTACCTTGAGTTGGTTTTGTCTCTGTAAACAGATTTTTGTATGTAAATAAATAACCATGAACTAGTGTAGTCTTGTACTACAATATTGTTTGTTGAATGAGGAAGTCTTAATGCTGTTTGGGGATGCAAAACAAACTTAGAAACTGAGTGAGTATTGTGTGATAACAGAGGGGAATTTAATGAGCTGCTGTGATGGTTTTTGTGCTTATATAAACAGGGAAGTAAAACTGATGCTTGTGAGTTGTTGTAGTGTGGTGAGAATGCTTAGAATGTAGGTAAGCTATGTCAAAACTTGCCTAGGAAACTATGGGCTTGAGTGTGTTAATACGTGGAGTTGGAATGGTAAGAAAGGAAGGATTGGGAAACTGCAACAGAAAACAAGAGACAAGAGTCTGTAACAGATGAGAAAATTACAGTGAATGGGTTTTGTAACAGATGAAGGTATAAATGGTTTAGGTTAGTTTTGAATGCCCAAATAATGTCAAAACATGCTAGAATAGATGTAGGAAGAGTGGGGAAGAAGTTGGTATAAGTTTGGAGTTGTAACATAATCAAAAACAAGGGGAAACTTCACTTCTGCAAGTGGTCCGGGTCTGCAAACAAGTATAGAAACCCGGACCAGGGCTAAAACACGGCAGAATGTTGTAACAGAGGAGTGGTCCGGGTTTACAAACCAGGACACAAACCCGGAACACCCCTAAAATGCACCCGAGAGGTTTCTGAATTAAGGGTCCGGGTTTGTAAACTAGCATGTATACCCGGACCAGTCATAAATTACACCCGAGAGTGACCAGAAGCATTGGTCTGGGTTTGTTTGTAAACCCAGACCACCCCATTTTCTTCACAGAAACCATTTTAAAGCCATTCTAAGGTAGGAGCTTGATGGGTAATGATAGAATAAGGTAATTATGACTTGGTTAATGATGTTTAAAGGTCATTAAGAGTGTGAACAAGTTTGAGAAGTGAATGAGAAAGTTGTGAGTTTAAGAACACATGAGAAAAACTAAGTTAAACAGGATAATGGGGTTAAGTACGGGAGTAGTATTTAATTATGTATCGTATAATCTTAGTATTAATAATAATGTTTGGAACATTATCAGAGGATCGTGTGTGAACCGAGCAAGGTGAGATGACACGGTAAAAGTAAAAACCCCGGTGAAAGGTATGATTTTCTCATACTCCGCGTGTTAACCGAGTAACGTTGATTTGTGTGTTTGTGTGCCGGCTTAATCAAGATTAAAGCATGAAAATAATCCATTGTTTGATTATGTATGCCTTGTTGTATGTTGAATGAGCTAACATACTTGTATGCCGGTGTGGTCTAACATAGTGTATGGACCGACTCGTAGTGAGTAACGTTTGGCTAGAGACCCATAGATCGGGTCGATGCCTAAGATAACGAAAACGTGCAAACACACAAACTATCCGTTAAAGTATAACGATAACGCGAACATATGAACTCCCTAGAATGTGAGGAGAAGTACGGGTTGAGTGAATACCCGATAACGGTTAGAAAACCTTATGGAAACAATCCACGAAACAAATGAGAGTGGAAAGATAAGTGAACCTCCTTCAAGAGAATTAATGATAGTTCAAAGATGTGAACTAGTAAAGAAGGTAAAAGAGACCTAAGGGATTAGTAGCTCCCTTGAGACTTGGTCGACCTCCTATATAAGGATTTTACCCGGTATAAGAAAATAACCGAAAGTATGAGTAAATGAAACGTATGGGTAACTCTTAAAACCTAAGATTAACCGAACTTGTGTATTATTCCCAAAGTCATTAGAAACATCGAGAGTGATGCTTCTAGACTGAAACACATAATATTATTATAACTCCGAGAGAGGAGTGTATGGGAATGAGAGTAGTACGAGAGTAGTCGGACCTATGTAAAAGAGTTAGGAACTAAGAGAGAGTTTCGTGAGCTAGTTGAACCTTCCCACCATACTAGACCAGAGTAGGGTCGAAACCGGGAAAGAAAGACTATGCTCGAGAGCCATGAGTTTTGGCCTAATAATGTATTAAGAGTAACAAGCGTGACGTAGGAGACCTGTAGTGTCTCGAGAATCTACAATTGCTTGAGTATAAATAACCCAAGAGTGTGGGTGAGATAACGAGTGTGGATAACCCAAGAGTGTGGGTGAGATAATGTGTATAAGTAACCCGAGAGAATGGGTGAGTATAAAATGAGTAGCCCAAGAGAATGGGTGTGTATATGAATAAGTAACCCGAGAGAGCGGGTGAGATATTGAATGAGTAAACAAGGCATAGTGAGGTATAACCCTCAAGGCCTAAGAGTAAACTGATACAACTAACAACCATGTTGTGTTAGTTAGGAATTGTGTTCCGTGATTGGATGTAGATTCCTTGAGTAATACACGTATATATTGTATTGCTATGATGCATGTTGTTTGACTAAAATGAACTCCATGTATAGAACTCCATGTATATCCGACAAAAGTAGTCGGCGTACCCCGGTTAGCGCTCGGGGTATGCGAATTTCATATGCAGCGTTAAGCTGAGCCCCTAGGGGCAACGTTTTTATTTTTCAGGTACACCGAAGATGTTACCGTTCGAGAGTAGGACGGGGTCGGTGGTTTGCATGGGTAGTTAGATTTAATTACTTATGTATTGAAAGAGGTGTAAGACCGAATATGTTGTCGGCATCCATGTATTGTAGACTCGGTATAGTAAAGAAATGATTTGAGTATTGTATTTGTATTGTGTACTCGGTTGTTCCAGTTCATCAGACCGTTACGGTATGTAAGAAAGGCCTGGTTAGCCATATGGGTGGCTAACGGCGTTGTTTCACCCCTCGTTGTAATTAGAGTTCCGCTGCGAGAGTAAGAGCATTTAGTGACAGTTTTAGAGGTAATGACGTGTTTAACGGTTGGGGTGTTACAAAAATGGTATCAGAGTGAAGTATCGCTCTGATGACTGGAAATACCGAGCTTAGGAAATACCGAGTTAGGAATCAGAGACTTAGGGCTATGGGTTGAGTTGTAGCGTGAGAGATGCGCTAGTTAGGAACTTCCAGTATGAACTGGATACCTACAATACCAAACCCGCCCTCCACAACCCCCGTATTAAAAGCTTGGGAAAGAACGCCAGAGAGACGGGGAAACCCGATCTGGCAATTTACAAATATATCTAGATGAACCAGAACCAGTCATGCGGTTGATCCCAAGAACCGGAAACCCCGGCGATGGATCCCGCTGGAGCGACAATAACCGCACTCGATGGCGAGACGTCGAAACATCCTATTCCAGGGAGACCAGAATCTATGGCAGCTTGGGGCGACATGCTTTGCAGTCGCGAGAACCTAGCTGGCCGAGCGGCAGCAAGAAGAAAGCACCAATCGTGCGACAAGACGGACTCATAAGAAATAATGAGAACCGGGACACATGTCTACGGACCGCCATGGTTATGTAATACCACTAACGGCTAGTTGAGAGTAGGTGCACCCACCCTGCCACACCCGAAGAAGTTGAAATACTTAACTGATATAGCTTAGACAGCTACGAGCAAACTATGGGATATACCCGAATAGGACTACAGAAGTAGTGCCTAAATAACTTAAACCTCGGTAACCACAATGAAGACGTGGGAATGAGCAACGAGGTAGAGCATAGAACTAAATAATTAAGGAACTCCGACAGTGGAGAAGCACCTAAATGACTGACAGTCATGTCAGGATAGTGAGAAGCAGCTCTAAGGAGTAAATATCCAACTAAGGGATCAAGGAAGAGCCGACGAGGCTACCAAATATGACGTGAACAATACCGTGACCGGTATGAGTTAACCCAAAAACCGCCTGTACCGCGCACTTGCCACGGCAAGTGCAGTATTAATGCGACTATTAAGAGGCGCTTTGACAAGCGACCAGTACTTAGCAATTACCAAAAAGGCTAGAGAAGCCAATATGGCAAAACAACCCTAAGAATTCTGAAATGAAACCTTGAGAAGATCGAATGGCCTGACCATTATACTAAGAATATACAGGTCAGCAAGAGGCTAGACCTGCTAAGAAGTAACCGGCATTGAAATGCCATGAAGATCTTACTTGCAAACCCAAGTTTTTCATTCAAACACAAAATTTTCCAAAACCACCAAATTTTAAAACCAAACCAAAGAACCACGGTAAGTTATCATAGGACGATATAAGAGGAGTTGTCAACAGAATACTTCACCTAGGCGTGTGACCGACACTACAAGTGTACACAAACAAGACATGGAACGACCGCACTCCGAAGGAGCTTGCGGGCCTGACAGACCAATTATGAGTTAGTCGGGTAAGTGGTAACGTATCAATAAGATACTCATGTATGTATACAAGTAGAGTACGAAACACGGGGAGTAGCCCACTCCATAATACGGACGAAAGAGCCAAATCAGACCTGAACAATTGACTACCACGAATGATCAAGGAGAAAAACCTAGGAAGACGACGGGCCTAAATGTGAAGCGTTAAGAAGTGCGGGGAGCACCGAGTATTAAGTATAGACATTGGATATGTCTCAAAAATCATGAAGGAAACAAACGGTAACTGGAATGAATTCCCAGCATAACCCATACGGCTAATGCCTGTAAAGAACACAATAATGTTCGATAAACGGGATAGAATTCCCACAGTATATCTCACTGAAGAGAATAATGACCTGGCCAAGGAGGAAGTATCAATGATCTACCCAGTTTCGGGAGACATTACAACCCAAGAACGGGGAACGTTACAACCCCAAATGGGATAGTTTAAAATATACATGACCGCAAGGCGGAGTAAGGAAACTGAACATACCCATGAGCTCAAGCCAGAAGTATTGGCGCAACTCAGTAACACCCAGGAAGGGTACCGAAATCAACAGTAGTTGAACGAGATATCGTGTTGAGAACACCAGTGTTAAAGCGAACACTCGGGTAGAACCCAAAGGGATCCCACGTAACACGGGGTACCCTAGATTGCCAGAAGGCATGAATTAATATCAAGATGCTTAAGGGCCTTCCATGTACAGAAGTGTGACGAAACAACTATATCAAAACCCAGTAATACCTCCAAACCATTTAATGGTTTATGTAGAAGAAGAAACTTGTATAAACAGCCAAACAGAGCATGGCTCGAGGCAAGGTGGCTTGTAAGCCAGAAAACTAACTACAACTCGTAGATCTAAATGTTACAAACCTGTGCATAAAGGCATAAGAGAAACAGTGGAGAATGAACCACTACCTCAGAGTGGGGACACCACTTGTTATTATGGGGCCTATGGAGTGGTAATTGCGTGAATCCTTCAGAGAAAGGCTACCACCTAAGGATGTAATGCGAAACCACTAGAGCGGCGTGGTGATACTTGAGCATGTGTTTATTGCCAAGGAGTAATGCGAACAGGGATAGTATGTATGATGGCTTTGATAGCAGTGGAAGGAAACCGAGAGAGAAATCGGATGTGTGCAATATGAACTGTAGAGTAAGCAGTGCGCAAGTGCGCAGAGAGAGTTAATGAAATACCCCGTAATTAAAAACAGTGATTAATTAGGCTAATTATTTTTGAGACTTAATTACACTTAAATAAATACGAGGGAATAAATCCCGAAGCAATCAGACCTTTAGAATGGGTTAAAAGCATAAACGAACCTTAAAGCGCGTTTTTCGAGGAAACCGGGAAAACGTGACTTTTAAGCGGGTCAAATAGACTCGTAACAATTTTGGTCAACTAAATAGTCACTAATAAATATTAGTGAAGCTTTAGAACCAATAAAATTAATTAAACGAGAAAATTCCGGAAAACGGTACCGGTTAGTAAAAACTGTAACAACCGGTAAGTTGTGGGGTAAGAGTACAAATAAACAAACTTAGTGTGTCACTTTGCAAATAAAAACTAAAAATCTGTGTGTGTGTGTGCATATGTGGGCCGATTAAATGAGCCCCCTCCTCACTCACTAAATGTCTCTTATTTGCTAAAAGACAACTAAAGTAAATAAAAAGAAAGAAAACTCTCTCTCTCCACCACACTCCCTCACTCACGTACACACCCTCCTCCTCTCTTCATTTCTCTTCTTCTCCTGCGACAGCCATGGTGTTTTTGAGAACCCACTCAAAAACCTCACCTTCTCTCCTCTCTAGAACACTCAAATCTTGTCCAAATCCAACAAAAATTGTACCATTGGAATCCCCTTGCAAAGGAGAACACTTTTCTCCTTTCAAAAATCGAAAACAACCAACTTCATCTCCAGGGTGTGCTGCATTTGGAGCTTGAGTACCACCATTAGAAGCACCTTCACCTCCCTATCATTTTGAGGTAAAAAACATTCTTGGAAACCCATCTTTTTCTAGCCCTCATTTGCAAACGAAATTCAAAGTAAGCCTTGCTTTGCTCTTTGCATTCCAGCCGATTTTGGCTTCTCTTAAGGGCTAGGACTTGCTCTCTTGCTAGACAAGAACTTCATTCATTGGTGGGAAGGTAATACTCTTTTCTAAACTCTATAACATCTAAATTCTAGGGTTAGTATAAAATGAGTACTAAGTAGTTGTGTGTATGGTATGGGGTGCTGTAGCATTGCCCATTCAAAACCGAGAAGAAGGAGAAGGAAAGAAGAAGAGGAAAGGAAAGAAAGAAAACTAACAAGACAAGGTGAATACCCCTACCTTGAGTTAGTTGTGTATATGTGTAATGTAACAGTTTTTAGAGTAGTAAAATGAGTAATGAATTGAGTAGTGAGTAGTATATTGTAGTGTAATGAGGAATGATATTGTAACAGTTTTGAAGTTTTAAATGAGTTTTAAAAACTTGGGAAAACATTGGGTATTGATGGAGTATGTGCAGGAATTTTATGTTGTTGAAGTAGTGTGAATTGTGTGTATGGTGTATTGAATAAACAGGTTGTGAATGAGGAATTGGGAACTGAAATAGTGTGTGAGCAAAGTAAGAAATATAGGGGAGACTATGTCAAATTTTGTGAGAAATGAGAGGACTTAAGTTGCTAAGAAGAGGAAGTATTTGGAGAATTTAAAAGGGATGTCATTAGCTTGTAACAGAATTGGAGAATGAGTATGTTAAGGGAATGTAACTAGAAGTGGACTAGTGTATTTAAGATGCCAAGAGTGACATTAGTTGAGGAAGTAATGGAGGATAGAAGTTTTAGTAAAAATCTGTAGCATTTGAGGAAAGAGCAAAATCTGTAGCATTAGTGAAATACAACTAGTATAAGTGTTGGATTGAAATGAGGAAGAAGGTGTAAGTGAATGTAGGGATTGAGTAGTAAGTTTGGAGGATGAACCAAGGTGATTTAGAGGGCTTAATTAGTGCCAAATCATGTGGAAAAGTATTGGTAAAGATTGGGGAAACAATGGGTAAAGAAAACACCCAAAAACATTTTTAAAACTGAAGTACTGGGCCGGACCGGACTTGCGACCGGACTTGCAAGTTCGGTCGAGCCCAGATTTACAAAGACGGGAAAGCTTCTGGAATCGACCGGACTTGCGACCGGACTTGCAAGTTCGGTCGGACCAGAAAATTCTCCGTCAGAAACCTTCTGGAATGGACCGAACTTGCGACCGGACTTGCAAGTTCGGTCGGCCAGAAAAATTTCCGTAATGCGAGCTACTGGAACGGACCGAACTTGCGACCGGACTTGCAAGTTCGGTCGGGCCAGAATTTTCCCGTACTGATAGCTACTGGAATGGACCGGACTTGCAAGGTCGGTCGCAAGTCCGGTCGGGCCTTAAAAAAAAAAAAAAAAAAAAAAAGAGTATTTTTACCATATGATTATAACAATCATATGTATATGTATATATACATATATATGCCTATATACCTATATGCATATATGTGGTAGTAAATTATAATGAAGTAGTAAAGGTAAGGAAGCAAAATAAGAGGTAATGAGAAAAGAATGGTATAATAATCAAGTATGAATGTAAAGAGTAGTAGGTATATATTAGGAGTGTTAATGAAGGAAAGTTGGATCATAATAGACCATTGATCATACAACTTCATGTATGTGTAGGAATCAAATAGTTGAGCTCCAAGGAACCGGTAGTACGAATACGACGGTGGAACGGTATATTTCTTCATGCCCTGTATCCTAACTTGGTTACCCCGATTTGTGTGCTTATGTGATCACCAACAAGATAAATGCATGAATCGGATTTATATTGCACATAATTGTGTTTGAACTATATTGTTCTTGTTTATGCTCTTGAACATTTAGTTTGTATAATTCATGAAATGAGTGAATGGAAATGAAGTGTATGTGTAAGTATGAGTATTTGTGTATTGTATGTATGTATGGAAGTAAGAATGGACTTCTACTAATTCCTAACAACCTAACTCCTAACATGAGTAATGAGTAAAATGGAATGAGTAGAAGCCCGATATAGTTTCGGCCACGCGTGAGGATAAGGAACCACAAGAGGTTGGAACCGAATCCTGGCTATGATCTTTTCCTTGGACCAATTCCCTGTATGGGTAGCATCCGGGATTAGTGGGCCATCCTAAAGCCCGGTGGGGAGGTAGTACTCCCTGCCGGAGGTCACACCGACTTAACTGGAAGTAAAGTATGTAAGGAGTAAGTATTGTATGTGTATTGGTCTTGACTATTGTAAGTCATTGACCGGAAGTAAAAGAGTATGAACACCCGACTAACCCGGGTGTGGTAAAGAAGCTAACAACCTTCTGTGTGAATTGGAGAAGTGTATCTCCGTATTGCGTATCGGGTATGTAATGAGTATGTATTGTGCATGTGTATTCTGAAAGATGGTAAGTAAGTATTGGTTGACTTGTATTGTCTTCCAAGCATGTATTGTACCGTGCGTATGTATGTATACCTGTGTAGTATTGTAGTATTGTGAATGAGAGTATGTACGTATGTAAGTATGTATGTAAGTATGAATGCATGTATGTATTGCAAAATGAATTGCATGTATTCGACCAAATGGTCGGCGTACCCTCGCTAGTACGCGGGGTATGCGGTTATCATATTCAGCGAAAGCTGACCCCCTCGGGGGAACGTTTTTAGTGCGCAGGTACCGAAGCGGATGTGGTCAAGGTAGAGACCGGCGACTACACTTCGATAGGTAGAAGTGGAATGTAAAGGTGTACTAAATGGCACACCCTTGTACTTAGCAAGTATGTAGTTGTGAGAAATGGGTAGTGGTTAGACCTTTAAAGAGTATGTATGAACTTGGAAGGAGTATCGTATTGTATCTGGAACTTAGTAACTCGGTATGTGTAGTGTATTATCTTGTATTGAATTATGGAGTATTGTATTGGATGGAGTATTGTATCGAATGGAGTACTGTAGTACTTAGTGAGTAATGGGAGTATGTATTGTAATTGTGTAGTACTCGGATGTTCCGGTCCATCAAACCATGCTGTATGTAGTAGTAGCCTTGTTGGTCACGTGGGTGACTAACGGCAGTGTATCACCCGCCGTTGAGTATGTAAGTATCCGCTGCGTGGATCTGCATTGTATAAGGAGATTGGACGGTAATGACGGTATTAGCGGTAGGGGTGTTACAGTAAAAGAATAGCGTATCTTGTTGAGCCAAGTGAATGGCAAGCCATAGTGTAAATGGCGAGAACACCTGGGCGGAAGCTAAAGTAGTAGCGGATGCCACGAAAATGAGGTACGCAGCAAGCGACCGTTGTAAGGGTATAGCCAGATAATGATATGAAGCTCACGAGTAAAGATGACAAAGGAGACATGTTCCTTCCTATCACATAAGTGATTTACTGCCAGGAGTTTATGCCTCTGTACTCTGTAGGACTGAGTGTTTTGGTATTGCTCTTAACCAGTAATGATCTTGTGGATATCTAGGAATTGAGAAATGTCAACGAAGTCAGTTGAGCGAGAATTTAGAGGAATAACCGTGTGGCCATTGGCCAAAGATGCACAAAGAACGTGGGCAGTAACCCACAGGACCCAGGACCGATGTATGGTAAATGTAGAGTAGTATGAATGAAGAACTCTGGTACAGAAACAAGTAAACAAACATAAAAATTAAACGAGTAAGCACTACATACTAAGTAGTAGCTCGACCTCAACCGATAGTAAGTCGGAAAAAGGTAAGTGAATAATCACGAAAGTATACAGTGTTATACGAAATAGATTTCCAGAGAACTGGAGAGAAAATCTATAACTCATTGAATTCGCATACGGTAAGAGATACCAAGCGACGATTGAGAAACCTTTATTCCCAAGTCAAAAAGGGATAGAAAGGGAGTGAATAATACATTGAGAATACCAAAGGGCGAATTAAGCTCTAGTTATCAGGTCACACAGCAGAAGCTAGTGGACCGTAATTCAAAGGTTAAGTATACCTAGTAAATGTGAGTAAATGGCTAATCATAAACACCTTGAAGCCTTAGAGGCTAGAACCGAACCTGGTTATGAGTCAATTAACCGTATTGAAGTTAAACACTTCATGATACTGAATTAGTGAACCAATGTACAGAGGTAACATATGGTCGATTACGCGGGCGTAACCCCTTTTACGGGGGGTAGGGTGAGAAACCGCTTAGAGTATGTTTTACGTATAGATGCGTAAACTACTATGTGCATAGCACAAAAGGAATTGTTTTGATGATTGGAACTTATGTTACATAAACATATGTACCCATTCATTGTGTAATTATGATTAATGTGCATGAGAGATGCAAGTAATGAGTATATAATATTTATGAAAAGAGGAGTAGAGAGACTCCTGGGGAATGAGAATCCCTATAGTATATGTCTAGTGAGATTAGACATGAGACATAATGAGTATGAATCGGTATGAAACCGATGTGCAACCTTGTAGGGAGTGAGTTCCCTAGGTGATTATATTTGAGAATGATTGATGGAGTGAGTTCCATCCTTTGGAGTTGTATGTTGTATGTTTTAAATTGAGTAATAATTTGACTAATGAGGCCATAAGTATGGAATGCATAGGCAAGGTAAGTAAGTAAGTTGAGAATGACGAATGACCTAATTACTAGGAACTAGAGATTAATTGAAATGAATTGTTTCATGAATATGACTAGAAAGAGTAAAAGATAGAAAACGAAAATGTTTGACTATCTGATTGTTTGAAACTAACGTGGGAGGTGGAACTTGATCTGCTAGCGATCAAGGGAAACCGAACACGAATTGGGGTGGAAGGATAGTTCAACACTGATGCTGATCACATCAGGGTTGGATGATTCTTGAAGCTCCCTATAAGTGGTCACAAGTAATCACGCTAAGAAAAGATACAGCTACCATAAATTTGATTTGGAGTTGTGTGATGTCTTAAAAACAATTTCCAAACAGAATTTGAAAAGGAATTTCTTCAAGTATGGAGATGGAAACGAAAACTGGTTTTGAAACCGCTATCACCCGCCGATGGCTGTGGCCTTAAGTCTTGATGACCGGTAGAACGGTGGGCGTGTATTAGTTTTGAAACCATTTCATCGTACGTGCGGAGGTCCTAAGTGACCGGTTGGGGCGGTGATAGTGTGTGATTTTTCCAAAGGCAGCGGGACGGGGAGAGTACCCTGAGACGTTCCTGTGTTGAGTGAGTCAACCAGAGTGCCTGAGGATATGTATATGTGTAACACTTTGATCGAAACCGAAGGGACCGTGGGCCAGAGAGAGTAAGTGCCCATTTGTCATGAAACGGCCGTGGACCAGAGAGCGTAAGTGTCTAACGTGACCGGTACCTGAGGGATCAGTAGTATATAGTACTCAATATGGATTCGAGGACTGTAGTGCCTTCTTGTCTTCGGACCGATTCCATGGAGAGAGTACAAAGAGTATTTTTGATTGCTATACATGTTGTGATATATGTGTGGTATGTGTAGTGTGAAATGAGACTGACTTGTGGAGTCTGTAAGGTTATACATGTATTATAACCTTGGCGTAGCGTGCCCATGAGAGTAACGATATAAGATTCACCAACTTTGAGGACAAAGTTCCTAAGGGGGGTAGATTTTAATACCCCGGATCTAAAAATCATGATTAATTTAATCTGATATGATTATTAAAGGCCTAATGGTGCCTAAAGAGTATTGGTAAGGGAAAATAAAACCAAAACAAAAGAGAAAATGCGTAAAACGCGAAAAACGTTAAAATGCGCATTAAATGAATAAAGGAGATACATGATCTCGTTAGGGTCCGAGATGGATTCCTAAGGCTTAGTTAGGCCTAATTAGTATACGGGAGTGATTCTCGAAGAAAACGGATCCAAATAATGGATTAAAAATACTAACGGAGTTTAAAAGCACGTTTTTCGAGAAAATCAGAAAACGTGACTTTAAGTGGTCAAACAGACCCATAAAAATTATATTTGATTAAATAACTATAAACAAATATTAATGGAAGCTTAATAACCATTAAAAATAAAGAAACGAGAAAATTCCGGAAAACGGACCCGGTAAGTGAATAGTGTCGAAACCGGGAGACGAAACGCGTTTAATTCGAAAAGATGAAAAACGACCCGGGCTACTAACAGTATGTGGCCGGTTTTAATTAGTATACATACACATTTAATTAGCTTTTTAGCTTATTAAGTCACAAGATGACAAGGGAAATAAAGTAAAAAGGGGGGAATAGTAAAAGAGGTATTAGTACCCTCTCACCTCCCTTCTCCTTCTGATTCACGATTTCCCTCCCTCTCAGACTAAACTCCTTCTCCCTCTGTATTACGATGGCGATTCCATCAGAGAGCAAACAGCCACCACCTTCTTCCTCCATTATCTTGCTCATTTCTCCTCCGAATCACACAAAAATAGCACCGTTAGATTCCTCTCGGCAAGGGCAACATTTTCTACCCTTCAAAAGCTTAAAACCCTCACCTTCATCTCCATGACCGTAGGCTCTTTTGAATCTTGAAGAGGTGTTTTTGAGTCTCCTTCATCTCCTTAATACTCTAAGGTAAATATGAACTCAAGTTATCCATCTTTCAAGCTTGTTCTAGCAAAATCAAAAAAAAAATGCCCACGTTGAACTTTGCTCCATTTTCCAGACGGTTTTGGGTTCCAACAGAGGGGTGAGATTTTGCTAGTTTTGCTGTTCAAAGATGGCACTCAAGAGAGCAAGGTAACTCCTTAGTGATAAAGCCCTAAAACTAACTCTTGAAATATTAATTTGGTGAGAAACGTGAGAACTAAACTAGCTTGTTATGTATGGCTTGGGAATAAGATTGTAGATAACAATCGATACCCTTTGTTGGTGTGGAAACAAGAAGAGAGTGAGAGAACAAGAGAAGGAGGAAGAAGGGAAGAGAAAACAGAAAACTAACAAGGTATTGAACTTACCTTGAGTTGGTTTTGTCTCTGTAAACAGATTTTTGTATGTAAATAAATAACCATGAACTAGTGTAGTCTTGTACTACAATATTGTTTGTTGAATGAGGAAGTCTTAATGCTGTTTGGGGATGCAAAACAAACTTAGAAACTGAGTGAGTATTGTGTGATAACAGAGGGGAATTTAATGAGCTGCTGTGATGGTTTTTGTGCTTATATAAACAGGGAAGTAAAACTGATGCTTGTGAGCTGCTGTAGTGTGGTGAAAATGCTTAGAATGTAGGTAAGCTATGTCAAAAACTTGCCTAGGAAACTATGGGCTTGAGTGTGTTAATACGTGGAGTTGGAATGGTAAGAAAGGAAGGATTGTGAAACTGCAACAGAAAACAAGAGACAAGAGTCTGTAACAGAAGAGAAAATTACAGTGAATGGGGTTTTGTAACAGATGAAGGTATAAGTGGTTTAGGTTAGTTTTGAATGCCCAAATAATGTA
The DNA here is from genome assembly GCA_023374045.1 of Limonium bicolor. Classification (NCBI taxonomy): domain Eukaryota; kingdom Viridiplantae; phylum Streptophyta; class Magnoliopsida; order Caryophyllales; family Plumbaginaceae; genus Limonium; species Limonium bicolor. Next base: position 244,430,036 of record CM041776.1, read on the forward strand.
AAAACATGCTAGAATAGATGTAGGAAGAGTGGGGAAGAAGTTGGTATAAGTTTGGAGTTGTAACATAATCAAAAACAAGGGGAAACTTCACTTCTGCAAGAGGTCCGGATCTGTAAACAAGTACAGAAACCCGGACTAGGGCTAAAACACGGCAGAATGTTGTAACAGAGGAGTGGTCCGGGTTTACAAACCAGGACACAAACCCGGACCACCCCTAAAATGCACCCGAGAGGTTTCTGAATTAAGGGTCCGGGTTTGTAAACTAGCATGTATACCCGGACCAGTCATAAATTACACCCGAGAGTGACCAGAAGCATTGGTCCGGGTTTGTAAACCCGGACACAAACCCGGACCACCCCATTTTCTTCACAGAAACCATTTTAAAGCCATTCTAAGGTAGGGGCTTGATGGGTAATGATAGTATAAGGTAATTATGACTTGGTTAATGATGTTTAAAGGTCATTAAGAGTGTGAACAAGTTTGAGAAGTGAATGAGAAAGTTGTGAGTTTAAGAACACATGAGAAAAACTAAGTTAAACAGGATAATGGGGTTAAGTACGGGAGTAGCATTTAATTATGTACCGTATAAGCTTAGTATTAATAATAATGTTTGGAACATTATCAGAGGATCATGTGTGAACCGAGCAAGGTGAGATGACACGGTAAAAGTAAAAACCCCGGTGAAAGGTATGATTTTCTCATACTCCGCGTGCTAACCGAGTTACGTTGATTTGTGTGTTTGTGTGCTGGCTTAATCAAGATTAAAGCATGAAAATAATCCATTGTTTGATTATGTATGCCTTGTTGTATGTTGAATGAGCTAACATACTTGTATGCCGGTGTGGTCTAACATAGTGTATGGACCGACTCGTAGTGAGTAACGTTTGGCTAGAGACCCATAGATCGGGTCGATGCCTAAGATAACGAAAACGTGCAAACACACAAACTATCCATTAAAGTATAATGATAAGACGAACATATGAACTCCCTAGAATGTGAGGAGAAGTACGGGTTGAGTGAATACCCGATAACGGTTAGAAAACCTTATGGAAACAATCCACGAAACGAATGAGAGTGGAAAGATAAGTGAACCTCCTTCAAGAGAATTAATGATAGTTCAAAGATGTGAACTAGTAAAGAAGGTAAAAGAGACCCAAGGGATTAGTAGCTCCCTTGAGACTTGGTCGAACTCCTATATAAGGATTTTACCCCGTATAAGAAAATAACCGAAAGTATGAGTAAATGAAACGTATGGGTAACTCTTAAAACCTAAGATTAACCGAACTTGTGTATTGTTCCCAAAGTCATTAGAAACATCGAGAGTGATGCTTCTAGACTGAAACACATAATATTATTATAACTCCGAGAGAGGAGTGTATGGGAATGAGAGTAGTCCGAGAGTAGTCGGACCTATGTAAAAGAGTTAGGAACTAAGAGAGAGTTCCGTGAGCTAGTTGAACCTTCCCACCATGCTAGACCAGAGTAGGGTCGAAACCGGGGAAGTAAGACTATGCTCGAGAGCCATGAGTTTTGGCCTGAGAATGTATTAAGAGTAACAAGCGTGACGTAGGAGACCTGTAGTGTCTCGAGAATCTACAATAGCTTGAGTATAAATAACCCAAGAGTGTGGGTGAGATAACGAGTGTGGATAACCCAAGAGTGTGGGTGAGATAATGTGTATAAGTAACCCGAGAGAATGGGTGAGTATAAAATGAGTAGCCCAAGAGAATGGGTGTGTATATGAATAAGTAACCCGAGAGAGCGGGTGAGATATTGAATGAGTAAACAAGGCATAGTGAGGTATAACCCTCAAGGCCTAAGAGTAAACTGATACAACTAACAACCATGTTGTGTTAGTTAGGAATTGTGTTCCGTGATTGGATGTAGATTCCTTGAGTAATACACGTATATATTGTATTGCTATGATGCATGTTGTTTGACTAAAATGAACTCCATGTATATCCGACAAAAGTAGTCGGCGTACCCCGGTTAGCGCTCGGGGTATGCGAATTTCATATGCAGCGTTAAGCTGAGCCCCTAGGGGCAACGTTTTTATTTTTCAGGTACACCGAAGATGTTACCGTTCGAGAGTAGGACGGGGTCGGTGGTTTGCATGGGTAGTTAGATTTAATTACTTATGTATTGAAAGAGGTGTAAGACCGAATATGTTGTTGGCATCCATGTATTGTAGACTCGGTATAGTAAAGAAATGATTTGAGTATTGTATTGTATTGTGTACTCGGTTGTTCCAGTTCATCAGACCGTTACGGTATGTAAGAAAGGCCTGGTTAGCCATATGGGTGGCTAACGGCGTTGTTTCACCCCTCGTTGTAATTAGAGTTCCGCTGCGAGAGTAAGAGCATTTAGTGACAGTTTTAGGTAATGACGTGTTTAACGGTTGAGGTGTTACATTAACAAAACCTAGCCCAAATCCTTATGAGAAAATAATTGTAAACCAAAAACTAAAAACGTAAGTTCCTTAACTAATCAATACATGAAACACCTTAATTATAGGTTACTAGTGGAAAATCGCACACTCAAGTTTGGTTACTGCTTACTCATACCAGGTACGATTTCTCGTACTCAGATACTTCTACTAACAGACTTAAGGAAACATTTTTAAAAAACGCTAACTGGCTTAAAATGAATTTCAAAAGGAAAACTACTTGTGTGACTAACCCAGCTTGATGTGACTAACTGAGCCTTAGATGTATAACTTGTATGGTTGTTGTGTCTTCCTACCTTAGTTGTTTCACTAGGCTATTAACTGCAAAGTGTTTACGCCTCTGCATTATGTGTGACTGAGTGTTTTGGTATTGCACTTGTGTAGTTAATGGTCTAGTGAGATAGCTAGGAATACAGGAAAACGTCAAATCTTGGTAAATTCTTCCTTTGACTCTGGGTACTATTTCATCCATGAGTCGAGTCTTTGGTCAGCCTTCTTGAGTATGGAGTCTTTTTATTAAGTCGTGTGCACGCTTTCACCGACGATCGAGTACGGGTCGGTGGTAGTGGAGGTCTGCTTTACCTCATCCATGTGGACAACTGACTAGCGGTGGGGGCCATCTCTCCCTTTGTTTCTATTCCACTCTTGGGTATGTTTGTCTATGGGAATCAACTTTCTGAGATGGTGGTGACATAAACTGTCTACCACGGGTTATGGGTATTCTTATCATTTCTAGTCCTTTGTGATTACCTGAGTCTTTCTCCTCTTAACTAGAACTGGATCTAATATTAATAATGAATGCTTATTAACTTTATGGTGTGACTTCTTAAGTGATTGACTTGTTTTAAAGTTTTTCATCTCTGTCTTCGTCTTGTTCTCTTTTCTCTATGTCTTGAAGTGCCTTATTACTCTGTTTTACTTTTAAGAGTTTGATTTCAAGTTACTATTTTATTTTATAAGTTATGTTTTAATTTACTGTTTTAGAGAATCGTACCAGTTCCATTCCAGGGAACTGACTCACCCTTCCGGGGGTGGGCTGCTTTGGTTTCATCATGGCAGGTACACCCTATTTGCAGGTGACCACGAAGTGACTGAGAGATGGGTTGGGTTTGGTTTGAGAGTTATTTATTTTACTTATTGTTTATTCGATGCTTTCATTTCTCCCATTCAGACCGTAGCTTAGACAGTTTTAATTAATGTAATCAAGTAAGGTTTTATACCGGGTGTTTGGTGCCCGATGATCTGTAAACGCCAGTAGATCTGTATTTACTTTAAATAGGGGTGTTACAGTGTTTAATTGCCTATATTAATCATGTACAATGTAGAAGGGTATATACATACATACATATGTATGTATAGGTATGATGAACATCACACTAGCTTTAAATTGAATAACAAGATTTTTAGAGTTTGGGATATATTTCATTTTAAAGAGAAACTATTTTTTACTCTTCTTGGACAATGCATTAGATAATAGTACATGTGCTAATCTTTTAACGCAAGAAAGTACACTATCATGATATACGGGAACTTTTTCATGGTTAAGTTGTGCTCATGTGTTGAAAGTGTGTGGTCAAGATGATTTAGAAGGTATATGAATACTTTATTGAAGCCAATAAAGGCCTTTTGTTCACTTTCTCACACCCCTGCCCGTTAGTTTAAAAGGTATGTGCAAAGCTATATGTTTTAAAGGTTAGATATTTCTACTTTGGCATGTCTACACATTTGGAACTTAACCTACCACTTGTTAAGGAATGAGAACTATCATATTATATTCACAACAATTCATAAATATGGTATTACTGATGCTTCTAATTATTTGTCTCCCTAATTGTAGACTAATACTATTGCAATGCGTTGTAATGCTTTGTTGAAGCTACTAAGACACTTTCATTGCTTTATGAACCAAAATGTACATGATGGTTAAAGAGTAATGGTGGCCACGGGTCCGGTTCCACTGGTTCCGGTTCCATCGGTTCGGTTCCGGAAAATGTGTATTTGTATTTGGAACCGGTCTGGCGGTTCCGGTTCCGGTTCTGAAATCTGGATTCGCTTCGGATTCGGTCAAAAAATCGGTTCCGGCCGGTTCCGGTTCCGGTTCTGATTGGTTCCGACCAGTTCCGGAGCGGTTCCAGAAAGATTCGATCGGCTCCAGTTGCTTCGTTTTAGCTTCGATTTGAGATCCGTTTGAGCGCACACGTTGCTCTTTTCATCCATTTTACTCCTAGATAGTTTATTCTTCAAGTTTATAATCTTAAATGTGTAAGAAACAAAGACTTAGGAATTTTTATTGAATTTACAAAAAATAGGAACAAAACGATGTCGTTTTGGCCCGATTCCAACGGTAACTTCAACCGGTTATGGGGCGGTTCCGGTTTCGGTTCCACCATCCGGTAGGGGTGGCAAAACGGGTTCGCAGGTCGTGTTAGGCTAAACCCGACCCGTCTATTAAACAGGTTGACTCGACCCAACCCGTTTAATTAATCGTGTCAAAATATGAAACCCAAACCTAACCCGTCTATTAAACGGGTTATCCGGGTTATCAAACAGGTTGACCCGTCTAACCCAATTAACTAATTATGTCCAAATTTAAAACTCAAATCCGCAGATAGTGAACTCAAAACCTAACTGGAGGTTTAGAAAAGAAAATAAGGGAGAAGGAACAAGAGGATTGGTCAGCGAGGAGAGGAGGAACGGAAGTAGGGAAAACGATAAGGGAAGGCGAGAGAGCGGAGGGATAGGAAATTGAGAATAAAAAAATGAATAATCTATAATTTTAATATATATTATTTAATTAATATAATTATTTAAACGGGTTAGCGGGTTGCATACCTTAAACCCATACCCGACACGGTTATTAAACGAGTCGTGTTCGGGTTGACCTGTTTATTTAATCGTGTCAAATTTTAAAATCCAAACCCGCTAACTTCGTGTCGGGTTCGTGTTGGTCAAACGGGTCATGTTGAAATTGCCACTCCTACCATCCGGTTCCGGTTCCCGGTTCCGAATCCGACGACGGTTCCAAGCGGTTCTGGTTCCGGGCCCGGTTCGGGCCCGAATCTCAAAACATGTATTTGTATTCGGAACCGGCTGAGGCGGTTCGATTCCGGTTCCCACCAGTTCTCAGCCGGTTCCGGTTCCAATCGATTCCGGGTAGAACCGGACCCGATGGCCACCATTATTAAAGAGTGCATCATAATCATACATGTGTGTAGGGCGAAGAATGAACTATGATCTTCATGATGGCACAGTGACATGATTACAAACAGGTAGAATTATTTTGGTGACTTAATTTTATTATATGTTACTATAAAACTGCAGCTCTTGATCCTAGTGTCAATTTGGAGGTTTAACGTTCGCTCTCATTATTGTACAACCTTATTGAAAATATTTTTATTGTGGATGCTTATGTTGCAAAGGTTATTAAAATTGTTGCATGATTCACTTGATGCTTATGTCGCTAAGTATAGAATAAATACCGAGTTAACATGCTAGTGAGAAACCACCTCATGTTAAGCATGTGTACGTGAATACGATAATAACTAATATTCTTACTCAAGTATGCCACTTTATGATGATCAATTGGATTTGACATTTAATCGGGACGATCGGGGCGGAGCCAGGATTTGCTGTTGGGGGTTAAAAAAATTAATTGCTATAGTGATAACTATTAATGACTAGCTTTAAATAATGATCTATTCTTATTATTTTAACTAATAAATATTATACTAATTAGAAAGAAATATAAAACATTGTTGATGCATAATTAAAAATTAATACTAGGTGAAATAAAATTAATAAGTCTCTTATCATGGCATATAGTGGAGCCCAAACCATATTATATGTAATATATGGGGATAAGCAAACAAATGATCCATTACCAACTACTATAACAGTAGATTAAACTAAAATTGTTAACATATAGTACATTTTGTTAAATAAATATTAATAACTCAAACAGGGACAATAAAAGGGCTATAAAGAAAAGAAAATAAAAAAGTAGTACTCACTCAAGATCTCATAAAATTGACAATAACAAAAAAGTTTTTTCTTTTACTAATAACTATTATGGGGATAAGGATTTAAATATGTGTTGTGGGAGTATTCATAAGCTACATTATTTTTTTGGTAAGTAGGCTGAAAAATACCAGCAACGCAACTTTCTTTCTTATTGTATGTAACTGTTACGTCTAAATTTTGTAAGGACTAAGACAAGCAGCTTGACACCAGAATGTACTTGTACTCAACGATGTAATGTAAGCCTTCGGGCCTTGTATCTCAATTAATAAAAGAAGTAGCCCTTTCCTACCTGCGTTGTGATGACTCGATCTCTCTCTGTTATACGCCCTTTATGCTAACTTGCAGGTGTGCAGGTAGCTGAGGGGCCCCTTGGGGATAGTGCTTTGGAACTACGGTGCGAGCTTCTATTACCCCGATGCCGAGAGCTGGCGGCATCAACTCATTATGTCCCTGGTTATTCTTACCCCGATGTGCGGGCGGCACATCGTTAGAGCCTTTGTGGCTCACGCAGGGATGAGTTGGATTTGGGTGGAGATAAGTGTGTTGGTATTCGCCCGATGCCCTCACCCTCCGGTTATCGGTGTTTGCACTGACTGTGTGGGCTAGCCTCGTGGGTGGCCGAGCACGGGTGTTACTTGCACTTGGGCTGCGCACTTGGGCAGGAGTTGCAAGTGGTGCGCAGATCCCCTTTGACCTTGACGCTTGAAGTTGAGGGAATTGGGATGGCCGGAGAACTTATCTGATAAGGGTGGTATAAGTCCACTCTCATCCTTGTGGTTATGAGTGGCGCATTCTGGCATGCTGGCATAGTGCAGCAACGCCGGAGCCCTGGGGTAATTTCCTTAGGGCATGTCAAGCTAAGTGCTTGCTGTCGTTTGTATGCGAATGCTTGGTTGCTTGAATGCATGTGTTCAATGTTTCTGTGCGCATGTGTGTTTGCTTGGTGCCGAATGTTGCTTGAATGTTTCTAAGTGTTTTCCGCTGCGTGTCTTCCTGAGTTTTTTTTTCAGGAAATTATACGTTACAATTTTGGTATCAGAGCCTAACCCTTTGGCAAACTTTGTTTGCAGATTGTTTAAGTGTTGAACTCGTAGTGAGGCCCCATTCCGGAATAGTGTTAAAGGTTGCAATCGAAGGCTAAGTCTTGCAAACAGATTGCCGATCATGGGCAGAAAAGGTCCTGATTCGACAACTCTTTGGGCTTACGTGGAAGAGTTAAGAGATGTTGTGGGTCTATCAAGTCGGGAAGCTGATGCGGTGGACCCAGAGTTGGATTTGATTAGTGTTGTTCAAGGACTAGTGAATGACAACAAGTTCCTTAAGGATGTTGTCAATGCGTTGGCTAGTGATGTTGCCCAACTCAAAGCGAGATTTGAGAGTCAAGAGCAGGAACAAGACTCTGAAATTCGAGTGAATGAACATGCCTCGCTGGCTAAACAGAATGCTGATCTGTCAGAAAAATTGAGCAAGGCACTTGATGCCTTAGCGAGTCGTGGAGTTCCTTCTGATGATTCAAAAGTTAAACCAAGGGATCCAAACCCCTTCGATGGGACCCGAGATGCCGAAGTCGTTGAGAATTTTCTCTACGATATGGAAAGTTTCTTCGATGCCTCTAGAGTGGAGAAGACCTGAAGGTCTCGGTTGCTAAAACTTATCTTGTTGGGCATGCCAAAAAGTGGTGGCGGTTGAAGGAAGAGACGGACCGTAGTAATGGCGAATCGGTTCCAAGAACATGGGTTGATTTCAAGGGAGCCTTGAGGGCACATTTTCTCCCCTTGGATACTGCTCATAGAGCGAGGACTCGTCTCCGAGCTCTTAAACAGTCCGGTTCTATTCGTGAATATGTTGAGGAGTTTGTCTCCATCATCTCTGACCTCCCGTCGATGGACGAAGGTGAAAAGTCCATGCTTTTATTGAAGGTTTGAAACCTTGGGCTCAAAATGAGCTAAGGAGAGGTAGGGTGACGACTGTTCCCCAAGCTATTGAGGTTGCCGAGGGTCTGGTGGATTTTCGACAGGAGTCCTCACCTGCAAAGGCTGGTTCTTCCAATCCAAGGAAGGAGGGTGATTCCTCCCAGCGGAAGCGGAAGTGGCCGGCAACCCCGCCTGAGTACGACTCAAGTCACTCAGAATCGACGCAGGTAGATGTGTTGGTTAAGGGAAGGGAGTCAAAGCCCTTTCACAAGAAGGGGAAGAAGACTAAACCCAACTTCGTCCCAACTTGTTACTTTTGTGGGGATGCACATTTTGCTACATCCTGTCCTAAGCGAGCAAATCTTTCTGCGCTTTTGAATCCTCCTAAAGAGGGTGCTCGCAAGGAAGTTGTCCCTTCAACTTTTGTTGGCTCTATTCTGCATCCGCCTAAGGAGCCACGGGCAACCCCGTCGCCCTGAGTGCCGTGCGGGCACCTAGGCTTTTGACAACCCCAACCCATATAGTTTTGGCTGCCGCGAATGAGGCAGTTATGCCTGTTCATGGCACATGTAAATTATGTATATAAGTCGATATGGGGGTGGGAGTTGAAACTTTTGTGATCTTGGAGTTTCCAAGATTCCCCATGTTCTGGGGATCACCCTTTTGTGGGTTCGTTTACGGGCACACGAGCTAGTGTGAAGAGGGAGAAATGTTCGCTCGGTTAACGAGAATTTGCTTTCACAGGCCACATCATCCCCGTCGGGGCGGTTCGTATGGACCCATCCAAGGTGAAAGCGATCCGAGTGAGGACGACTCCGAAGGATGTATCTGAACTTTGCCCTTTTCTTTTGGCTTGGCGAGATATTAACGCCGATGCGAGGAAGGGTTTTCTCTAACGGTAGCCCCTTTTTACCGACTTGCTCAAGGCGAGCAAAAATGGGACGGGGACGGGTGCGCGCCCTGAAGGCATTCGAGTGGCTGAAGTGACCTATTTCCTCGGAATCGTTGCTTAAGTTGCCTGAGTTTGATAAGTCCTTTGAGAGTCGGAAGTTATGACGAGCTGAACAACGTTGTTCGACTCATGTGCAAGAGATGTTTGCGGTAATCCTTCGCCTTATGATTTTGAGGCAATTACCTTCCCGGAACTAAGCTTTTCTTTCTTTCTTTTGTTGTCACGGGTAATGTGGCTAACATCTATTTTTCCACGCAGAAGAAGTTGTTCCCTAAGCGAGCGAGATGGAAAGAGCTTTCGGGTTGGCACAATGGTGTTCCTGAAGCTCTGAGTCGGCATTGTTTTGGGCTAAACAACAATATCTCTCGTGTGGGAATTGGCCTGGTGGCCAGGATCCGGGAAGCATCGAAATCCGACTCGACTTACAAACAAATTCGAGAGAAAATCAATGATGGCAAAGATTCGCCGTAACACCCCGTTCAAAGTCCTAGCTGTTGGTTGAGCAGCGCAGAGCTATTGTTCATGCTGGGAAATTTTGTATCGAAATAGAGAGAAGGAAGTTGCAACATGGGCGAGAGGGTAACTTATTGCAGTTTAGGGATAGAGATACAAAAGTACTTAGAATCTTTGTCGGGGACGGCGAAGACTTAGGTGGGGGAGGTTTGTTACGTCCAAATTTTGTAAGGACTAAGACAAGCAGCTTGACACCAGAATGTACTTGTACTCAACGATGTAATGTAAGCCTTGGGCCTTGTATCTCAATTAATAAAAGAAGTAGCCCTTTCCTACCTGCGTTGTGATGACTCGATCTCTCTCTGTTATACGCCCTTTATGCTAACTTGCAGGTGTGCAGGTAGCTGAGGGGCCCCTTGGGGATAGAGCTTTGGAACTACGGTGCGAGCTTCTATTACCCCGATGCCGAGAGCTGGCGGCATCAACTCATTATGTCCCTGGTTATTCTTACCCCGATGTGCGGGCGGCACATCGTTAGAGCCTTTGTGGCTCACGCAGGGATGAGTTGGATTTGGGTGGAGATAAGTGTGTTGGTATTCGCCCGATGCCCTCACCCTCCGGTTATCGGTGTTTGCACTGACTGTGTGGGCTAGCCTCATGGGTGGCCGAGCACGGGTGTTACTTGCACTTGGGCTGCGCACTTGGGCAGGAGTTGCAAGTGGTGCGCAGATCCCCTTTGACCTTGACGCTTGAAGTTGAGGGAATTGGGATGGCCGGAGAACTTATCTGATAAGGGTGGTATAAGTCCACTCTCATCCTTGTGGTTATGAGTGGCGCATTCTGGCATGCTGGCATAGTGCAGCATCGCCGGAGCCCTGGGGTAATTTCCTTAGGGCATGTCAAGCTAAGTGCTTGCTGTCGTTTGTATGCGAATGCTTGGTTGCTTGAATGCATGTGTTCAATGTTTCTGTGCGCATGTGTGTTTGCTTGGTGCCGAATGTTGCTTGAATGTTTCTAAGTGTTTTCCGCTGCGTGTCTTCCTGAGTTTTTTTTTTCAGGAAATTATACGTTACAGTAACCATATATACATGATGATGAAAATGTACTCTAACGTCAGACGAGTGGTTACTCTTACACCTTACAAGCAAGCAACACTCTTTTTTGGATTTTTTAACAAAACAAGCAACACGAATATAAGCCAATTTGAATTGTAGAAAAAAAAAACAACTTGTTTCATTAATGGAACCACCCACGCATTGCCATCTTCCAAGTAAGCCAACCAACCTAAACCGGATCATTTCCTGAGATCACACAGAAAAAGTAAAAAAAATGCAAGTGTCTTCTGTTCGTTCATGAATGGATGTTATTTCCCAACATCAATCATAGCATAGAGACCTTCCTGCGCTGCTCCCACACATCCACAAGGAATTCAATCATAGAGACCTTCCTGCTCCCACACATCCACAAGAAATTCGACCATTTCATTAAGAGAAATGGATTGCGGAAAGGGCTTATTAGTCCCCAGCAAACTCTCATAAGTTGTGTTCCAGCTCAACCTGGGCTCTTAAGCTGCTGTTTTCTGACTTTGACCTTTTTTATGATCGTCAACCCACTCTCACCTCACCTCGTTCCAACATATTAGCCCGTGATTTACAAACTCTCTACATTATTCTAATTGAAAACTGAAATGATAGGGGGGCTAGATAGCCCTAAGCCTGTACGTGGCTCCGCCACTGGGACGATGATGACGTTATTGATGTTTTTAAGTATGGGAAGGCAACCAATCAAAGTTCATTATTTTTACTTGAATTTCATGAGACATCCTTTCAATTTTTTGTCTTATCATTGGTAAACATAAAAAGGTTTAACTTAGCACCATATTCAATCAAGGAGTGAGTGTGAGCTAGTACGATTGAAGCACAACCAAGATACATCAACTATGGACAAACGCAAGAGATCGTTCCTTCTGAAAAATTGGATTGTCTGTCGTTGAACTCAATGAACCCATATTTAAGGAACAACGGGACAAACGATAGCAATTATAATTTTATAAGTAAAAAAATTTGTAAGTGCTAATATTTAAATTAAAATATGTTTTCACAATATGTAAAAGTATCAAGCTGTTTTCATTTATATTATTACTAATATAAGGGTTGATACATCATCACGATCAAATTGGGACCATTTCACCCAAGTTAATAGGACTATCAAGTTAGTTCGGTTTGATATAAAAAACGGCCCAAAAGTAGGACTGATTATTGATGGTTTGATCCAATCTCTAAGTGTAGGATTGGAACCAGAACGAGGATCGGTACTGAACGAGATCTGCCACCCGGCCGGACCTGGCCCATGACCTGCTAAAGTTCTAGACGACGACCCAAGCATCAAACTCTATCTCAATAGAGTAGAGGAGTATGAAATTTGGTTAGCCTGCGCTACAAAAATGAAAACTGTTTAGGCCTTTCTATATAATATCCTTTATAACTTCTTTCTAAAACCATCCACACATATTCTATTCACAAAAAAATTACATATTCTATGACCAACTCCAGTAAAGCACCTCAATTCTACATGTAGAACAATTACCCCCGACATCCGAACTGGTCGTATAGCCATAACATGGAGACATAACTTCCATTTAGGACGAACAACTTCATAACATAATATACTCCATGCGCAACTTCATTGTTTGACATTCCTACCAGCATAACTTACCAAAATAGAATAATCACACTCCCTCACCAAAAGACCGATAGCATATGTAAAACCAGCCAGCCACCCTAACCTCAAGAACCCCCACACAACTTCTACACACAACAACCTTAAACAAAAATTAGCCAATAAGAAACAACTAACAATATCACATTGTCTGTCGTTATAGGCATCGCTTAGTGTTGGATTCGAAAAAAAACATCATACTAAGGACACATTATAAAGTTATACAATGGGCCTGTGTACTATTGGGCTATTACAGGAAAGTAAAATCTAGAAGAGGTAAAGGCTCTTGCTCAGATGGGCCGAAAAACTAATCTCTGGCCGAAGAGATAATTTTTTTTTTTTTGCAACATTAAAAATATTCCTTTATAACTAAAGACGAGAGGTGGTATTGTTTTTTACTTGTGACGTCCACAAGACACACTGACAGACACCGCTCAATGATTGTTTGATTTGTTTCAGTCCTGTGTGTCATTTATACTTCATAACAGTGTGTCTTGAGTTTTTTTTAAAATTGAGATATCCCTGTTTTCTTTCGTAATTCACAATATACCCTTGTGATTTTCGTAATTAACTTTAAACATGCTTAAATGTTGTCCAAAATTGATGAAATTTTACATGGATGATACTAAAGTGTTATATTTTGGTCCAATATAAAATTTGAAATTTTTTAAGTTCACATGTGCCCCTGTGGGACTCAATGAATATGTGACTGCTCATTGGGTCCCACAGGTCACATGTGAGCTTAAAAAACTTCAGATTTGATATTGGACCAAAATATAACACTTTAGCATCGTCCATGTAAAGTTTCATCAATTTTGGACAACATTTAAACATGTTTAAAGTTAAATTACTAAAATCACAAGGGTATATTATGAATTACGAAAGAAAACAGGGGTATCTCGTAAATTTTCCCATATAACAGTGTGTCTTGAGTTGGAACCGTTACATATTCAAATGACTTTCTATTATTTTTGGGGAATCGAGATCAAGACAGAGGTCCCCTTCATGATCTCCCGCTGCATGTTTTTTTTTTTTGTGTGTGCAGAAAACCACACAAAAGTGTAGTTAGTTGCCTAGAATAAAATAATGTTATACAGTTTATAGTCTCATTCTTGAACTAACTGTTGATCTAACAGCTATTATTAGTGATTAACTTCAAATTTTTAGACAAAAAGGTAAAATATTTGATTGAATTCTGATTGAGTACGCACACCTAAAGTTTTTATTCTTAATTTTATTCAATGATTTTCCTCTGGATCGATATCTCCACTTTTCTATTGAACGTGGAAGCATGAACTTGACCTCCCCATGGCTATTTATTTAAGCCTTTGATCCAGGTACCAATATCATATGATTTCATTCGATCCAAGCTCGATGCATGCACGTGTCTTCTTTGCTGGCCAAAATACTATGATTAATCAACTCGGTAGTTCTCGATACGTGCGCAAGAAGAAGGCCTTATATAGCCCCGCCCCTTTCAATCATGATGAGAAATTACCATTTTATTACTCATAGCTTTAAATGGGGTAAAATACAATGCATAAAAAGCATTTACGAGTCTAAGAAGGTTTTGATTCAAAACACCAAATGAATTGCAATCAAAAAGTTACAATTCATTCTTGCTGGATAATACTGAACAAGGGTAAACAAAATCAAACACAAATCTCAGTTGCCTGATCTTTCGAAGAACACATTCTATTTGCAAACTTTTTTTTTTTTCGGTTTGTGAATGTTTTTTCTATGTCAACAATCAATTTACCTGTATTTCAAGTGATTTTGAGTATTCCACCTATATCTGTTGTTCACTAACAAGAAGCAAATAGACCGCCATAAGTACCAAACCCCCCTGCTTAATCGATAGAGGGGTGGTATCATAGAACCAAACGTCCTGGGTTCAAAACCTACCCACTATCATAACTATTATATAAAAAAAAGACCGCCACTTTAAGCGAGAAGTCCATAAATCAAAAGGCTAAAAGTGTGCTACAATGCGGCATTACTTTCAAGCAAGAACCCCAACAACAAAAAGCTAAAATATAGACTAAGAGTACTTAATCACATAATCTGGATGGAACATCTCAACTCTTAGAAGATCGAAAAACCTACAAATGGGTGAAACTTCTCAATTCATTTAAAAAGGCACATGCAGCGAGACTCATGACTCATCTTCAGGGAAAACTGGATCATGACTTTCGTGAGCAGGGTTTGGACAGTAAACAGATTGGGATAGCTAAGAATTGGAAAAACCTTCTTCATGTCTTGGTTAATGAGGCATCCTTAGTGGATTTCCCAGTGTAGAGTATGACTGGTGGTCCTATGGTGTCCATGGGGTAGGAAGAGAAACTTGGTCAATGTTTTGGATGGTTGCTCTTAAGGGATGTCCGGAAGCATCGTAAGAGAAACCCACATGGAAGAAAAAGGGATACCCTCCGTTTCTAGCATGGATCCTAGCTCGTCTCCTGGCACATTGGTGATTGATCTCAGTAACTACAATAATGAGGAAGTCACAACAATTGAGGCAACCCCTGGGCCTTCCAGGAGTTGCCAAGAGTGATGTCTCAATTTGGGACTGGCTACAAGTGGCGGTGGGCACCCCTGATAACTTCACCATGATCCTTTGCCCCTTTTCTTTTTTTGCATTGCCCTGTTTTTGGCTGGTTCTTTGGTCCGTTGGTTTTGTATTACTTTTTCTTAAGACTGTTTGTGTTACACTTTATATTCTATTACTACTGTAAGAATTTCTAGTCTAGCTCGCCTTGGTGTGAGGGATGGTTGCTGAGTGTGATGAACTCGGTTTGGTTTGGTCGGTTTCTAGTGCATCTTCAGATGCGCTATTCGTTTGGGGATTTAGGACATGCTCTAAGTGTTTACAGCAAGTCGTCCATGCTAACTGTGCCTTTAATATTATGGATCTATCTTTTTACGAAAAAAGAGAATGAGTGTTAGGTTGTAATGTTGCATTGCCACAAAGTATATATACAAGAAAATTATAAAATAGATTCATGTAAATGTGGTGACAAATATATAGTTGGTGTCTCACCATCCTGAAACTAGGAAGAAGGGTCTTTGATATATAAATTTGGCAGTGTACGACGTGCAAGCAATTAATTACGTAGGCGATGACAAACATGTGTAAGATGAGACAGGCATTTCGCCATTTTATAATATCATCTAGGAACTACAAATTGGCAGACAAATGAACGAAATAGAAAAGTTGCCAAATTTTGTCATCTTCCTAGCTGAGTACGTACGTAGCTAGCTACCGTCCAACAAAATAGAAATGATAGAACTTTCTTATTTGTTTTCAAAATTCAAAACAGAATCCTTATAAGTTACATCAATATTGTTTAATTGATGTTTATTCTAGAACTCGACTGGCGCATGTCATTCCCTTCATCTTCTAGCCTCTTTTCTTGCCCTAAATTACCTTCTTCCATATGGCATCATTTTATTACTTCTATTGTCTGCATTTCTTAGTCGAATCCTTCTACTGTTGCTTTTTGGGAAGTCGAATTTCTGTCTCTTTGTAGGATGGCGTCGAGTGCCTCCCTAACCTGTGAAATGTCTGGTGCCTTTCCACCGGCTGCTGGCCAGAACTCATCAGCGGCTAACACCTAATTAATATTACAGATTAGAATATGTGACATATATATCAATAAGAGTGAAATTAATACATCATCAGAAGAAAAACTACTACATATATAGGCAGATCTAGTTGAGCATAAGTTGACATTTGATGAAAATATTTCATATAGGGATTTGAGTATACAAGTATATATACCTTTACTTGCAACTGGAGGAACTTGACATAACCTATGGCTTTTTCTAACATTGTCACCATATCAACCTACAAAATAAATGCGTAGTACGTTAACTGTCTATATACAAAGGGCTAGTCAACTGTAAAAATGGTCAACCAAGTAGCTAGCTACGCACCTTGGATCCATTGGGCACGAGATCCTGGAGTGTCTTTAACCTTTCACTGATACGTTCTCGTCGATTCTGAAAAACAAGGGATTGGCAATCAACGAGATAGAGGTTACAATTAGCTATTGTATATGGAACTTTTATTTGTTACTTCTTTTTCCTCTCTAATTAACTACTACAAAACACTTGATTTTTTCAATTATACGGAAGCAAACCTTGGCTGCGGCACTCTGCATCGAATCCTTTGAAGCAGTAGGTGGAGATGAAGATTTGGCCTTGCTGATGGCTTGTTTCTTGGAAGAAGTGCATTGCTTCTTTGGGGTTTGAATATTGTCCTCTTCCTGTAAAAAATCGAAGTTAATGAAACGAAATCAAACACTAATTAACTTCTGTATTGACTAATTTGGGAGTATTATATCATTTACTAATATTAAATGATGATGATATGATGATTAGACAGCACTACTTCGACATTGATACTTGTATTTAATGCAAGAGAGAAGATAGATATGATTGTCACACGAACAAGCCATAATCTCTGCTAAGGTAGACCAATTCGCACGACATTATATAATAAACCGACCTTCGATCTGACATAAATCAGCACGTACAGGCATGTACTTTTAAATTGATCCACAGAAAAACATACTAATTGTTAATTATGTATAATAAACTTAGTTCAAATTTGAATTTTGAAGCTCAAGATTATATTTACCACTAGTAAACCTTTGTGAATAAGAACAAAAAGAATTCCAACCAAAGCAAGATTGTTAATTACCGTTATAGCCCGTTTCTTCAAGCATGCTTGTTGTTTGTTGGTGGATTCTTTAGCACTAATTTCCCCGTCAGATCTCAAGGCTTCTCCATACATCATATCACTACCTTTTGGTAATTCATGATTATTAACTCCTTCTAAAACCCTCAGTCCACTACCATTTACACCTTGCTGCTGCTGCCTTTGATAGTCATTGATTATTGAACTTTCCCACCAAGCATAGTTCTCTTTCTCCTGACCAACAAACCCATAATCCACCACACCTTCCTGCTGAAAGCTGATTGATGATCCTCCACTTCCATTTATGAAACCATCACCACCTCCATTTCCTTGGGTGGTTTTGAAGTGAATTAGTGATGGAGCAACTTGATCATCTAGCTGATGATAGCTTGCTGCTGAATTTGAAAAGGCAAATTCATTGCTGGAATCTGCACTACTGGAGCTTGAGAGATCAGGAGAGTTTCTCACAACTTGTTGTTGGCTTTCACTCATCTCACCATGATGACCTTCAGTGTAGCTGTCACTGGTGTGATTAAGCCCTAGATGATGATGAAGATGCTGCTGCTTCTGGTGGTATTGGTCATCTTCAAACATGTAGAAACCTGGTGAAGGGTTTAAAGAGGGAAGATTTTGGAAATGGATCAGTGGTGAGAAAGATGATCCATCTTGGGAATTTAGTGCTCCCTGGAATGAGCATGAAGATGACCTTTGATCTTTGGCAAGCTGTGCCATGTCTATATAGGTCTTACTCGTTGAATTTAAGGTGTAGCTGTGATGCTTCGGGTAAAATTGGGCTGGTTTAGGGTTTAGGTCTCCTATATGTGGATGTGAATTTATATGCTTTTAGGTAGTAAGGTCTAGAGGGTTCTGTGTGTGGGGAAACAACGAGAAGGCCAGTGAGGAGGGAATCAAAGGAAACAAAGATAAAGACATAAGTAGAGTGATAGACGGACAACAAAAAGAGAGAAGAGGAAATGTGACTTAGACCTATTCTCCTCATGAGAGGAACCCTTAGTTCTAATATATATATACGGGTGATTTTCAAAGAATTGCTTGCTTATGTCACTTGAATAGTAATATATTATCTAGTTAGTATTGGAAACAGAAGAGAAGAAAAAGAGGACAGCCGAACTACAGTGAGTGCAAGGGTATAAGAAAAAGTATGGGTGAGCGAAAATCAATTAGATAATCATGTTATGTTATGGTTTACTTTACATGGCCTCCTAGAGTCCATTGGTATAGTTAAGCTACCAAGTGTGAGAAGGGAAAGAAAGAGAACCGCCGGATCTTCCGCACTCCCACGTCTTTGTAGATTCTACTGTTTTTCGGAGTGCTTAATAGAGAGTCAAATAGCATTGTCAATCTCCCATCTCAGTACGGAATCAAGTGCTCTTTCGAGCCAGTTTCGTTTAGGTATAATTGTAGACGGATCACGTGGGCACCAACATTTTATAATAATTTGGTATGTCATGCAACGCACCACATACCAACAGATCGCAGTTGGGCATTTTTTTTGTATACATAATTCTAGCGCCGAAATAGAGTGTCTCCGCCAGCTAGGGTTTTGAGAAGCATTGTTAGTAAATTTTATCAGTGGCTGGGGCAGCTAGAAATTAAAGATGGGGGTATGAAGTTGGTGGGTGTTTTATTAAAATTTATAAAAAAAAATTTACACTATAATTTTATGTAATTTAGTAAAATTGAGGAGTGTTTTATACCCACATGTATCACTAGGCCGAAGCACTTGAAAATACCAATTCTACCACTCAATTCCCCAAACGGACAAATTGTTCAATTAATGACGGGCTGATGACAATTGTTGCAAAACAACCGCAGTTGGGAATTGCGGATTCGAAATCTGCACAACACCCGCACTTGGGTAGTGCGGGTTTATTTTTTTTTCTTTTGTTAAACTACCGCACTTGGCAAGTGCGGTTACTGTGCAATGTCAGAAGCAGCACTTGCCAAGTGCGGGTATTGTGCAATTTGATGTTAGGCGGCAGCCCCCTCCCTCCCCATATAAACCCCAATATCCCTCCCTCATTTTTCACACAAATCTTCTTATGTTTTCTTAACATTTTGGAGATCTCGTAAGTGCATGAGCACGCTTGAAAGAGCGTCATCGATATCGATGGTTTTTTCAAGCAGTGATCGTGCGGCTATAAGATCTCTAGAATATTTAGAAGATAGAAGGATCTCCCTTATAAAGTTTTTGGAGATCTTACAAGCACTTGTGCGCTGTTTGAGAGACCTCTGTTGATGGCAGATTTAGGCAGTGATCTGCGGAATCTGCCATTGACAGAGCTCTATCAGACAGTGCACTAAATCTAGTTTAACTTTTAAAGAACTGTGTTTTGCTTATGCAGTCCTTTCTAATATGGGAGTATGAGGAAGTTGCATTTGCAGCTTTTTTCTACTACTGTGTTTGGCTGATTTGTGCATATGTAGATCAACATAGTATTAGACTTTGTACATTGTTATATTATTGCATAACATACGAGTTTATAAAAAAATCAGTGAAGCATAAAACGTGGTTAACAATTAACATTACACCCTTTTTTTGTTGTGCTTGCTAAAGGCACGACCTGTCAATGCAGGAGCGATTAAAACAAATTACACTATTAGTTAAACATAGGAAAGTTAAAAAAATATATGCCAAACTAACGGTTACTACCCCTAAACGGACATGACTTTTTTGAGTGTCCCGGCTGTCTACAAATTGAGCAATGTCTAGGCTCTATGTCTTGTGTTTCATCTATTTCTGTATGGATTCGTGAGTGAGATGGTCGTCCTCTGATCTTTCTTTCCAACATTGGGTTTGGCACAAGGACAGGACCGTTGTACTCTGGCCAGTTGCTCTCGTTTCCTAGGGTATTAAAACGAACTTCCCCGAATGCCTTAATCATCATATCCAACTTGTAGACATCATCAACATAGTCTTGCCAGCGAGCTCCTGAGTTTGCACACACGGCTATAACATGAGAACAAGGGTACTTGAATGCTTGCCACTCTCCGCATTTGCAAGTTTTGTCAATCATTGACACCCTAAACTTTCCACGAGGACGTCTTGCAGTACTATCGCCTTGGTCATCAACTTCATAAATAGGTGTAACCGGGTCACAAAGTATAACACCATGCCTCCTTGCGTACTGGCCGTTTACGTTCATTGCATTGACTAAATGCTCTGTAAACATAGCATTTGAATTTCTCTGTGCAGTATATGTTTGGACGTTATGCACAAAACAACCCATTAATTTATATAGTGTGGCCTCTACTATTGATTTCACCGGTAGCATGCGAGCACCCTTCATCACTCCGTTAAAACACTCCACCAAATTAGATGTCATATGACCCCACCGCCTACCATCGTCGTAAGCTCTGCACCACTTTTCTAGGGGTAGTTGGTCTAGAAAAGTTGCAATCTCTGGCATTGCCGACTTTAAATGCAACATCCTACGTTCCACTTTATCCCTGAAAACATGTAAGCTGCATTTCCAATAAGGTATACGTATAGAGTTGTAAGCATCAACAAGTAATGGTGTTTGGAAATGCGAAATATAAGAAGGTTGTAGATTAATACCAGTGTTTATTAAATAGTCTTTCAACTCCTTGTTTTTGAATCTTGCATTGAAGTTTAAAGCAATGTGTCGGATACAGTAGCAGTGGTATCCAAACGGTGGTTGCCAATATACCTCCTCTTGCGTCGTCTTGATGATTCCTTGACAACGATCGGATATGATAGAAACACCACTTCGTAAGCCAACTACATGACCACGCACATGGTACATGAAGTACTTCCATGCTTCATTGGTTTCCCCTTCGACTATTGCAAAAGCAATAGGGATAACTTTGTTATTACCATCCTGAGCACATGCTACTAACAACTTACCCTTAAATTTACCATACAAGTGGGTACCGTCTACTTGAAGTAGGGGCTTTAAATATCGAAAAGTTGTAATGCATGGTCCAAATGCCCAAAAACACCGAACAAACCTCCTAATCGTAACCCCATCCTCATTCGTCTCCACACATGACTTCATGTCCACCACGGTGTTAGGCACAAAATTTTGAATTGCAAGAAGGTACTTGGGTAACTGGGCAAAAGAGTCCTTCCAATTTCCGTAAATTTGCTCGATTGCCTCACACTTGGCTAGCCAAGCCTTTCTGTACGATATTCGTCTGCTGAATTCGTTCTGCACGAGCTGTATCACGTTCTTGATGCTTATAGTCGGGTCTGTTATGATAGAAGGGAGGATAAATGAGGCGATAAAATGATACTTTAGCTGACGATGATCTTGACTGCCCAGGCTTGGGTGACATGTGTGAGCAACATATTTTTTTAACTTCCACTCCAACGTGTACCTGGAAGCCACCGCACGTAGGTAAAATGGACAGTCACCTTGCTCGTTCTTACAACTGATGCAGAAAATATTGCTCGAACTCTTTACCGGTGCGAAATCCAAACTTTTCCGGATGTGGTACTGGCGCACTGTAGTTACAAGCTTTTCTTTAGACTCGAACAACTGATTTTCAACAAATTCTTGGCCCACGCTCCAGTATGGAGCTCCAGTAACATACACGTCGGACTGTATACTATTCACATCACTCCAATCGATTTTGCTTATGAATGACGGAACCTGTGCCTGTGCATTCGCTGAACCAGCACCCATGAATGATCGTGAGGAGCTAGCACCACAATGTGGGTTAGACGTACCGGTGCCATCATCCTAAATATCTGGGTCGTCTGGAAAATTTTATGGCTCCACATCCATATCATCTAGATCTTCTTCCTCCAAGGCTTCTTCTGGTACGTAAGAGTTATCATCTTCATCGTCTGAGGGTAAATTTTGGCGATTAAGATCAATGAGATAAAATGAATGGTAATTCATTCTGTGGTTATATTTTTGATAGTTTGAAATCTGTAAATGATGCTTAGAGGGATGAAAGATATTATCTAGAATTTATTTGCTATGACTGGTTTGGATAACACTGTGATTGAAGATAGTGTGAGAGATACTCTATACAATGGACAAACATCTGAAGATTATGCGGATATATATATTGACGGGCCAGCCAAAAAGGAGAATGCAAAGAAGTTGCATTTGGGAAATGCGGTTTTTTACATTTGTCTGCAGCAAGTTCTGACACGACGGTACAATTACACATGACTGTGACACGTTTTCAACTTTGCAGTCTATAGGAACCGCATTTGGGAAATGCGGTTCTTTTTACATTCGTCTGCTGGAAGTTCTGACGCGACTGCACAATTGCACATGACTGTGACACGTTTTCAACTTTACAGTGTACAGGAACCGCATTTGGCAAATGCGGTTCCTTTTACATTCGTCTGTAAGAAGTTCTGACGCGACTGCACAATTGCACATGACTGTGACACGTTTTCAACTTTACAGTCAACAGGAACCGCATTTCCTTTCACATTCGTCTGCAGGAAGTTCTGCGCGACTGTACAATTGCACATGACTGTGACACGTTTTCAACTTTACAGTCTACAGGAACCGCATTTGGCAAATGTGGTTCCTTTTACATTCGTCTTACACTATAAGATGATTAAATGCAACTAATGTGCACCTGCATAGTTCTTTGCCGCCGCTCAAAAAGTAAAAAAAGGCCTGTCAAGGTCAGACTCTTCTTACACTATGTCATGTCTTTCATAAATGTTTGCTGGAATGAAAGACCACATACATCAAGAACCGCATTACTCAAACGCTACTCCTTTGACAGATTAAAAAGTAAACATAGCCTGTCCAACACAGTTCTTTGCACTTGAATATTGGGACTGGCCGTTAGACTATCTTTTAGGACGACTTATATATAAGGGAGTATGTAAGGGCCAGTGCACTCATCTCTGAACTCGATCCACAAAACAATATCTACTCAATCGCTCAGTTAAATCATAACCAAAGCATTACAAACCCACTACAATATGGCATCTGCGCAGGACTCCTCAATCAAAGGAAGAATCTTGGAGAAGGGGAAGCAAGTGCGCACCGCCATTCAATCCTCCACTTCCAACGTTCCATCCTCAAGGAACTCTTGCAACAAAACCAAACTGAGGCGTACCACTGCTGAATATTCTCGCGCCACAGTGAACCAGCTCAAAGATTTGATGTCCGATGCAGAATCTTCACCGATGACGAACGCTCTTACAGACTTTGTAGTTCACTCATCCGGTCATTATGAGGGCGCACATCCTCCTACAGACGTTGTTGTTCACTCGTCCGCTAGGCCGTCGGAGGGCATACATCCTTCTACAGACTTTGTTGTTCACTCGTCGGCTAGGCTGTCTGAGGGAACACATCCTCTTACAGACTTTGTTGTAGAATCACCTACACATGCGCTGACACAACGAATAGTGGAATCCAATACCTTAGGAATGGAAGGATCATACGAATCAATCCCGTTCAGAAGACTCCCATCGTACGATGAATACCCTAGTAATTGTTCGGATGACAGTGGAGACACCACTAATATGATTAAACGTACTCAAGCCAGATGGCTTTAAGGATCGCGTCACTTCGACTTCAACTTGTTTAAATTAAAGGAAATATGTTGCTCCTGCTACGTTATAAGTTAGTGAACCCTTGTTTTTGCATTTTCCGATGTTGTTGTCAATAAGTATCTTTGTACTATTTTTGTCTTTGTAGTGTGTTTTAAGTTAGTGAAATATGTAGCTCCTGCTGTGTCAGGTCGTGCCTTAAGCAAGCACAGAAAAAAAGGTAAGATATGTTTATGTATACTATTGTTATGTGGTAATGCTAAACATTAGAATAATATTATTATTAGCAAAGGCGTATAACCATAAAATTGATGTTGTAAATTATAAACAGAAGGATGACATTTTATTGCAATTTTTGGGGTGCTTGCTTAAGACACGACCTGACATAGCAGGAGCTACATAGAACACTAATTTGTTTTTAAAAAAAATTAAAGTCATCCAACGCAAAACATAATTATCCATCAACCTTTGGTTCGTACTCCACCAGTAGTTGAATTTTGGCCATGCGTCGTCTGTTGGTCATGAAGTTTTCAACCATAACACGTACATCTTCATCATTTGTTATCTCCATTTGGCTCCAGAATGGCATTGGGTGTGAGAAAACCATTTTTCGGTATACAATGGACGTCTGAAATACCCCAAATCTAAATAATATTATTAAATCATTATTTATTGGAATATAATCCAAATATGAATCATTTCACGTACGCATGCAAACCCATGCATGAGAACGTTACGTAAAATAGTCGTTTCTCCATAAACGCTAAAACGCCTTAGAAGAATATGGTCAAACATGACCTTGTATGACCCTCTAATATTCAAACCAAATGGTCATACAATTATTATATGAATATACAAATATATTCCCTAAGCTAAATTCAGTCAAAAACGCAAAACGCTCGGGAGTGCTCACGCCTGCTCCTTAAAGCACGAAGAGTCCGGAGGAGTGCCGAGGTGGCACGAACTCCTATAAAATTAATTCCTTGAGTTCCTAACATCATTATTAACCATTATAAAGAGAACCCACGAAGTGGTTTCTCAAAATTCAGCAAAAACCAAAGGAGGATTTCTTAGCGCTTCTTTTTGGCCCGGGAGTGTCCCGATGGCCCGTAAATTATGTCACGGGTTGATATAACCCCATATAACTCAATGTAACATCTTAGTATATGTTTATTTACTATAATAAGTGTTTAAAAACACTTGGAACTCATAAGAACAATTGGTTTCCCAAAATTTCCTTAGAGCACAAAAACACACCTTCGGGTGTCACGAAAATGCGTTTTACGCAATTACCTTGTAGTTTTTGACATGCCACGAATTGGTAATCTTAAAAAGGGTTAAAATGACCTTCTAAATCAGTTGGTGTGACTAGTCAACAAGGTGCTCTATAGGGGCCGATTTTAAGGGCAAAAACTAGTATAAAATTTGCCTTAAAAGTTTATAAAAGGCTTTAAAACATAATGACTCATCATCCCATGTGCTATAATACTTAATGGCAAAGAAATGTGTGACTCATTTGACCAGAGAGCTGTCGAAATTATGCTAGAGAACATGGCCAAGTTGGCTAGACAAAAACAAATGCTAAAAGCAAAAAGTAGATTCCTTTTCTTTTTGTCTTTTGATTTCTTAAGCAAGTAACCTTCCTTGCTTGTTTCTTAGCTCTTCTCCACCGGTTTTGAGCTCCATTCAAGCCTCCAATTCGTGCACCTACATGAAGAAGAAGACAAGTCAATTGACATTGAAAAATGAAAGGAATAAACTCACCTTTTCTCACCTTGTCTTCTAGCCAAAATAATTGCCTTGCCAACTCTTGCTTAGTCACTCCACTGGCCGGTTTTTAGGTGGACAAGAGATCATTTATTGAGCCAATCAACCATGAATTAAACTAAGGAAAAGAATTGTCAAATGACATTAAAAATTTGACAAAACAAAATCAATTTCCAAATGCCTTCTTTCATTTACGTGAGTGAGCTTCACTTTCTTCCTTGCCCTCTTCTTGCACGGTTTGGTAAGCTCCCTCCTCTCTCTTCTAACTTCATCTTCTTCCTTTGAAGCTCTTAAGTCCATTAATGGAGTTTTAACTTCTATCTTCATCTTAAGGTAATTTCCTAGCATTTCTTGGCAAGTCTTGAAGCAAAACTCTTCCTAGCATATCAAGGTGGGTTCGGCCACATTTAGTTCTCCAAGGGGATTGTCCAAACCAACATTAAACCAAGGAGCATCTCAAGGTTATCTTAAGGTAGGTTTTAAAGCTTGAAAATCCTTAAAACACATTTTTGTGTAACCAAGTTCTACCTCTTCTAAGTCTCTTTTCTCTTCATTTTGATGAAGGAAAACTTGCTCTTCATCTACCTTTGGTGAGCCGAAATTATAAGAGAAAAAGTCTAAGGTAAAGTATTGAAAAACTACTTACAAATCTACTTAAGATCTTTGTTGAAGATCTAACTCCTAAACACCTTCACCTCTTGCATAAAACCGAAGAGGAGCATCAAGTTTACCTAGGAGAAAGCTTGGAGATTCAAGAAGAAGTTCAAGCACTTAACCACCTTTGTTAAGAAGTAAGTTCACTAAGTAAACCCTTATATTATAAGCTTTGTTAAGCTTCTAAAAATTGTACAAAAATTATGTACACCTCTTAGGTTAAATAATACCGAAGCTATATGGTTTTATATGCCAAAAATATAACCTATAACATATAAGGAAAATATTTACCTTAAGACACATTTTTGTGTCACAAATTTTAGTTATGTTATATATCATTTTATGCCGAATTATCAAAGGCAAAAGTTCTTTATTTTGAGCTTAGAATTTATATAAGACATTACAATAATTTTTACATGAGTTATATAACTCCTACGAATTTAGTTATAATTATCTAGACATATAAATCCACTTTTATATACTATATGGTCACCAAATAAGTATGGCCGAATGGTTTATGTGTTAAATGGATTTTAATGAGCTACTTAGGTATATAAATTTATATCATAAAGTTTGGTGAGTTAAGAATATTCTATTAGTGTCTAAATGACTAATTAATTAAGTTATGTGGGTTAAATGTAATTTTTACAAAGTTTAGTGTACTTATATTAAAAACCGAGAGCTAAAGGGCTGTTTGGTGTAATTATAATATAATATAAGGTTAGGAATTAAGTTTATGAATTTTAGATAATTTAAACAAGCTTTAAAATAACTTTTTATTAAGTTTTGGGCTATTATGTAATTTATAAAAGTTGCTATGAAAGTTTGGAGTTTAATATGTGGCGAGTTCATAATTAAGTGAATTAGGAAGTTCACTTTCGAATTTTGGGGAATTAAATATTTAAACTATAGTTTATAAGTTATTATGTGACTATTATAAAGTTTTGGGGTGGAAATGTAATTAATGGAAAGTTCTAGGCTAAAGCCGAATTAGTTTGGGTTAGTTTGGTAATTTAAGAATTTAGAGATAAATATTTAGCATTTATGGGGAATTAAAATTAAAACTATAGTTTATAAGACATTATGTAAAGATTATGAGATTTTGTGGTTAAATTGCAATTATAAGAAGTATACATATTTATGCCGAGATTTTGAGGGGCTAAGATGTAATTTTCGAAAGTTATAATATTTATAAGTTATGTCCAAAAATATTAGTGGTAGTTTTGTAATTTAATTAAATAAGGAATTAAAACCATGTTATATAAAGAGATTAGAATTTAAATGTAAAGTTTATGAATTAGTATGGTTGTTTTGTAAATAACTGAAATATAAGTCTAAGAATTTAGATTTAAATAAGGTCCTATATGGATATTTGGAGGATTTAGAAGAAAGAATTTTGATTAAAGGAATTATGGAGTTAAAACTATGGCTTACAAGGTTATAAGGAATTAAAAGATAAACTATAAATATTGTTTATGGGTAAAAGGAGAATGATTAGACCTTGGAAATAATTGTGGAATGTAAGGAAGGAAAGAACACAACCAATGTACTCCTATGATCAAAGTCTGGACTGGAACAGGCCTCCTTCATCTGATAATTAAGTCCTTGGGGTGCTTCATCACTCATCTATCTAAGATATTATGATATGGGAAGACCCAACACCATTATAAAGATGAAGAGAAAAGTCTGGGGGATGAAATAAAAAAAATACTTATTTAGATAGTCTAAAGAAAGTACTTGATTCAAATGATAATTGCATTGTCTTTCTAGATCATTATAGTATGTGGCAATGAAAGGTATTATGGAATACAACATTACTTCTTGCCCCTTGTCGTCTATGGGAATGTGAAAGATGAATGAAGAGTCAAGTCCAAGGCATAGCCCGGGTTGAGCTAGAATCAGTGTGTCAAACATTCTTAAATATGTTTCTCGTTTCACTGTTTTATAAAACTTGCAGCTATGAGTTTTTAAATTCTTGTGAAAATTGTTTTAACCGGATCTTCTTGTGCAAACTTCTTGGGATTGACAATCTCGACTACAAGTTTTGAGTTTGACCCGAGTGTTTACTTGAAAACAAGTAAAAGCTAAGTGTGGGATAGTTGATAAGTATAAAGTATATCTACTTCTAGGGGTCTAATTCACCTATTATTCGTAGTAGTTAGGGAAATATTTCTTACTTATCACGTGTTTTCCTTATATTTGTGTTTAGATGAAAACTGGTGAATTTTACATGTCAAATGCAAAAAAGAGTTTTGGAATTGCATTCTTCATTACTTAAGGAGTTCAACGCACACAAGTGGGGAGCAAAACGGGGCTAAAACAAAGGATCTAGGCCTTATCGAAGTTGTGTCCAACCTTGAGTTCAGACTTGCAAACCTAGACAACCCGAGAGCCAATATAGCTTTGTTCGGACATGGTTGGACATGATAGTCCAGACACATGCCCGAGTGGTTTCACACAGAGAAGACTTCACATGGAAACATGAGAGGCGTCCGGATCTATCGGTCAGTATACAAGTCCGGACAACACGGAAAGTACAGAGGGCTGTGCTGCGTTTTGTAAAGTAAAAAGCATACTCTATAAAAAAAATTGTGATCGATCACAGACATATCTGGGACATTGGAGAATAACCTTCGAACAAGAGAGAGCACAAAGGCAGTCGAGAGTGGAGAATAACAGGAGCAAACTGAATCTTGTCATCGGTTACAGGCGTTGTTCCTTTCCTTTACTGTTGTTGTACCTTATCAACGTTTGAGTAGTTATCTTGAATTCTAGTTTGCTATGGAACTCTAGTTTGTGAATTCAATTTTCTATGTAATTATATTTGAGTCAATATAGATTGTAGTATTATTCTTGTTCAATTTATAAATCTCTTTTTATTTGATCAGTTGCTAGAGTTATATTGTTTGCTAGCCTATAGATAAGAATTGCGGCATCAATAGATTACAAGAATAGTATCGGTAAAACTAGAGATGATAATTTCTCTACCTATTAGCTGACTACCAAACCGGATGCGATTTTATCGCTATTAGTAATTAGTAAATTCCCAACGAGAGTTAGGACTTAGTAATTGTTAGTAAGAATCCACTTTACAGGAGACTGGGAGTGGATTAACTTTGATTTGAGGTTGTGATCTAGAATTAAATCCACACAGGAAGGGGAATTGAAGAACTAAAGGAAGTAGTGAACCGGGATTCCTTTGTTTAGATTTGTTAAGAAGATCAACCTTTTATTGTTTTATTTTAGTTTATTAAATTCAGTAATCAAAACTTCCAATTTCCCGTTATTGATTTCCGATTTCTTTAGTTAGTTGTTTTTTTGTTTTTGAAATGAAGATTAAACTAGACACCGTCTCTTTTGGTTCGATAACCTAGAGGGATACTTTAGAAAATCTTGCTACAGTAGACCGGTGAACTTGCCGTTAGGTTTTACCCTACATTACCCTCGACACCCAATATAATGGCGGAGGAGGAGCGTTGTTCCAACAATGATTCTCTTCGGGTTTATAGGATGGAGGTACGGTGCATGAAGGATTGGGTATGAGACTTGTTTGTAGAAGCTTGAAAGATGAATTGTTAGCGGCTAGGATCACCTGAGGTATCGTTGCATGGGCACCTCAAGTCATGGAAGCAAAGGCCGATTTTATTAAAGACTACTTGGCTTGATGTTACTTCTATCAATGTATATTCATATTGTCTCTCAAACATAAGTTTTCTGAAAGGAAAGGGGTAGTTAGATTAGACGTTGAAATGGTACTTAAGAGGTCACTGCTTTAGCATTGAATTTTCCCAAGGTTAGATGGTTTCATGCTGATAGAGGATCGATGAAATTTGGAAGCACATGCTCTTGCTAATCTAGGTAGATTAAGATCTTTTGATAGAGTGTGGTTTGATAATGTCCCTTCTTTTATCAAAGAATTGCTCTGCAACTAAGCAATGAAAATAATTTTTTCAAAGAAAAAAAACTTAGGGGTGCCATCCACTTCCCTCACCCTAGCTCAACCATTATTCCTGGACAAACTTTTTAACTAGACGTGATATATGATATAAACGTCCAAGAAGTGTTGTGACTTGGTGGATGAAACATGTAGCGAGGTCAATTCTAAAATTATATACTCATGGTAGATGAAGATTATCTGTACTATGACTATTTAGCTTTGACTATCATTGATCATCTCACAACCTACCCTGAAATTCTAGCAGACGCCTGAGTATAGAGATGTGGCGTTTCATAATTCGCTTATTGACCCACTTCACTCTTTGGTGGTAGTAAAAGAAGGATTATATTATTACAGTCAATAATGTAGCCTATAAGAGATGTAGTTTCACCTTCGTTATATGAATACATCCATGTGAATGGAAGTGATCTATCGATGGAATGCCTCCCCATCTTTATATACTTGTTATCTCTCCAGTTTGACCTTCTGTTTTTATGGAACGAGTGAACAAAACAAATTGGAATCAGATAAAGAAAAAGGCAATGCATGGCAACAAGCTGAAGAGGACAAGTCTATACATATTCCTCATTTCAGATTTCGGATTAAGAAATTCATACACTAAACAGAACTAGAGATGACCAGCACAACATTGTTACATCTGTAATCCCCCCAGATTGTTACATTGGGGAAACACGTTTTCTACATCAACATTAACAATTAAAACAATTAGTGAAACCACATAAATATGCTAGAGAACAAAGGCAATGGACCCTTGACCTAATATTAGTTGAGACGATCAAATCATAAAACAAGGCATTTTGAAAGACAAGAGAAAAAGAAAGTAAAAGAAGTTTCCTTTGATTAAGAGAATAAAAGAAGGAAGGTGGAACTAGAATATCTTGGCAACCTCCCTGACCAAGCCTCTATTAGCACAGGCAAATTCGGTGAACTCTTCAAAGGAGATGTATCCATCGCCATCAGAGTCAATCTCTTCCATCATTCGCTGCACGTCTTCCGCCGTGACCGAACCGAGAGTTTGCAGTGTGTCTCCAAGTTCAGCGGCTGATATTTTCCCATCACCGTTGGTGTCGAATCGCTTGAAAATCTTCTCACGATTAGCTACGTCTTCTGGGGTATCCTCGGAAGCCATATTCAAAAGGGAGTTATTTTTTTGTGTTTTGTTGGCTTCTTATTGTCGTTGTTGTTCTATTTTTCCTGATCTATATTGAGGAAGAAATTGAGCTTCTTGCCGCTATCTTCAACATTCAGTTTTTAAGGATATAGCATTGATTCCAAGATGGAGTTCTTAAGGATTGTGTATGGTGTTCCGTAATAATAGGCATGGGTGAGATGGATTATTCGAACTAGACATGCTTATTGCACAACACCCAATAAAAGAATTTGAGGTCTGGTAGAAAAATAAACATTCCTTCCTATACTCGATTTAGCCAATGAAAATTTCTGATTTTTTCTTGTTTATTTTCCTCCAGCTCTAGCTCTGATATTGTCTAATGTTCCAACATGTATAGCGCCATGAGGCTTCAATGTTACAAGTATGATATATTGTCACACCGTGGATTAAAAGTGCTATAGTGTTATAAAATGTTGATCCAACTAAAATCGTTTTTATTGGTGATCAAGTATTTTGGACGATTAAATTTATTTTAGGGAATTCATAAAATGTCACTATACTTTTAGCTAATTTATGAAATACCCCTAAAAAAAGAAAGTCACGAAATGTCATTATATTTTTGTAAAAGTCCATAAAATGCCACTATTTCATTGACCAAAAGCAAAAAAGATAAAAATATCCTACTAGTTACAAAGTACTTTTAAAGTTCACAATATGCCCCTAAGTGTTAAAAAATTCACTAAAATTCATAAAAAATTCAAAATACTATAAAATATTGATAACTATAAAAATTTAAAATATTATAAAAAATATACTAAAATATCAAAACATTGAAAAAAGTAATGTTTCTTATATTTTTAAAAAAAATTATTTAGTACCGTAAAAGAATATAGAGTTTTAAACACATAATTTATACCAAATTTTCTACCAATCTACTAATTAAGCACCATAACTAGTACCAATTAATTATTATACATTTGTGATAAGCGGGAAATTTATCTATGTTTATACTCCCTCCGTCCTGAATTGACCGTCCTGTTTGCTTTATGGCACGTTTTTCCACTTCAATATTAAGTATATAAGATAAAATAATTTTATAAAACTAAATTTTGTAACATATAGTTTATCATGTAAGGAATCATATGCAAAATTTAAATTTTCAAAATTAATTTATCTTATATGTTAAAAATTGAAGTCAAACGACATGTCCAAATAGTAAACAGGACGGTCAATTCAGGACGGAGGGAGTATGTTTTATTGTTTATTAATTTAAGCTTAATCATATTTCCCCGCATCAGTGTTTAATTATATTAAATGTTAAGATTATTCCTCACATGTGGTTTTTACGCTAAAACTGGTTAAAGCTCTGAAGAAAAGACCTATGAATATGTGCTAAGAGCTTAAAGATCAATCAGTGCCAAACGGGAATCAAAACAGCCCTTCTGATGTATTTTAGGGTGTGTCCAGACATATGTCCAGACATACAAACCCGGACCAACCATAAGAACCACTTTCTACCAAGATTTATGTACGATCCGGGTATATGTCTGGATTTATAAACCCGGATCACACCAGAGCAAAATCTTCTGTCTAATTCCGTACCTGGTCCGGGTATACATCCAGATTTGTAATCCCGGAATAGGCGACCACGCGCACGGTATTTCAATTGTCGGTCCGGGTTTGAGAGTTGGAACATTCTCGGACCATTGCAGATTTTCGCGTGGACTAATATACATACACGCGACGACTTTTGACTATCTTGGGCCACACACGAAGTCAGACAAATGAGAGGCGCAGGCGTGTGGGCTTTTCTTCTGGGACACGACATCACAGGCGTAGAAGATCACTGGGCGGACAATTTTCTGCAGGCAGACAACCGACTACGGGAGCAGCATGTTTGGAATAGGGCCAACAATTTCTTCCTGGACTCAGATGTTGAATTTGAGAGACGACAATATACGAGAGAAAAAGAGAAATTCCCATAACCCTAGCCGCGTAACAAAGTCAGGGAGAGGGGAAACAACAGTCAGTTTTGATAGACCGGAGTAGAAGGCAGAGATCGGATTCGTCATCGTTCTATAATTAGATGACGTTTTCTAATCTCTTTATTATTCTTATTATTTCTTTGTCTCTGATGTCTTAGTAGTCGTTAGATTTCTGGTTTGCTATGTAATCCGAATTCGAGGTTTCATTATCTTTATGAATTTACCATTTTTTTATCAGATTTAAGTATTTGTTCTTTGTTAATATTTTTTCTCTGATGATTTGGCTAATTATTAGAGTTTATTAGTTTGTTTGCTTACAAGTGAGAATTGCGGCATTCAATAGACTACAGGAACAAAACCAGTTAATTTGGAGATGACAATTCCTCTAAAATATTAACTAATTATCTAACTAGATCGTGCTTAAAGTTGTTAGTAATTAGGAAATTCATAACGAGAGTTAGAGTTTGGTAATTGTTAATTAGATTTAGCCGAGCGGGAGACCGAGAGCGAAATAACCTGATCTGGGATTTTAATTTAGAATTTGGTAGAAAGGAACCAATGATTTAGGAGTAGTAAACCAAGAGTCACCATTTAGATTTATTAGAGAAACACTTTTATTTGTTTTCTGTTTATTTAATCATTTATTTTATTGCATTCACACTCCCCAATTTTATTATTGTTATTTATCCTTCAGTTCATTAGTTAGTTAAATTAAATACTCAAACTAGACACAGTCTCCTTTGGTTCGATAACCTAGGTAATACTTTCTAGGAAAACTTGCTACGATAGAGCAGTACACTTGCTGCATTTCACCGTACAATTTGTACCATACATTTTCAAATTATTCTTTTTTTATCAATTTAAATTATTTATTCAAAATAAATTATATAAGGTCATAAAGTCATATGAAAAATAGAATAAATATTTTTTTTAACTTTCACATATTAATTAAAATAGTTAAAATATTTTTGTTGAATAAATAATTTGAAATTGGTACAAAAAATAATTTAAAAATGTATGGTAAAAATTATGGTAATTAATAGGTATAAATTATGGTACTATATTGGTCTAAATTGGTATAAATTATGTGTTTAAAATAATATATTCCTTTTTGTGATACTAAATAATTTTAGAAAATCTAAGAAATATTTCCTTTTTTTTCTGTATGATATTTTAATATTATTTATTTAATTTTTTATAATATTTTAAAGTTGTATAGTTGTCTATATTTTATAGTATTTAGAATTTTTTTGTGAATTTTAGTGATTTTTTGAACACTTAGGGGCATATTGTGAACTTTAATAGTACTGTGTTAACTAGTAGGGTATTTTTTTCTTTTTTTTTTGTTTCTGGTCAGTGACATAGTGACATTTCATGAACTTTTACAAAAATATAAGGGTATTTCGTGTCTTCTTTTTTATGGACATTTCATGAATTAGCTAAAATAGTGACATTTCAAAAATTTTCCTTTATTTTAAGAACTAATCCTATCATTAAACATGAATATGACATTATTTAGTTTACAAACATAAAACAAGCAAAAACAAATGTATACTATCCCGTCTATCTTTGAAATATTCCAATCCTTGGAAGCCCACAACCTAGCCTGTGCTAGTCTACTTGAGTTAGGGCCAGTGGCGGATCCAGGAGCTTTGTCTTGGGGGGGGGGGCAAAAAATTGTTTGACACTGTCACTTTTTAAAATATTATGTCATTTTGTAATTTTTTAAACAATTATAAGAGCATTTGACAAATTTTTAAAAGTTTTAAGGGGGGGGGGGGGGGGATTAGGGCCAACCATAACATTCCCAAACAACTCATTTGCTTGAACC
Source organism: Limonium bicolor (assembly GCA_023374045.1). Classification (NCBI taxonomy): domain Eukaryota; kingdom Viridiplantae; phylum Streptophyta; class Magnoliopsida; order Caryophyllales; family Plumbaginaceae; genus Limonium; species Limonium bicolor. The sequence continues at coordinate 244,465,063 of CM041776.1, forward strand.
CGTGTTTTTTTCTTGATAATTAGGAGCACAAGGCTCAATATGCCACAAGGGCAGGACAAAAAGAATGACAAAACAACAAAGACTCAAAACCTCCATACCTTTTCGGTCCTACTTATCTACTAGCTAAGGGAGAACCCTTGGCTATTTAGCCTTTTCCCTATCTCTCATGGCTACCTTGCGAACGCACGAAAACTTACTAAAGCCTAGGGGTCTAGACCCATTTCTCTTCCTCAACTTATCCTTAGAGGTGTTCCTAGAGCAACTATCAGAGTCCTCTTTAGATCCTTCACTTGCAGCCTGACATCGCTGACGATAACTCGCTCTCTGATCACGAATGATCCCTTCCAGGTTAACGAGGATAAGCTCCTCGTTAGAGACGACACATCCGAGCTCCTTTGCTAGGATAAGTGTCTGCCTTGCTTCCTCTTTGAGAAAAGCCTCATCGGGATCGTCCTCCGGCTTAGAAGGTCCTTCAGCTGGTTCGATTGGTTCAAAACCAGGGGGAAATTTCGGATCCTCGAAAAGGTTCCTAAGCCCAACATCCTCCAACTCTTCCTGTAACACCCTTCTCCATAATCACGATATAATCCCTCACGTAGCAATAAATAAAACGTCGCAGCGGAAAATAACAACAATTACAAAACTCACTCGGGTGTCACCGGCCATTACTCGCCCATGCGAGCAACGTAGCCAAACTACATCCAACTTCCAAAATAAACAAACTGCTAACCGCAGTGATAACGAGAAACTCCTAACATCATACTAAATCATAACCATAAACATCGACAAGTGAGCGTCTACCCAATCCTGAAAAATACATAACCTTACCATAAGACCATACACCATCTTCATTACTATAACGTCCAATACCCTGTTCCTGCTCTTCAGCTCCGACAATGATCAACAACACCTGAAATGGTGTAGTATCAGCGATAGACGCTGAGTATGTGGCCTGGACCCTAATGGTCACTTGTCATTTTAAACCATCTTTTTATTAGATTGGTTTCATGCTCTTCCATTTTACAGTTATAACCAATACTGTAGCCTAAATGTATAATGTACATAACCATCCAAATATTCATAGACACTAATCATCCATCCAAACCAAACAATCATTTAGATATCACAACCACAAATATATATCGAACGTATCGACAAACACAATATATTGTACAATGTACAATCGCCGTAGCGTACAGCTTTCATATTTGATTTACCTTAGCCTTGTAGGATCCATCCAACCATCAACACACAATATAATGCCCACAAGTATAACCAATGAACAACAAAGCGAAAACGAGAATGATAAACAAGTATAAGTCAGCGTCCATGGTATTGTTCGCCACTGTATATGTCTCAATTGTTTTAGTTGTTCAGTTATACCTAGTGACAATGTCTCGTTAAACGAACGTCTCTAGTTACCCATATATTATGGCGGGTCCACGGCAGTAGCCACTCCAACGGTAGAGTCTCCGACCAACGAGCCATTCTAGCTCACGGGAAATTTTCTTGATATTACGGACCCTACGCGGACATCCTGGGCGTGGTATCGTTTTTGTGATCACAGCGCGCACCAAGAGCCACATCCTCTTGGCTTTTTTCCATTCCATTAATAATAATTATTTATACCATCGCATCGCATTACCAAATTTTCTAACACAGCGACTAAGGTCATTAGTCCAATCCGGAGTCTGTAAACGGGATCCAGTGTTAGATACGAGAGCGGCGATATAGAAAGGCCAATGCTCCGTATAAAAGTCTCGAGTATATGTAATCTAGTATTATGTGCTACAAACGTTTCTTACGTTCCTTATTTCATATAAGATAGCACCATAGCCGCTAGTTGTTTATATATAGGTTCATATACGAACCATACTGTTAACTCAAAAACAGTAAATAATAGCAGCTAAAATATACAGTTCATGCATTTAATTATCACATTCAGACAAACAATCTTATCACAGATCACACAGATGTTGAACTGAGGAGTCTCAGTGACAATCAGAGACACAAAAACATACAAGTTATATCAACCAAATCCGAGCCCAAGGAGCAACCTTAGGACAACTCGGCAAACCCCTTTACATACCGTTTACCCTGACTGTATTACGGTGGAGTATGAATCAGCAAGATCCTACGCTCCGTGTAGTCCGTTAGCTCGTCAAGCGTCCTTGTCAGAAGTATACTCTAAACGGTAATAAAACTATAAGTCAGTCTCCATGACTAACTACATCCGGTATTTCCGAATTATAAGTAACCCCGACAGTTCACCCCTGTTTTCTACAGTTTTGTTACGGGTTTCTCTAAAACAATCGGCTTTGTTACTTAAAACGCGTACGTCAAAACTATTTCAACTGTTAAGTTTAATTCCTTATATTCCTTTTAATCCTATCCACATCTAGTTTAGGTACGTAACCTGTAGTTGCATGTATGCATGCGTTCTTATATTATATTGCATTCTAAAATTCATAACTTATAGTTCGTAATTATATATATATTTTTTTTAAATAACCACCACCATTAAATCATATGGTTTTCAACCAAAATATATTATCCACATTATATACATTATTCTCGTGTATGTATATATTTTTACCACGTAGGTAATTCTCATGAGTTTCATAGACTCTTATATTTTATGTTACACTTTATCATCTTTTATTAGATGATTATTCCCATTAGTTGTATTATATTATACAACTTATATTAAGATTATTATCCTAACATGTAACATTTTATGTTGTATAATTACAACTCCTAAGGTTTATTCCATAAACACCTTAGCTTATAAATCCCATTTATTTATAGTTTGTCACATTATTTTATGTGAGTACCCTTCCTTATACTAATTCCATTAAACCACCTTAATACCATATAATTGTCATAACATTTATGACATTGTAGACCATAGTCTAAAATTCATTTTCCAACTCTTATTAATTCGTATAGCCCCTGAATTTATTTAAATTCCCTTTTTGACCACATGACATTATGTAATGTTATACCAAAATGCTAATATCATTTGGTATGATATTTTTATTTCCTTTAACCCATAACCTATAGTTTTATACAAAACTATTGTACATTGCCTCATAGGCATATATTAAACCTTATACTTTTCCTTAAACCATAATTTCCTTTATTTACCAAATCACCCCTTTCTTTTTACCATGTTATATATACCATTCAATACAACATTTCTAACTTATAAAAGAGTATAACCTATGGTTATTTTTTTGTAAATTTCGAACAGCCCTTGTGATATTCTATAATTGCCATTTGGCCCTATTTATAACATATAGTTTACCACATCATTAAAACTATATTTTATACACATAACTTATTAAATTCTCTTAATAATTCTAAAAATCTCCAAATTCCACCAAAGGGTTAGAAATATCCTTATTAACCCATATACTTTCAATATTTACCATTCCACCATCTATTTTTCTCCAAAGTGTCATAATGACATTATAACTACATATTTCACATATATAGTTTATTTTAAATTCCAAAATCATTCCAATAAATTCCTAAAAATTCCTAATAGCCCATGGGTGTTTAAAATACCATTGTACACCCTTTATTTTTGGTAATAACATACTTACCACGTATGTTATAAAAATATTACCATTAAATACATAACTTATTATAAAACCTTAAATAAGTTATCTAACTTATTTATTTTGGTCAAAACCTAGCATATGGTCAAGGTTGACCACCTTAATATTTCCTTGACCACCAATTCCTTATAATTACGGTTTAGTACCCAAACTTTCTAGAATTCACCATTTAACCCCAAAACTTTATAAAATCTTATAAACTTTATTTTAACTCCTTTTTAACTCTAATTTTCGGCCTTATTATTCTAAAGCCCCCAAATTTAATTTAATTACACCAAATACCCCATTTATTTTCGGTAATGCATTTATACTACTTAAACTTAATTAAAAGCTTGTAAATGCATAAATAAAATGGCCTAAAATACATGGCCTTATTACAAACATTGGCTTGCAAAATAAATTACAGATAAATGTCCCAAAACACTTATAAAATTTCGGCCTCACCATAATGTTTCCATTTAATTACCAAACTTCCACATAATGTCTTAAATTTGACAATTATGCTTGTTTAATTAGTTATAAAATTTATTAAACCATTTCTTAAACATTTTAAGGTCAAACAAGACCTTGTTTTTCTCCTTCACTCACGGCAATTGATATACACACACACTTAAACTTGTGTTAATGTATCAAGTTAAGGTTTTAAGTGATTTATACCTTGATTTTGCTTAGGTAAAGCTTTGTTTGGTTCGTCCACCTTGAGTAGAAATTCTCCACAGCTTGTTTTACATGTTTTCAAACAGAAAACAAGGCCTAGTTAGTCTCTAAGCAAGATCTAACCATAAGGAGTAATTTAATGTAAGATTTAAGGCAAAAATCACCTTAAGAGTGCAAGGGAAGTTCTAAGTGGTTTCGACCTGAACCAAACACACCACAAGGTGTTAGATCCACCATATTGACATAGGAAATAGTTAGATCTCGAATTGCTACCTTGTTATTAAGTTTTACCTTGGAAAAATGCCTTAAAAGAGGGTATTTCCTTTGGATCTCGGCCACCCTTGCTCCAAATGGCTTACCAACAGATCCCACATGAAAAGGAGAAGAAGATGAGGCTATGACCAAAGTTTCACAGCCGAATTTGAAGGGAGTCAAAAGTTATGAGCTTAAAGCACATTTTTACCTTAAAATGAGATTTTGAGCAACCTTGGTCTCTAAACTTGTTTCATTCGAATTTGATTGATGTTCTAACCTTAGAACACTGAGAATAAGCCATAGGAACTGATTAGTCACGAGATCTAAGCATAGGTGGTGAAGAGATGAAGAAAAAGAGCCAAAAACAAGCCTTAAACCATTAATTCGAAGCTTAGAAGTTAGGTTTACCTTCCCAACTGAAGAAGTTCGGTTGAGAGAGCTTGGGAGAGCTTGGAGGAGCTGCTTCATCGAATTGAATGCAGCTAGGAGAGAGAGAGAGTGACTAGAATTGGTATTATTAGGTTGAAAATGTGCTTTAGATTAGTTTATTGTCTAATAATTGAAGGTGACTCATCAAGGGGATAAGGAGGGAGCAAGGAGCCGGCTGATTGAAGAAAGGAGAGGCTCCTCACATGTTTTTCCAGCTGGAGAATTCAAATAATGGAGTGAAAGTGTGTATAAACTAATAAAAAGGCAAAAGTAGCCCTTAAATCATGGAGATATGTTGGTGTGCTGTCTTTTGGATGTGCAAGTGGCTAAATGGAGCCTATCTTGATGTAAATGTCGAACTTACATGGTCTAAGGGGTCAACTTTGACCTCTTGACCAATCTTAGTCAATATTGACTCCTGCGGGCCCCCTTTTAGGGTTTTATTAATATTTTAATATTAAATTTGTAAAAATTCGTAAATTTCTGGAATTAAATTCCTAATATCATATAATATGATACTTTATCATATTTAAAGGTATTTATAACCTTTTAGCTCATTTAAAACCAATTTAAAAGACAATTTCACAAAAACGTGCTTTAAGGAGTTTTAGCGCACATTTTGTGTTGCCTGATGTTTCTGAGCTCTGTTTTCTTTGAAAACGATCTTGTTGTGTTCCTTACATGATATTTGATCATGTAATTCAATTTTATATCATTTAGAGGTCATTTGATTTTTAAGGTTTTCCTAGAGCACCTTTTTGCCCTTTTTGACCTTGAAGCATGTAAATGTTTTTTCTTTGTGTTGGAGTGTTGTCCAACGGTTATAATATGTTTAGTAGTATGTTAATATGCTTAGGACAAATTTTTAGGTCCTACATAGTTCATTTGGGTATTTGTTTACCCTTAACAGTCAAAGGGTGCAACATCTTGTTTTATGTTGACCACTGTTGTTCTCAGTTGACTTTTAAGGCATGTTTAGGCCTTAATTAATGTGACTAGATATTTAATCCTTGTTTAGTAAGTTTGGGGTATTTCACTTCCTCCATCATTTGAGTCTACAGATCAACAGGCTTTGATCCCGGACTACTACACAGAGCACCAGCACCACCCCCACTAGGGCCAGGACCAGCCCTAGTACCTTCATCATAGCCAAGATTATCGTGCCACTTGGCACCTTCCTCCACCCCTCCCTTCTCATGGTTAACGATATCCTCCACCACTGGATCAAACCCGGAACTCTTACCACTTGAGGGCTCACGAATGGAAACTGGTACCCGAGCACCAATCCCTTCAGTTCCTTGATAGGGGCCCCCGTTACCACCATCATGCGCACTCGGGATAGGAGGAATATGCGTGGGTGGCTCGCGCCCAGCCTGGTACCAAACCGTACCAGGATCATACAGTTGATAGCCCCAACTCTGTGGTTGACCCCACCACCCGTAAGGATAGAAGCCCTGCATCAAGTACGTCGGCCAACAGCCAGCTAAGGGATACACCCAACTCGAAAAGGGGTAAGGCGTACCGCTCCAGAAACCGTTATGTATCCCATTCAGCTGGACTCCACCACCATCGTAATCCCCAACATTAAAACCTTGTCCGCTTTTGCCTTTTCGTCCTTGGAACAAGAGGACAACACCCCAGCAGTAACTCCCGATGACGACTCCTCGAGCAAAGAGTAGCGCGAACGGCAACACTAATATATTAATTTGAATCCTCTGACCACCGACCCGGCTTCTCGAGACAGACACCGATCCGGATCTTGAACCCGTGTTCTCATGATTCTTCTCTTATTAACATCCACCTTTTTTCTCAAGGAGGTGCACATCAATATGAATCATTTCCCGACCGCTATGAATTCCTTGTGGATTCCATTTTGATCTCCCCTTCTTAGCACCATTCCCTTGATTTGCAACCCGTTGTCTAGGTCAGAGACAACTTCAGGTTATTCATCGAATGCTCTCTTTCCATAGTCAGGGTTTCTCTTCCTCCCCCATTGGACAACCACATCCCTCGAATTGCCCGAAAGACATTCTGCACCCAAATTTGCTCCAACAATGTTGGAAACTAGGATCTAATAAAGAGTACGTGTTGCTTCCAGAAAATCAGAATCAGCCTTCCAATATTTTGTATCGTGGTTATATATTGTTGACTGGTAACGTCGAGAACTGCTCCCACAAATGCTCTTGGGATGAATTAGTGATGTGATTAGAGCACTAATAACAACATTTTAATATCAACACTTTAAATTCTTCATACTCATTTCAAAAGCACATCACTTGTTAACATTTCCCAAGCCTTTATAGCAGTGTTGGCATTAGAGAAAAGTATATTATAACAAAGAAACGTAAAAAATGTATATGCCAATAAGAAGGCAACTAGTAGAGTAAGTAAAAACCTTATTTTGTGGGCTGCCTACCGTTTTCTAAAATTCAATTGTACAGGAATATGACTCACATTTAACAATCATCTCCCAGTCCCATACCCAATCTAGGCGTGGGATGCCGGAGCTCCCAAGTGATTGTAATCCACCCCCGCTAGTTCACGCTCGGCCAAGCGGACCACTCGTCGGGCCAACCACCGTTTTGATTTTGCGTGATTTTGTTTAATAGGGTTGTAATTAGGATTTGATATTAATGAAAATCTCCCACTCTCAAAGTTAGGAGTTTTGTTAACTTTTTTTTTTTTGAATCGAATCAAGAACTACGGAGATAAATCGTCAGAACAGATTTCCAGAATGTGAGTGGGGAAGTTGTCCCACCAAACCAAGGAACGTCCCGGAGGAGCCAGCCGCGCACAAGCATCTGCTGCCCTGTTAGCTGAGCGGCGAACGAAAGAGAAAGAGATCGCATCTGCACGGGAAGAAGCATCGTGGATCTCGGCCAAAACTGGAGCAATCGCAGGCGAGGGTCCTGGAGCTCAGCAATAAGGAGGACACAGGCCTTGGAGTCAGACTCCACATCTAAACAACCGAACTCAGCCGAAAGCGCATTTTGTAGTCCAAAGACAACTGCCTCTGTCTCCGCAACAACCACAGGGATGGAAGCTCCCAAGTGCTTAGAGCCACACGCAATAACTTTACCAGAGGAATTTCTGAGAACAACCCGATACCTGTAAGGGAGTCAGAGGAGACACTAGCATCAACATTTAACTTGAAGAAACCCTCTTTCGGCGGGGACCAGCTGATCCTACCCCAGATCGGAGAAACAGAATGCCGAAGAGAGATCCCATGCTCGAAGCGAAAGAAAGGCCAGACTGCACTTTATCATCAAATTTGTCGGGGTCACCCATCAAAGATTCACACTTTCCCCACCAGAGTGCCCGCAACCGGGTCACAAGCTCAACGAAGGGGTCCTTATGGAGCTCAAGAGCACACCAATCAAGCCAGTACCCAGGGGATGAAAAGCAGTCCCTAGGAAGGAGCGAGGGAAGACCAAGCCGGTCAAGATCCCTCCACCAGGGCTTCACAAAAGAGCATGCATAGAAAAGTGCCGGTAAGAGTCTCTTGCCCCACAGAGCTTGCATCGAGGGTCCTCAATTTGTCAGAACGGAGGGATTCCCCACAGCAAGGGCCCCCGACCAGAACCTCCAGCCAAAGAGCTTAATCCGTGGAGGGAGGGAGCTAGAGCTGAGGAGGCGAAGAGCATGAGAGACGAAAGAGCTAGAAGAAGAATCGGACGATCCTGGGTCAGAGTCCAGCTGACACAGGAGGTGATATCCAGACTTAACAGAATACTCGCGTTCTTAGTGAAAGCCAAGAGAGCCTGTCGGAGTCAGCTTGAGGGAACGTGAGGGTGTCCTCAATGGCTGCCCAGTCAACAGGATCGACCACTGCTCTAATACGATCAAAGTCCCACCTTCCTGACAGCTGGTCAAGAAATCCCCCACAGGAGCATTCTCAAGACCTGCTGGGGCCTTAGAGATCAACCTGTAGGAGAAAGGCGAGAGACCCAAGGATCCTCCCAGAACAAAACCTTGTCCCCTTTGGCAACTCTCCAATGAGGCCCTTTTTCAGAAAAACAATAGAAGAAAAAATAAGAGCGCCAAGATCTGCTGCACCTCCTAGGGGAGGGGGCGTTAAGAAAATCACAGGTTGGAAAATATTTTGCCTTCAGTACCTGACCGACCAACGAGGAAGGGTGGTTGAGGAGCCGCCAGCTTTGCTTCATCAGAAGTGACATATTGAACTTCTCGAGGTCTCTAACCCCCAAGCCAACCCTTCGCAGGTTTGGGAGCACAGCTTCTGCCAGCTTACCCAATGAATACCCTTGTGGACCGAGGAGCTGGACCACCAGAAATTTGAAAAGCAAGAATGAAGATCTTAATAGTCCTGTAAGGAAGCTTGAAAAGGGACATAGCGTAACACGGGATAGCCTGAAGAACAGCTTTGATAAGGACTTCAACGCCCTGCTTTGGGAGATGCGGCCCTGCCAACTATGGATGAGTCTCCTAACTTTTTCCACAAGAAACCTGAAATCAGAGGAACGAACTCTACCAAGATCGCCAGGAACTCCGAGATATTTTTGAAAACCCTGCACCTGTCTGACCCCAAGAAGATCGGAAATCTCAACCATGCGTTGCTCTGAAAGATTAGAGCTGCAAAGAACCTCTGATTTTGCCCTGTTTAATCTGACCGGAGCTGCTAGAGAAGTCCTCAATGATTCCACGAATACAGGAAAGATCGTCGTTACTAGCCCGCGAAAGGATAACACAATTGTCTGCGAAAAGGAGATGGGAGATAGAAGGGGCACCCCCTGCAGATTCGGATACCTGAGAACAGCGAGGTCTCCTCGGCCAGCTTCAGCGCACAATAGAGGGACTCAAGATACAGAATGAACAGGTAAGGGGCAATCGGGTCCCCTTGCCTGAGCCCCCGTGGATGGATGGAAAACCGGACCCGGAGAGCCGTTGATCAGAATAGACATAGAGATTAACATTTTTAGTGTGCGGCTCCTGTGTCATAAAATACCGTATGCTACAGTCTCATATCATTTAAAAATATCATAAGTTAATCAAAAGTGTTATATGACATACATAGGAGGTTATCTTAATTATTTGATGAATCCTTATTTCCATCCTTGGTTATCCATGTTGAACTCGAATCCAACCTGCTACCAACGGTAACAATGCTCAATTGTTGACCGCCAGACATGATTATCAATTCCTTCTTCATCTTCTTTTTCCTATCTTCCCCGTCATCTGGTTTTTTTTTTCCCTTTCTTTTCCTGCTTTATAAACTGTGTTGGAGATTACTTTCCTTATCGTCCCTTTTCATCTGAGCTCTAATTTTGATCCTTCTTTTTCCTCCTCTCCTTCTTCTGAACACGAATGGTCCAAGGAGGCATGTGTTCCCTTCTCCTGGTTCCTTCTTTGACAGTAGTTAGTTCGAGATCGATAACATCTGGATTGGAGCAGTCTCTATGCACCAACGCTCAACTGCCACTGCCTCTTTTTGTTCCGCATTTCCCTCTATTTCCACCATGACAGTAGGGACCAAAACCTGGACTTTCCTTTCGTGGTTAATGGTGCCCGGGCTGCCATGCCAACGTATAATTGTAAGACAATAGGATTATCCCCAATGTTGATTACCGTTGTATTACTTCCAATATATAGAGATATGTTACAATGTTAGTGCCGTAAAGCATATAGGAAGGTTAGCAGATTTAGAAGTGGTTAGGAGATCAGGAGGCAGTTACTAGATATTTTTACAGCCCCCCGCAGTCGAAGCCGGAGGAGGTCGAAGGCCGAGACTGGTTCTAAAATCTACAAAAGTGAGTACGGTAATCCTTTTGTCATTATATCTGCAAATTGGCTAGTCGTTGGAACGTGAAGTACGCGGGCGTGACCCAAGGCGACCTTCTCCGCGGACAAGTGGATGTCAAGTTCGATGTTTTGTTTGGTGCGCTGATGTTGAACTGGATTTGCAGACATGTAGACGGCACTGATATTATCGCAGAAGACCACGGTAGCCTGAGAGGTGGGTGCCCTGAGTTCTTTGAGCAAACTGCGGAGCCAACAGGATTCGGCTATGGCATTGGCGACAGCCCGATATTCAGCTTCAGCACTGGAGCGAGAGACGGTTGGTTGTCGTTTGGAGGACCAGGAGACAAGGTTGGAACCAAGGAATGTGCAATATCCGGAGGTGGAGCGACGTGTGTCGGGGCAGCCGGCCCAGTCTGCATCAGAGTAGATGGTTAGTTTATCGGAAGTGTCGGGAGAGTGATGCTGAGGCCGAGATGACATGTGCCTTTGATGTAGCGTAAGATGCGCTTCAGGGCAGTGTAGTGGGCTTCGCGGGGGTCATGCATGTGGAGGCAACACTGTTGAACAGCATAGCTGATGTCGGGGGGGGTGAATGAATGTGAGATATTGGAGTGCGCCAGCCAGGGATCGGTACGCGGTGGGGTCGGCCACCGGTGGGGCCGATATCGTGTCCGAGTTTGGGGTTGGTGTCAACTGGGGTGCGACTGGGGTTACAGTTGGTCATACCAAAGCGATGGAGAATGTCCTTGGCGTAGGTGGTTGGTTGAGATGGAGACCGGTTGACGAGAGCGGGTGACAGACAGACCGAGGAAGTGGTGGAGGGGCCCAAGGTCAGTCATTGAGAATTCGGTGCTGAGGGCCTGGATGATTTTGCGGAGAAGCGTGGGAGTGGAGGCCGTAAGGATGATGTCATCGACGTAGACGAGTAGGTGTGCTTGAGTGAGGCCATGATGGAGGACGAACAGAGAGGGGTCGGACCGGCAACTGGTGAATCCAATTCGAGTGATGTAGTCTGAGAAACGGCGATACCAAGCACGCGGGGCTTGTTTGAGGCCGTACAGTGCTTTACGTAGTTTGCAAACATGATCTGGGAAGCGCGGATCGATGAAGCCTGGAGGCTGCTGACAATAGACATCTTCAGCTAGATAGCCATGGAGAAAAGCATTTTTTACGTCGAGTTGGTGAATTGGCCAGCGTCGGGTTACTGCCAAGGAGAGGACAGTACGGACGGTGGTTGGTTTGACGACTGGGGAAAATGTCTCGTCAAAGTCCAGGCCGTGTTCTTGTGAGAATCCGCGGGCGACCCAGCGAGATTTGTAGCGAGAAAGGTTCCCATCTGCATCAAATTTATGACGAAATAACCATTTTCCAGCAGAAACAACATTAGCATCACGTGGCCGAGGGACAAGGTCCCACGTTCTATTTTTAATCAAGGCATCAAATTCATCCTTCATCGATTGAAACCATTGTGGATCGTGAAGGGCAGTTTTGTGATTCTTGGGAAGTGGGGTGGTGGTGACATGTAGATTGAAGGGAGTTCGTGGCTTGGAAATACCGGATTTGGAGCGGGTAACCATGGGGTGACTGGGTGTGGGGTCGGGAATAGTGGATGAGGGGGCATTGATGGCATGGGCCTGTTCGGAAGTAGCACTGGGCGTTGGTTGGGTGGGTGGTGATGTAGGAGGTGAGTGCGTTGAATCATCTGTGGGGCCGGGAGTAAGTCGTGGTGACGGTTGGTGGGTAGATGGAGAGGTTAGTTGGGCCGGGGAGGATAGGGAGATAGGATTGGGCCGAACAGGGGAGGGGTGGGAGGGATGGTGACGCACTGGATCGCGTGGGATATTGGAGTCAAGATTGGGCTGGGGAGTAGAGCGGTGTGAGTGGGGTCGTGCAGGATGAGGCGAGAGAATGTGTTGGGCCAAAATTGGGGGAGGCTCATCACTTGTGGTGCGGGCGGATTGGGTGGTGGTCGTGATGGGTAGAATGAATGTGTGGATACGGGAATATTGTTTCGTGGAAAGTGACGTGGCGGGAGATGAGTACGCGGTTGGTTTGGAGGTCGAGGCAACGATACCCCTTATGATTGGGGGCATAACCAAGGAAGATGCACGGGGTGGTTCGTGGGCTAGTTTTTGGGTGTTGATGTTGGCGGTGTGGGGGTAGCAAAGACAACCGAGGTGCGAAGGTGGTCATAAGATGGGGTGTGGCAATATAGCATGGTGTGGGGTGGTTGGTAGTTGGTGGTTGATGTGGGGGTGAGGTTGAGGAGATACGTAGTTGTGGCAAGTGCTTCGGCCCAAAATTGGGAGGGGAGATGGGCTTGAAAGAGCAGGGTACGAATGCCATTGGTGATGGTGCGTATCATTCGTTCCGCCTTGCCATTCTGTTGGGAGGTGTGAGGGCAGGAGAAACGTAGGATCGTGCCGTGGGAAGCGAGGTATGCGCGTAGGGTGTGATTATCGAATTCCCCGCCATGGTCGCATTGTATTTGTTTGATATAGCGATCGAACTGGGTACGAACAAACGCGTGAAATTGTTTGAGTATTGAAATGGTGTCGGATTTGTGTTTGATCGGAAAAGTCCACAAGTAGTGAGAATAATCATCAAGAATAATCAAAAAATATTTAAACCCGCTTAAACTTGGGACCGGTGAGGTCCATAAGTCACAATGTACGATATCAAACGGAACGAAAGTAACAGTTGTAGAACGGGTAAACGGGAGCCGTGTTTGTTTGCCCAAAGAACAGGCATTACAATGTGACGGGGTATTATTAGCAGAGGAAATAATCCGTTGATTAATTAAAAACTGAAGAGAAGCACGACTTGGATGAGCAAGCCGCTGGTGCCACGGTGTGGTGGAAGTGTCTGCCGAAAGGGCGATGGAAGGACTCCACGTCTGAGCGGGAACAAAGGGATAGAGATCACCATCACTATTGGAGCGATGGATCACGGTCCTGTGAATAGGGTCCTTAATAGAAAAACCGAACCGATCAAATTCAATAGTGCAGTTATTATCTCGGCAAAATTGTCGAACGGATATTAGCTTCTTAATTAGGTGCGGGGGGTAACAAAGATATTGTTTAATTTAAACGATGAAGAAGGAAGAGTAGTTTGACCGACCATTTCAATCGGTAGTAAATGGCCATTACCGACAATTATCTTTGAAGGAGAATTAGTGCCGAGATTAGAAACAGAAGAGAGAGTACCTTGGGAGTTGCTCATATGGGAAGACGCTCCACTATCCATGTACCACTGGGTGTCGGATGGACGAGGGGAGGCAGCGAAGGCATTCAGGGCATTAACCAGCCCGTTTTGATCCCAGGTGGGGACGGCGGTCGCGGCTTGCAAGGCGGGGGCTGGTGTGGGTGGCCGAGGGCCAAGGATTCCCTGCTGCGACCAGGGTTGCGACCACTGCGTGGCGCCGTTCAGAAGATTCCACAGCTGAGTTTGGAGAGATGCGCGTCCCCGGCCGCGCCCCCTGCCCCGACCCCGGCGACCATTGCGCGAGGTAGACGATGAACGAGAGGGAGTAGTGGTGGCGGAGCCGTCAGTTGGAGGCTCGGCGGGTGGCGGCGGACCGGAAGTAACAGCGGCAGGTGCGGTGGAGTTGGTGAGGGTGAGGCAGTCGCAGGCGGCTGGATGTTTGCGCGACATGTTTCCTCCAAAATTAAAGCACTGCGCACGGCCTGAAGGATGGGAATGGTCGTTGAAATTGCAAGATGCTTCGGAGATTCGAATAACTTTCATTTAAGCCGCTGAGAGTCTGGAGGACTAAGTTCTCGTCGGTGACAGGATTGTCAACGTCGGCAAGAGCATCTGAGAGTGTTTTAAGCTTTGCACAGTACTCATTAATGGAGAGGGCGCCCTGTCGATAGCCGCGAAACTCGGCTTCGAGTTGAATCGCCCGTGCTTTCTTGTTATCACGAAAGAGGTTCTCGATAGACTGCCAAACGTCGAGGGCGGTAGTGCGTTGGGGCGCATGATGAGACTGAAAATGTCTGGATGTATGGTGGCATATATCCACGATAGTACTGTGAAATCAAGGAGTGCCCAGCTGTCATCGTTTGTGGGGGGAGAACCGTCGACGTGGCGGAGAAGGTTGAATTTCCCGAGAGTTACCAAGAATAAATGCCGCCACAGTGAGTAGTTTGGCGGTGATTGAGTGAGCTCAATCCTGACATGGGTGGCGATTGAGTTTACATGCAGCGCCTGGGATACGGCTATGGCTGCGGGAGTGGTAGCAGGGGTGTTTGCGGATTGACGTGGTGGAGATTGTGGTGGGGAGGCAAGGAGCGTACGCTCAGATGCGGGAGGAGAGTTGTCAGGGGAAGGTGGGTTGTTGAGATCATCCGCCATGATCGGGAAGGGGTGAGCAAAAAAAGGGAAGGGCGGCGTATGGATTGAGGAGGGATAGTACGAAACAGAGAAGGGCAGAGTACAATAGAGAGGATCGAGAAAGTACGATGAAGCCTGATACCATGTAAGACAATAGGATTAATCCCCAATGTTGATTACCGTTGTATTACTTCCAATATATAGAGATATGTTACAATGTTAGTGCCGTAAAGATAGGAAGAGGTTAGCAGATTTAGGAAGTGGTTAGGAGATTCAGGAGGCAGTTACTAGATATTTTTACAATAATGAGTTTCTCTAACTCTCTGTCCTATTTCTTCGTCTATGGTATAAGATCTAATAAGCCTCGGTCACTCCATGCCATTCTCAAAAACCAATCCAGCTCTGCTAGTACCGAATGAAGGAACACTACCAAGATATAGTAGCCTATAATTATCAGAAGCATGGAGATACAGAAGATAGTTACTGTTTTATTTAAAGAAAAGTCAAAGGTCTTGATTACTTAGATAAAAGAGGGTAAACGATGTAAATGATAGATAAATCAGGACAATGTCCTGTTAGTCAGAAAGGTGCTATGCTTGGGTTTTTTTTTTCACATAGAGGATCAAGTAGAATGAACAAGATTAAGTTTTTTATTTGAGTTTTTTTTAACACTTTTCCAGATGTCACATCATTAAATATTACTTCATTTTATTTTAAACACATGAATACATGATAGTATTGAGAAGTATTGTTATGAGGGCATATAATAAAAGATAAGAGTCGGAAAAGAAAAAATAAAAAGATCTAACATCTTATTCTTTGCAAACGATAAACATACTCGGATCAACATATATTAGAAACATGATAAGAGTCCATTTTATTTTACAAATGAGAACACTTCAGTATCCACACTGCTGTAAGGATTTCTTAATCCACCTTATTGTACATGCTCTTAACTAAAGAACTCATTTATGTAGAAAATAGCTTGTATTATTATTATATGTGAACTTATTGTAGATGTTGCTGCTGCTGTAGACAATAGCCTCAACCCTGGTTGCCTTTCTCCTTAAATAGGAGGGGAATAGCACAAGGGCAAGGGTATAGTTACTCCTCTCGTGCATTGAAAGCTGATAGTGAACCCCAATTGCTCTTCTACAATAATCCTCTTAAGTCCCAACCACATATAATCCAAAATCCGAAGCCCAAGCCAGTGTTTCATCATCGATAAGACATACTGCCCATCCCAGATGGGCATCAAACATCAATACAAGGGTATATAACCAGATGAATACAACTCCGAAACAGGATTTCTGAATAAGTATATACAGACAAGGAAGTCATTTATTACACTGACTATCCATCAGGCTTCCCGGTCAACTCTGCTAGGCAAGAAAACCACAAAATTGGCCTACTTTTGTTGTAGAATAGACAACAATTAGATACCAAGGGAATGGATGTCCACAGAACTTAGAACAAGGACGCAAATGAACACATACGCTTCTCTAAGCTACCACTTTCAGCATTGCATTCAAAACGCTTCTCTTGTAGGAAGGGCAGGGATAGCACCCCTCTCAGTCACAGTAATTGCTCCACATGTATTAGCAAACTCAAGAGCTTCTCTCAGGCCTTCCTCATTCTACAGGGAGGACAAAATTTAACTTAGGACTCTTCTTAGCAATTAACCAAAATTATTAAAGGTTTACAGGTTTCACTATCACTGTGATTCTGATGGTACATAAAAGATTAGCAACATCATACACAGCTTACGAAAGTCCAAGCAGGTTTAACAAGATACTTATGACAACACGAATAAATAAATAATAAAGAGAAACGCTTGCGAGACAGCGACAACATGTAGTATCACAATCTTAAAAATGGAAACTGTTTATTAAAAGAAAAATTATACCTGAATCAAATTGCCGTCTTTGGCTATTTGAGAGAGAATTCCAGCAACAAAAGCATCACCAGCACCAGTTGTATCCACAGCATCAACCTTTAAGCCCTTCACCCGCCCATTAAACCCCTGAAAAGAATTACCATTACTCATTATCATCTTTATCCCGCTGCAATTTCTATGCATCTATTGCTGGAAATCAACAGAAAAAACAAGAGTACAGACATTACGGGAAGAAAAAGGATGATAGACATAAAAGCTTAGAAATCCACCCGAAAATGCATGAGTACGGACATTGAGAGAAGAAGAAGGATAACATTGTAGAAAGAATGACATCAATCATTGATGGTCATCACAAAGAGGACTTACCTTTGTGTAATACCTGCAGCCATCTGCTCCCTCAGTGACAAGCAAAAGCTTAAGATTAGGATGATATAGCTTACGAACAACATTGTCATCATACGGATCCTCTCCTTGAGTTAGAAAAGAGATCTCTTCTTCACTTATCTGCACAAATATTTGTACAAGACATCATCGCTAGCTGTTGGCTTCAACTCCAGCAGAAAGCAACTTTAGTAAAAAAAACAAATACAGCTTGTACAAATTCAACGTGTGTAGCTATTTAACCTTGATGATATCAGCAGTATCCCAAATACTGAAAATTCCTTCCCGGGCAATGTCTGGAGACGGCCATAGCGGAAGCCTCAAATTAGGATCATAAGACAAGAGTACACCAGCATCCTTTGCAGCTTTAGCAGCAGCAATGTGGGCTGACTTGCAAGGTTCAGTAATTAAGCTGATCGAGCCGTAGTGAAAGATTCTTGCCTGTCACAGTCGAGAATGATGAATGAATGATCACCTCAGTATTTGGATTTCTTTAGTAAGTTAAAAAGCGAATGTGTAGACCCAGGGGGACATCTGCAAAAGGATCCGCATGTCCTGAACTTTTAGAGCCTACATTTCCTTCCCTTTCAAAGGTTCTTATGGAAAGCAGTTCAAGATTTTAACTTTTCATCCACATTACAGAAAGGGCTTCTAGCTTTTACTGATAATGAGCTTTAGCTGAACTAACGAGCTGGTATGGTCTTCTTCATACTTGTCATTTAAGAACTATACAAATTAAGAAGTGAGGGGAAAAAAAATTCTTAAGTAGTACCTTTCTGATAAGTTCCAAGTCAAGCTCAGATTCTTGAAGCAGCATATCAGCGCTGGGGTTACGGTAAAACATGAACTCCCTTTCACCGTCACTCCTCAGTGTGACAAATGCTAATGCAGTTCGAGCTCCAGGATCAAAGCGCATACCTTGACTGTTCACATTATTCTGCTTGAGGATATCAGCCAGCATGTATCCAAATTCATCTTCACCGACCTGTGCAATATCATTGGTACCAACAACTATTCCTTTTCAGCCCCATACAAGAGAAAGAGGCTGCAATTGACCAACTTGAAAAACAAGTGTCAAGGTCACAAATCTACCCAAGGCACGTGTATAATACGTTTATGTATCACTCTAGTTCAGTAAGATAGTGTCCCCGACATGGTAAGGCTTAACAGGAAGACACTTTAAGACAATTTACCTTGCCAATGAAGGCGGATGAGCCTCCAAGCCGGGATATCCCAACAGCCACGTTCGCTGGCGCCCCGCCTGGGGCTTTCTTAAAGGCAGGAGATTCGGCCAGCGAAAGGCCACTTGTAGTTGGGACGAAATCGATTAGCATTTCGCCGAAGCAAACCACAAGAGGTGATTCATTGCCGTCGGCGGGGCCATTAGCACCCCCAACCGTAGCTCGAGCAGTGTATGACTTACCTGTCAAATCAGTTCAGAACTATTTGTGAAGATCGAAGAGACCGGCAGGATCATCAAATTTCTGATATAATAGCTTCTAGACACATAGATTACCAGAAGAGTTGGGTTAAAAATGAAAGCTTCAAAATTAATGTTTCTACTTCCTTGTTCAATTTAAACGATGTCTGGTTCTTGGCAGAGTGATCCTATTTATCTTTACAATTCCGCTTGTGAAATTGGCTAAGGCCTCCTTAAGTCCTTCCCCTTACCCATATATCAAAAGGTAAAAGAGTACACAAAAATTTCGCACCTTGTAATTTGCACCTTGACATTGGAATGGTTGACGGCCCCTTCAGGCCGACCTCGCGGGGGGAGAAACGAGACGCCGAGCTGAGACGAAGGTCGGAAGAGGGAACGGTGTTAAGGTTAAAAGCAGCAACAGAACTGAGAGCCATTGAAGAAAAGGCAAAAATTTCAGCTCTTTAATCTTTTCGTTACGGAACTCGATAGTCAAAGATTCTTCTCACGAAGAGTCAGATGATGGAAGAAAAAAAAGGTAATAATGTATGGGTTAGAAGGTAGCTTGACGAATCAAGCTCGCACTTGCAGTGAATCTGCTTGAGAAGTAAGCAGAGTGTCATTAATATCCCTAATTTTGTATGAGGATGGATCACGGGGGAGAGGGGGGTCAGAATACTGGCAGCAGATTTTTGTCTTAGAACCCAGAACGGGTACAGAGCTTTCAGGAGTACAAGCAGAGACACACAAGGAAGAACTGTGAATGTACGGACACTGATAATGGCATCCACCAAATCCACTCTAAATTAATAAAACAAAAACATAAAATATGACATGGAGGAGACGAGTTGTGTGAGAGTTTCTTAACTAAGAACTCGAAAAAGTGGGTGTCTACAAAAGAAGAGAGAAATTGTGAGGAGAAGAATAAAATATTATTATTTTAAGAGTGGAATTCACTCTTGTTATTGTGGATGCCCTAACGCTGTTGAATTCCTAGCCGCCCAAAGTCTACGGCAGAGTGGATTCAACTCAAATCCTCTCTCCTTCTTAACTAAGAATTGTACTATGGTCCTTTCTTATTGGTCATTGCTGTGCACATCTCCCCTTCTCAAACACTCACCAACTATATCTAAAACTAATAGAAAAAATAAAAGGAATAGAGAGGAGAGAAGTTAAGAACATTTACTATTGTGGTGAGGGAAGTGTCTTAACAAATAAAATATACTATTATACTGACATGGCACATTGAGAAATGTTAAGAAACCATGCGCTGTTGTGGTTGCTCCAAGGGCATCCACAATGGGTGGGAGATTCTTAATGTATTCCTAGGTGTCACATCATCATAATATATTATTTTAATGTATAAGAAACTTCATCAATTTGTTAATCACTACAATAAGGGAGTTTCTTAACTTTCTCACTCCTCCCATCATTTTTTCCTTTCTCCTCCCATAATTTTTTTCACATCACCCGTGTTGAAAATAAAAGGAAGTAAAAGCAAATACAGTAAATATTTATTATTAAATTGATGGTGTCAGTAATACAACCAATCAAAATGATTTTCCATACGTTGCTTAAATAAGGAACGAAGAAAGAGAAAGTGAGTGGATTCCACACCACTGTAGACTTTTTTTTAATTTCTCACTGACAAAAATGAGTACTAACATTCTCTCTCATATTTCTGTTTCTTCCACCCCATTTTAAGAACCACATCTAATTTTTAACATTATCAGAGAACTCACATATTAGTTTTAATTTGTTTCTCTTTCATATATGTGGAGCATTATGATTGGAATAATAATTGTTGTGGGGCCCATATTTGGGTTCTTACAAGTTATTGTGGAAGAACCCTCTCTCATGGGTTCTTAATCTCTCTCATCTTTTTTATTTACATCTCATATTTTTACTTTATTTTTTAACTAAGAACCCTTAAAAACCACTAATAATCATGCTCTAACCGCATTTATGGTGCTTTTCCACATAAAGTAGCTTTATTTTAAAAAAAACAGCAAGATAAATGTCTGATAAATACTCAAAAAGACCTTTATGTTAAATGTTGGTTTTGTTGATTTTTGGACATTAAAGTGCTTTTGAAATTTCTGTCCAAAATACAATATTACCCTCTCACTATTTTCATAACCTCTATTGAGCTCGTTTGGGGAACAGCTTCCAGCAGCAGACAACTTCTCAATTTCTAAAATCAGTAGGTTTCCACCAAACACCCAAAACCAACAGCTAACAGCTTCTGTAAAATCATCAGCAGACAGCTTCTCAATTTTCAGCAACAGAACCTAATAACTGCCTCTGCTTTTTAAAACCATCAGCAGACGTTCCACCAAACACCAAAATCAACAGCTGATAGCTTCTGTAAAACCATCAGCAAACAACTTCTCTACGTCATAGCCCAAATACCTCTGTGTTGCATATTTTTGTTCGCGTCTGATAAAATTTCCCACTGCACAACACTCAGCATTTCTTTATCCATCCAGTCAAAAATCTCATTGCTCCTTAAATTACCCAAGTTCTTGATTATTAGAAGAACTTCACTACATACATCTAAGCGTCTAGAAGAGACAAACAAAAATACATGAAGAGCTCCAAACGAACATCAATTTGTTCATTTCTACTGCTATACTAGTCGCACCGTCGAGTAAATCACTGGAGAATGAAATGTCGGTGCTGATGATTACTTATGTCAAAAATCGAGTAGCATGAAAGAGACAAAACAACCATCAACAGAAGCAAAGGATATGAAGAAACACCATGGATGAGAGCAAGAAGAGA
Source organism: Limonium bicolor (assembly GCA_023374045.1). Classification (NCBI taxonomy): domain Eukaryota; kingdom Viridiplantae; phylum Streptophyta; class Magnoliopsida; order Caryophyllales; family Plumbaginaceae; genus Limonium; species Limonium bicolor. The sequence continues at coordinate 244,486,604 of CM041776.1, forward strand.
ATGGGAGAGTGTTTAGGTAATCTAAACAAATAAAGTTAGTTTTAGTACAATGTTCCTACCGAACACCCACTCTATAAAGCTGGTTTTTTCAGAAAAATAAAGGCACCTTTATTTGGACATAAAGATTAATGTTGTTACTGAACGGGACCTAAACCAAAACAACACAACACGACTGAAATCGAAACTGAAAATCTGTTAGCTGCATTGGTTTTTGGTTTTAGTTAACTAATCGATGAAATGTCCAGTTAGGGTTACTAATTCTGGCCCATGTCAAAGACCTAACTTGTAATTTATAACCTTTTGTTAAGAATTTAGATCTATTCAATTTTTAGATTGAGTTTGGATTACTCATTACTTTTAGGGGTAAAGTGTTCTGAAATTGGATCTATCCAAATTCTTTATATTATTGAAGAAAAAATACAACAAAAGGATCTTTTATCTATATAATTAATAGTTATAGTGTTTTCTCAACTCTCCTGAAGATTTGCTATATAAGTTCTTATTTTATCAAGATTATTATATATATATATGGTTAGGTTGAATGAATACAATGTTATTTATAACTTGCAACATATTTAAAGGATAACTAATAAAACTTGATATACATGATATTTAGTAGTTAGGGAGCTAAAAATGCTTTCTAAGTTGGTATGAAGCTTTCTTCCTCTTGCGCCTTTGCTCTCATGTCTCCCTCTATGGGAGGTCCTAGGCTGTCGGTGAATAGTAATGACTCATGCATGCAATCATCACCGGTAATCGGAAACTATCATTACAAAGGCCTTCACCACAAGCCACCTAGCTATTAACAGGGCAAGAGACGTAAGAATCAAACTTGACTGTCAACATGGGAGACCCCTCTTCATCCTCGTTTATTTTCGAGGCTACAAAGACATGCATGGCACAGGGAGAAGCAGTAAAACTGATGATTACATGACTCTTTGGCTTCCTTGCTGGTATATAACAACTTGGAATGTCGAGAGATGTGTACACCTATATCCTCTTGCTTTAATTTCCTTTTAATCCCGACATTGCCTTTCAAAGTCGAGACCTTCCAACTTCCATTCCTGGCACATTAAACATGGACACAATTGAGATCCATAGAATCAAAATGGCCACTTAAAATTGTCTTCTTTCTTTGCTATTCTCTGTTATGTCGATCTATGTCACATCTCTCCCCAACTTCTTCAAGATGTGTGGACAGACTACGGTGGATTTCGCTTTGTTAAGGTGGGTCAGAATCTTTTTTCTTTTCGAGTTTGATTCCTTGGAAACAGTACTAGAAGTCATTCGTATCCATGGTCCATGGACAATCAATGGAAGGTTGTTGGCTCTCCAAACTCTCGACCCGGGTAAGCCACTTTGTCACCATGCTTTTGATTGGATCCCCTTCCGGGTATGTATCTTTGATGTCCCACGCCATCTACACACTCTAGATTTTGTTAGAAATGTTGCCCAAAAATAGGGAAGTTCATGGGGGCGATTGAAGAGGTGTACGGTCTCTGGTTTCACCTTTTTACATTTTCAAATCTTGATAAACATTAACCTCCTGATTCAGCATGTGATTTAGATGACCATTGAGGGTCGATCATGTGTTTTTCTTATCAAGTACGACAACATGCCGTAGATCTGCTTCACATGCGGCCTATTCCTTCACACAACTGATCTGTCCTTACGAGCCTACTGAACCGGTGCCAGGAGTGGCTTACGGAATGTGGCTCCACTCAGAGAACTACCTTGTAAAGAGGCGTGCTTCAAGTCACGTTAGTCTTGCTAATCCTTGGAATTCTCCGAAGAGCTTGGATCTAGTCCCGCATGGTATGTCCTCTCCTAATGAGTGTTCTTTATGGATAAATAAATAAAATGTGCCAGTTGGAACTGCGAGCTTTAGTCAAGGAGTCTCTGATCACCTGACATGATCAAACAAAAGAAAGTACAATGATGTCCTAGCGGAAGCCTCAAGGGAAGATCTCTGGGATCTTCGACTGCCAGAGGTAAGGTGGAAGACTAAGGAAAATCTTTCAATGGGTGTGGGGATGACACCGCAGTGTTGGAGGGTGAAGAAAGAAAGGATCACCAGGACAAAGGAAAGGCGGTTCTTGGTGCAAACTAGAATCGCCATGATGGATGATTGGCAACCTACTAACTGTGGAGGTGTGGGTGTCCCTCTTGCAGTTAGGTGTCTCGTTAATTCACCCGATTTTGTTGGCGTTTAAGTGTAGCTTGTTACCGACCTTAGTCTCGGTTGTTATGTCTTTCCTCTTAAACTATCAAGTTAGTTTGTAGTGGGAGTCATGTAGTCTTCTATGACGATGGTTGTTGTTTTGGAGCTTTGGAAGCTCAAACAAAATGGTCGGCAATGGTGGTGGGTGTCTCTAATCATGTGTTGAAGATGCGGTAGTGGGGAGGTATTACTAAGATGTTGGTCTGTCACTAATGTTTGGAGTTCAAGTCGTTTATCTTGGTTCTTAGCTCTAGCTTATGATATTAGGGATGTAAGGAACTAAGTAATATAATCTACCGGCTATTTACGAAAAAACTGATCAAACTTGATTATACCTAGATAGAAAGAATAAAAAAGTATACAAAAGAAAAATTTTAGAATAAATTGAGTTATTTGGATTGAGTTATTTAGATTGAGTTTGGATCAATTTAATTTAAAGGGATTGGATAAGGGTTAATCTCAACCCTAACCTCTCCAACGGAAGTGAGACCCCTAGTTTTCATGTATTAGTTAACCAGAATATCTAACACACGTTTTTTAAATAAAAGTTATGTTTTACTTATCACTTTTTCTTTCATTAATTTCATGAAATGCCATATATGTTTCGCTAATTCATGAAATGCTCCTAAAATAAAAGAAAGTCACAAAATGCCACTATTTTTTGTAAAAGATCGTGAAATGTCACTATAGTCATTGACCGAAGAAGAAGAAAGACAAAAATACCACTACTAGTTAAAAAATACTTTTAAAGTTCACAATATGCCCCTAAGTGTTAAAAAATTTACAAAAAATCACATGGAAATCAGAATACTATAAAAAAAAATAAATTAAAATGAAAAAATAAAATATCATAAAAATTAAAAAATTAAATATTCTTAATTTTTTTTTTGAAATTGTTCAGTAGTACAAAAATGAATATAGTGTTTTGAACACATAATTATACCAATTTATATCAATTAAGCACCACAATATATACCACTTAAGTACCATACATTTTTTAAATTATTCTTTCCTATAAATTTGAATATTTTTTAAAATAAAAATTATTTTATATTTAACTAATATTTAGAAAAATCATTTTTTAGAATTTATATTATATTTGTACTTAACTTTATGACAAAATATTTTGAAAATATTATGTCATAAAGTTATCTACAAAAATAGGATATAAATTTTTAAAATATTTTTAAAAATTTTTTATATAATATAATTTATTTTGAATAAATAATTTAAATTTGTAAAAAAAAAGATATTTAGAAATTTATGGTATAATCATCTTATTAAATTGGTATTGTGTGTTCAAAACTCTATATTCTTTTTATGGTACAAAAAAATTTTAAAAACATCGAAGAAGTATTTACTTTTTTCAATGTTTTATAATATTTTTATTTTTTGAACTTTTATAATGTTTTTTAATTTTTATATATTTTAGTATTTGAGTTTTGTGAATTATTGTAAATTTTTAACTTTTAAAAGCATATTGCAACTTAAAAGTACTTTTTGTTAACTAGTAGGGATATTTATGTCTTTTTTCCCTTGGTCAATGACTATAGTGACATTTCATAGACTTTTATAAAAATGTAGTGGCATTTGATTACTTTCTTTTATTAGGGTATTTCATTAATTTGTGAAAAATATGGTGGCATTTCATGAAATTCCTTTGTTTTTTAATTTAAGGAAAAAAACAAAATTGACATATCGGTTTTGGTTACCATTTTAAATGGTATAATATTTAAATTTGCTACTCATATTGATCCAATATGTTGTATGATTTCATTTAGATTCACCTTTTTAGAAGAAAAAAAGCAGAAGATAATAACAGAGGATAAATAGAAGAGTTATTTTTGTTTAAAAAAAATAGATCAAAGAAAATGTTCGTTTTCAATGGTTTTTCAAAACACGAGCAATCGCTATATATTTGGACAAATTCCAAATTGATAGGAAAGTAGAACTTAGTACTTACATAAATGGCAAACAACTATCTATATAATTTGCAAACTTTAAGACGTTAGGTTGCAATTATGCACATTACATCATTAATATGACATTGCATTATAACAAAAAGTGTGGTATTGGTTGGTTACTATTTGTTGTTTTGCTTATAAAATTTTGTGTTCACCTCAAACAAATTTTCAATAATTAATCTTTCTTATAATGACTAGCGTCAAGTAACATTTTTGTGACCATTATGTCCTCCCTTGCAATTCGGACTCATATACATATGTATGCAATAGCCGATGACGGAAAGTTAGATTTCAATTAGATTCCCGGAAATTCCTCCTCCTGAAGCTCCTCGATCGTCAGGAGTTTTGGTTAAAACCAAGGGAATTGATTCGAGAGCTAGAATACATTTTTGTTTGATCGGTTGATGAAGATTTAAGACATTTGGTTTGAGGGTGAGAAAGAAGATTCTGATCAGAGTATTCATTAGGATGATGATCATGCTCTGATCAGAAAGTTTATATATAATAAATAATTGATCAACTGCGCGTATGGGAGATTGGTCGTCGTATCAATAAAAAGGTGATATATACTAATAATTATGGCGGCGTCGGGGCCATCCGTGATGGATGATGCGACGACCAGTATCCCACCAGAGGTTTGTATTCCGTTGACCATGTTTCCCACAGAACCGTTATGGATGATGATGGGTGATTATTTCTCCCATATGATGCTGTCATAATGGCACAATACATCACCTTCGTACTGGTCTCCCAGTTAATTCATTGTGTGCTTCAGCATCTTCATCAAACACGATTCGTTTCTAATATAATGGCAGCAATTATCATGGGACCTTCATTGTTAGGGCGCAATGGAATACATATATTCGAAATTGTACCCTACAGGAAATCACATGATGATGCCAACAATACCATGGCAATACTGGGTATAAACCTCTACGTATTCATCGCGGCAGTGAAGATTGACACTAAATATATGATGATGCGGGCGGGGAAGACAGCTTTCAAGGTCGGCGTACCAGCAATGTTCCTTTCATATGTACGTAAGGATACGATAGTAATTTTATATATCATGTTTTTATATATAAATAATAGTTTACATTAATAGAAATTTGTAGCATAATGGCTGCTGGGTAGGTAATAATGGCTCTTTGCGTCCGCTGCTTCCGGATACACATCGACAGTACCCTTCCAGGAAGATACCCTAACCTCATCATGTCCTTCTACCTTGCCTTCAGCTCAAGCCCTAATCTCGTCACCGCCTTAAGCGAGCTTAACCTCATGTCGTCGAGACCAGCCGATTCGCTATCTTCACCGCCGTGTTTTCCGATTTTACCATCTTCTTTCTTATCATGGTGTTTGAGACAGTACGGGCATCCCAAGGCTACCGTGACGACTCAATCTTCTTTCTTATCGCCGTCTTTACGTTAATGGTCTCCGTTTGCATTTGTGTTGTTCGGCCGTGGGCCAAGTGGATTGTCCATACAACACCAATGGATCAGCCCGTGTCATCCTCCTCTGTGGTGGGTTTCACTCTAGGTGCCATATTGATGCAGATGATTGGTGGAATGGTTTTCGGGAATTTTCTTCTTGGACCCATTTTGTTTGGGCTTTGTATCATGTCCGGCCCACCACTGGTTCAACTTTGGTGAAGTGTGAAGTACGTTCGAGTTGGTAGCTGAGGAGATATTACTTCCCTTCTTCTACATACAACTCGGACCAAACTTAATCTCACAACAGCAATGAATACAACAACGTTTATCTCATCATTGTTGTACTTTTTGTGGGATCTATTGTCAAGTTGGTAGCCATCATGTTATCATCCAAGTTATTATATGGGTTCAACACTCACGATTCAGTATCCATAGGCCTTATGCTTAACTTTAGTGGGACTAGTCTCTGTTTTCACATTTGACAGATTGGGTAATATAGAGATATACAGTAACAAAGTTCGCACATCGTTGATCGTCTCCTCCGTCATACTAAACATAGTTGTGAGCCCATTGGTCAAGACCATACACAACAAGTTAACGAGTCACCAGCAGCAGCGGAACACGAACAGAATATTAACCAATTAAGTATCCATGCATCAAGAAAGGATTCAGAGTTCCGTGTCATTACATGTGTGTATGACGAATCAAATGTCTCCGCAATAACCAACTTACTTGAAATCTCAAACCTCACCATCAAACATTACCATGCTCTGTCTGTACTTATGTAATCCACATGTCTGAACTCAATGGTCAAGCCACACCAGTATTTGGCCACATTTCAACCACACAAGAATCTGCAACCATAAGGATGTAACAAGATCCTCTCCGCTTTCAACAACTACACCCGATTTTCCAAGGAGCAAGTCATTGTCATGCCATTCACTGCCATCTCACCATACAAAACCATGCATGAGGAGATTTGCAGATTAGCTAAGGATAAAAAGTCCCACTCATCATCCTCCCTTTCTACAAGAACAAGAATATCGGCTCTCTTGACCTCACTTAAACGAAGTGATCGGCCTAAGAAGCGTCTACATCAAACTCCAATGCCACGCACACTGCACAGTCGGGATCATCCTCGACCAATCCCGATCTTCTGTACCACGATCATCCTCTTCACTAAAGACGAAGAGAAGTTCCCACAACATCAGTACTTTAAACATCACGTACACATCGTTGTTATCTTTATAGGTGGACCAGATGACCGTGAGGCATTGGCGTATGGGCTCAGAATGTTGGGACGCGGGGTTAAAAAGTCACCTTGCTTCACATCTCATCACCGATGAGTACTGGCAGACAAAACACACCAAGATGACGATGAATCATCATGTTGCTCAAGGAGTTCAAGATCAAGAGTGACCAGGACAGTAGTAGTAACAGGCAGACTACCAACATATCGTAATCGAAAGTGGGAGAAGGTGATGATGGTGACAAGACGATTTGTTCGTAAATACAATCTTGTTATTGTTGGTCAACGACAAGGGAGCTCATCACTATGGATGCAAGGGACAGATGATAGAGTGGATAGAGAATCCTGAACTTGGTTTGATTGGGGATATGTTAGCATCTGCTGATTTTAATTTTGGAGAGACATCAGTGTTGGTATTGCATCATCATGCCCACCATGTTGCTGAGGTTGTTACCAATGAGGGAAGTTCTCACCAAAGCTCCTCGAAATGGAAGAGGTTCTTCTCGCTTCTAGCTAGCTATTTAATCGTCAGGAGTTTCGTGTAATTAATCACACATACTGTAATTCATTTCTTCTTCATCTCTAGCTAGCTAGATCATCTGAGATGTTAGGAAAGCCTTATATCTCATTTTTGTATTTTTTTTTTATATATGAGGAGTCTTTTCTAATTCTCTACAGCAAATCAGATCATCCTAGTGAGTGTGAGAGCCCGATCGATTTTGAACATTTCTAAATGCGCTAGCATCATTTATAGGTTCAAGGTCAGAGATTTAACTTATGTTGTTAAGTTGTATAACCTAGACTTTTAACCCAACTGAACTCACGCGAACCTATTAAACCACCACCAAGTTTTAACAATATTAAATAATGAAAGGCTAGAGATTAAAGTCCAGGGCATGGTATGAAACTTTCAGGGTTTAAATACTTTCATTACAGATCAATGCTCATTTTTCTTTACTAATGTTTCTTAAGGCTTAAGTAATGTTGATTCTCCTTTTTAAGGCAATATGACTTCTATCTTTTACGTTTTTAGTTGATTTTGAGGGTTAAATGACTTACTAATTCCCTAAGGTAGATTAGGGTATAAAATTACAAAAGTTTATCAATTTTAACTTCTATCTGTTTGTGACCACGGACTAAGCAAGCAGATTATGGAGTGTGTGGCAGAAACATGATTTTAATTAGAAACCGTGATTTTGAACTAGGGAGAATAGAAGAAAAAAACGCTGATAAATATGTTATTTGTCTGTGATCCTGGTCCTAGCCTAAGTTTTTTTTTTTTAATTCCAAAATTGAGGTGTCCGGGTACTCGGACTTATGGTCCGGTACCCCATACCTTGCATCCGAGACCTCTGGCAAGTGCCGACTCGTGCTTTCTTAGAGCTTTTGATGGAATTTTTTAATGAGATTTTTGGGTTTATGTCCTACATATTTATTAATGACAAAAAGTTAAGGTTTTGATGTGGGATTAAAAGAGAAAAAAGTAAAATAAAAGTTTAAGCAAAAAAGAACACGAAGCAAAGAAGGTAGTATGGGTTTAACCTAGTTAACTACTGAAAACAAGTTATGAGGCAGAAGAGGTTATAAGTTCAAAATTTCATAAAGCTCTTACTTGATTTGAGCTTTAGTAGGCGGCCTTCATTCAGCGCAACCTTTTAGCTCCTCTTTCAATATGGTTCGGATGTGGATTGACCTCTAAGCTTCTGGGTGCTTTTTGGTGGTCTCTTATACGCTTTTGGCAGCACTTTGTGGCTAGATCTTATTAAGGGGCACTTTCTCTAAAGATTAGAAAACTTCTCTAAACATTTGAGAGAATTTTTGTGAAGAAAGAGAAATTTTGTGACATCTTTTCCCGTGGCTTCTTCATCTTTTTGATGAGTCTTTTAGGCCTTGGGAAATATTCTTTTATAGGTCAAAGATGGTCATATCGGTAAACAACTATTACGAGTCATAAAAATCCCTACTTGCTCAATGAATAAAATCATAATATTGATGTGATAGGTATGAAAGGATAAAAGTTAATTTTTTTTGGAAGTGAAAACATAATATTTGGATGAAGGAACATTTTGAAGTTAATTTTATTCAAAATCAGTTAAAAAAATGAAAAAAAAGATGAATTTTCCAAAATTCGTGCTGGCATCATCATAAATTTGATTTTGATGGTTAGTGTATCAATTGGTCACTAGAAGAAAAAAACCCTATTCGGCCATTCAAAACCACCTATTTGGTGGTTCAGAACACGAAATAGGTACCGCCAAAATAGGTGTAAAAACCTACTTCAGGCGTTAAGAACCGTTGAAATAGACCATCAATTTCAGCGGTTTCTAATAAATTCGCCACAATAAGTGCCCGTCAATAAAAAAAAAACACACTTATTTCGACGGTTGTTGTCTACAACCGCCAAAATAGTTTTTTTAAGCCTCGTCAACCACATGCACTAGTTCCAGTGATTATCCCTTAGAAGCGCAGACACAAAAGAGAATGAGAGATGAGCAGAGCATAATTCCTTATTCGTCAGAAGTTCAAGTATACTATCGGCTCAAGAATGAACTGTTCTTAGCCCCATCTCCTACCTGGTGAACGAGATGCACTCGATCCAGTGATTATCTTTAAGACGCGCAAACTCAAAAGAGAAGAAGATAAGGTCCAGTTCCAAAAATTATCTATGAGAGGCGTAGACACAAGAAGATGATAATGAGAGGCGTTGAGCTTGTACGTACCTTGTTCGCCAGTTAGGGTAGCAAAATTACTATGAGTGAAGAGAGAACTCTCGATTCCAATAATTTATATCTGAGAGGTGCAGACACGAGAGAGGATGAAGAAATCGCAGAGTATGTGTTCCTTAATTGCCAGTTAGGGTTGAAGAATTATGTACCGTGAGCGAAGAGTTTAAGTGTTCCAGTTATTGTCTCAGACATTCTCAGACACAAGTAGAAGATGAGAGAGCGCAAAGCATGTGTTCCTTAATCGCCAATTATGGTTGCACATTATGTACCATGAGTGAAGAGATAAGAAGCAGATCTAGTGATTTATCTCTAAGAAGGGCATACACAAGTCGAGAATGGAGAGAGTGCAGAGCATGTGTTCCTTGTTCGCTAGTTCAAGTTGCAAAATTACCATGGAGAAGAAGAAGCCAATGATTTAATTCTGAGAAGCGTAGACACAAGTAGAGGATGAAGAGAGCAAATAGCATTGTTCCTTGTTCGTTAGTTAGAGTTGCAAAAATACCTGAGTTAGAGAGGAAGAAATAGAGTGACGCTTTAGAAGAAAAAAGGGAAAAATCACAATTTGTCACTAAAATGTTTTATAATTCACGATTTGGTAACAAACGTATAGGGTGTCCTGGAAAATGACCCTTTTAATGGCATAGTATTGTAACAACAGTTGAGATAGGATAATTTTTTTTAAAAAAAAGCTGGTAAATTTCTATTTCGACGGTTAGTAGTAGGAACCACCGAAATTGAGTTTTTTAAAATAAATTAGTCTACTTCGACAGTTGTTAATTGGAACTGCCACTCATTTTTTAAACAGTTGGGATTCTATTTCGACGACTATTTTACAAACAACATGTCTTGGTTACACCCACATGTAACCAAAGATAGCTACTTGACTTGTACATGTAGTAGACGAAACATGTACATTAGAACTATAAAATGTGTACATTACTTATATAACAAATATTGTACACAAAAATAGTACTTTCAGTATAATTGTTTATTGTACAATTTTCCTTATTCAGTGTACATGTTTTCATTGGTTGGTTGTATAATAAATGTAGTTATCTTGTCTACATATACATGTAATAGTGGTTTTGTACTATGATGGGTACCAAGAAGTGTATATTAGCTCATTTTGTTGATCAGTATCCATTGATGGATATTTTCCCACAGTTTGTTGCTATCAATTATAAAAATATAAAAGACTAAACAATATTCCTCTAGTTTGAATGAATTGTTTGTTTTGATAAAAAAGAAACAACGAGACAATTAAAATAGGTAAGAAAGTCCATCAATATCCGTGTCCCTAAAAAAAAACAAGAACCATGTCCGTTGTTTACTGTAGATGTTCTAATAGTCATTTACGACATTCCGTATATATATATTCAATCCCCTCATATACCTCTTCCCTGCTCATTCTGGCCGCATGTATTGAATCTTCACGGTGGGAACCATTAATTTATAGGAAAAATTCCTTCTGAAAGCTCCTCATCTTGGGTTTACCCAAGGGAATTAGTTATCAGAAGAGATAAAAAAAAAATTCCCATCGGATTGAAGATTGGAGGAATTCAGGTTTGAGGATCACGAAGAGATTCTGATCAGAACATTAATCATTGAAAGATGATGATGCTCTGATCAGAATATTAATAGAAAAAAAAAAGAAATTAGGTGAATCAACTGAGGTAATAATTCAGAAGATTGATTGATCATGGCGGCGTCGGAGCCCTCATCGGCAGCACCAGGGGTATCCGAAATCGAAGTGATAAACATTCCATCATCTACTAACTGCATGACGCCGGCCATGTATCCTGTAAAACCATTTGGATGGTGGATGATTATTTCTCCCGCATGATGCCTGTTATAATGGCACAATACATCGTCTTCGTATTGCTGTCTCAGTTGATTCACCGTGCTCATCATCATCTCCATCAAACCCGATTCGTTTCAAAGATAATGGCCGCAGTGATAATGGGACCTTCATTTATAGGACACAGCGAGTATATATATTCAAAACTTTACCCTACACAAAACGACATGATGATGCCAACAAATATCATGGCAATCCTGGGGATAAACCTTTATGTATTTCTTGCGACGGTGAAAAATGACACTAAATACATGATCATGCGGGCTGGGAAAAAAGCTTTCCAGATCGCCATTCCATCCATCGTCTTTGCAGCGGTATGTACGGTAGCATGCAATTGTTTTATATATATTGTATATGTATAATTGAATTGAATTGATAGCAGTAACAAAATTGAAAAAACTAATGTAGCGAAATTGGTAGGTCATGATGATCATCAGCATCCATTACCTCAGAATCTACATCGACAATGACCTCCCGAGTACATACCCCACCTCCGTCATCTGTTTCTACGTTGCTTTCAGCGCAAGCCCTAATCTCGTCACCGCCTTAAATGAACTTAACCTTATGTCATCAGAGACCGACCGTTTCACTATCTTCACTGCCGTGATCATCGACTTCACCAAGTGGTTAATGATCTTAGGGTTTGAGATGGTACGGGTATCGGAAGGCTACCTCGGTCCTTCCATCGCATTAATCATCTCCGTGACAGCGATAATGGTTACATTTTGTCTATTTGTTATACGACCTTGGGCGAAGAGATTCGTGGAGTCAACACCTAAGGATCAGCCTATATCATCATCGTATGTGGTGAGTTTAACCATTGGTGCTATGTTGATGCATATGCTTGGCGGAATGGTTTTCGGGAATCCACTTTTAGGACCACTTTTGTTTGGGCTGTGTATTCCATCCGGACCTCCACTTGGTTCAGCTTTAGTGAAGAACATCGAGTTGGTGGTTGAGGAGATATTACTTCCCTTCTTCTACATACAAATCGGGTCAAAACTTGACCTAATCGGGGTGATGAAATCTCCAACGTTTTATCTTGTTGCTGCTGTCGTTTTTGTTGGATACATTATCAAGTTTGTAGCTATCACTTTATCCGCCGATTATGTGGGTTCAACAATCGTGATTCTGTATCCATTGGTCTCATGCTTGACTTTAGTGGGCTTGTCTCAGTTTACACTTATGACAGATTGATAAATATAGAGTTATACAACCCAACAGTGTACATATCCCTGATCATCTCCTCAATGCTAGTCAACGCAATTGTGACCCCATTAGTCAAGACCGTACACCACCATAAGGACACCGGCCACAATGAAGTAACAGCCCCACAACATGAGATAAACAACATTCAAGGATCAAGAATGGATTCAGAATTCCGTGTCATTGCTTGTGTATACGATGAATCAAACGTATCATCTATAACCAACTTACTTGAAATCTCAAACCTCTCAATCAAAAACGTATCATGCTCTGTCTGTGCCTATGTAATCCACATGTCAGAACTCAGTGGTCAAACTGCACCATTTTTCGGCCCTCATTTCAACCACACGAGAATCTGTCACCACAATGGTTGTGACAAGATCCTCTCCCCTTCAACAACTACACCAGATTCTCCAAGGAACAAGTACTTGTCATGCCATTCACTTCCATCTCACCATACAAAACCATACATGAGGAGATCTGCAGGCTCGCTCACGACAAGGACATCCCTCTCATCATCCTCCCATTCTACAACAACAACAACAACACCGTCAACCTCACCATCAATCAAGTTGTTGGACAAAGAAGTGTCTACACCAAGATGCAACGTCAAGCGCTTTGCACCATCGGGATCCTCATCGACAAATCCCAATCACAATCCTTACATCTTATGAAGAGAACCACCGGCGGCGGCTCTTCCAATATGTACAACGTGGTCATCATCTTCATAGGCGGAGTTGATGACCGTGAGGCATTAGCGTACGGGCTCCGGATGCTTGGACGTCCTGGGTTGAAAGTCACATTACTGCACATCCTCATGACCGCTGAATGGGAGATAGCTTACAATGATGATGATATGGCTTTAGTTGAGGAGTTTAAGATCAAGAGTGAGATGACTAATAATGTATCGTATCATGATATCATAGTTGAGAATTTAGGGAAAGCGATGGAAGTTATCAGACAATTTGTTCGTAAATACGATCTTGTTATCGTAGGTCAACGTCAAGAGACTTCATCAGTTTGGTTACAAGAGGGGATGAAGGAATGGATGGAGTATCCAGACTCGGTTTGGTTGGGGATATGTTAGCTTCTTCTGATGCTAAATCTAGAGTCTCATCAGTCTTGGTTTTGCACCATAATACCCATCTTCTTGCTGACACTGCTAAGACTCATGATGAAAGACCCAGGAAGAGTATCACAAAATGGAATATGTTCAACTCCACTCCTCGATATTCCTCTGCTGGATCAAAAGGTCTCACTGATTTTGTATGATCGATTGATCATGTGTGTACGTATACATGATGAAGTTTATCTTAAAATTTTCACCATCGTTCAATTTTGACTTCCCTCGATCCTTCGAAACCCAACACGATTAATTTGATGGATTGTATGCCTACACGATTAATCTGTATGTGGTGCAATGCAACACAACCATGTCGTTTCATTTTTGTGATCCCATTTTAAGTGGATATCAATTCCATCCTTGATTTTTTGTGGCCAAATTATATCTTAAAGTAGTACGTCTATACCCTTGTTAATTTGTTACGTTCTTACATAGTCGAAGTAAGTTTTTTTTTTTGTATATATATATAAGTATATATATATATATATATATATATATATAATATATATATATAGATATATATATATATATATATATCGAGATAAAGAGGAATTGTAGCATTAGATACATAGAAGCCCTATATATCTAACAACTATAAGGGGCATCATGGGTAGGGGAGGATAAATATACAAAAACCTCCTTAGTAGTGAATAAAACAACATAGAGCTGTCAAAACAAAAACCCCGCCCAAAATACAAAACACCACGATGTACAAACGTCCTACCCAATCACATCACTCCTATGAGCAAAAAAACCTATCAAGCCAATCAAAGTCCGCGCTGGATTTTTCAATCTTTGTTCAAATAATAGCTTTAATTGCAGCTTTGATGTCAGAAATTATGAGAGTGGTGTCTCTAGCTTGGTTGGTCATGCTCGCTTGCATCTTTCTATCTAGATATGATAGAAAATTAGGCCTGTTAAATCGTATTTTCGTATCGGGTAAATGATAGAAATAATACATGACACGAAATTGACATGAAGATACACGGTATACAACACGAAAATATTTTCGTATATAAAATTCTATATACGGAAACGAAATCCAAAATACCTGTAAACGAAACGAAATATACGAAATTTACTCGTGTGTACACGAATTACATACGTACACGAATAACATGTGTACACGAATTACATACGTACACGAATAACATGTGTACACGAATTACATATGTACATGAATAACATGTGTACACGAATTACATACGTACACGAATAACATGTGTACACGAATTAGTGAAATAAATGAGTAACACATAAATAAACTGAAATACTAAAATATTATATTTACACGAATTAATGAAATAAATAAGTAACACGGAATTATTCGTGTGTCGTGTGTACTATAATGTACACGAATATATGTATATGAATTATTTTTGTATACACGATATGTATACAGTTAGATACGATACACGACACGTTAATAAATCATGTATATACGATACACGACATGAAATCATTTTGTATATAAGCTTAAATACCTATACATGTTAATGTCGTATCGTGTTTCGAGTCGTATATTTGTTTTCGTTACTTTTTGCCAGGCTTATAGACAATGTTGGCGACTGCCGCTCTTTTCACTAAGTCAATCGGGCGGTGCCTCTTGCAGTAGCGGATGATCCAGGATGAGCAGTTGTGAAGGCTCTTCCGGTTCGTAGGGATTCCCAACCAATCACAGATAGTCCATTATACCCTATTAGAGTTCCTACAATGGAAAAAGAGATGGTGTTTGTCTCTTGAGCACGCTCACTGAGTCGACATCTGTTAGCAAGACATATGTCCCATGATTGGAGCTTATCACAGGTTTTAAGTCTACCTTTCAGGGTTATCCACAAGATAGATTTGACTTTAGAGATTGACCAAGTTATATATATAAGTTCCATAACCATAATCGGTAGCTCCCCTCCCACTTCTCTCTAGTAAATTTTTATTTATCAATTTTTGTATAAATTTTAATCATATTTAAATATCATTACCTTTTATAAAAAAAATCCCTTAACACTTGCGCTATGTTAGAATATGGAAAGCATAAATAACTTTTGTTCTCATTAAAGTATTTTAGAAGAGAGTCCAACATCAAACAAAGTGATGGATCGAGGATTTCATAATATAGGTGTCAAATTTGTAGTAGCATCATTACTTATAATATTATAAAGCGTTCATCATTATATTAAAAGCTATCATTGATACATGATATTAGATTTCTACGATTCTTCATGTTCTAAATATAATATTTCTGTTGTTGTTGCCGTGTTGCGTCGGCTTGATGTGAATAAAGTAGGGTTTATTGGAAAAATTATATATGTAGTACATATATAAGTTTTAAAAGTCGAAAACTATAATATATCCAACATTTGAGTGCCAAATTAATAAATTAATTACAATTAATTATAATAAATAAGTAAAGCTTTAAAAAAGTTTCTTTGTTATATGTGATAAGCCACAGACTTATCATATTTTAGTAGATATAATTATAAGATTATTAGTCAAAATTAGGGTTAGAATAATTAATATTTGTGTTATATTATGTATAAAGTGTGTTATATATGTTCAAACTTATGTTTCTATGTTTTTATGTAAGGAATAACTCTTGACCACAGAGCCGGACATGATGCCGGATGACTTCTGTACGGCACAAGTATAGAGCAGAAAGGGAGCTTTGCCGGATCTAGTGCCGGGTACATCCCATCCGGCATAAGTGAAAAGTCATCACGGTTGACCAAGCGGCGACAATTATTTATAGTTGATGGATCCAACTGATGTCGGGTACGGTGTTGGACATTCCCTGTCCGGCACATGCAACGTTTCGGCTGGCAGTTTTGACTGTTAATGGTTACCCACATTTAACACGTGGTGCTAGATGACCTGGACCCGGCATGCCACCCGACACATGGAGATTTTATTGTCTATAAATAGGCCGTGAGCCTACTCATTTCTCTCACTTCACCACACCCCTATACACTTCATTCATAACTCCATTTCCGCCTTCATTCCATGTGTTGGTGTCCAAGGAAGTTCTGCCCAATCATCCACGTGAAGAGAAGGAATCTTCATTGGGTTAAGGCTACGATCATTTCCTTATTCCTCTTGTGTCTCTTCTTGCATTCTGTGTAGATGGTTGAGTAGGAATTCCTTGTCTTCTTTGGTTAGGGATGATTCTCCTTCTAATAACTCTTGTGATTATCAATAAAAGTTTATGAGTTTCAACTAAGATTTGGATCCTAGTCTAGGGAAGAGTAAAGCTCGCTCTTCTTTATCTTCAAAATTCAAAGAGAATTGGTTAAGTGATCTTAGTGGTCTTAAAGTTTGTTGTTCTATGGATGGGCAATAAGAACTAAGATTGGAATTAACCTATTCTATTCTTCTCCTTCTTGTTCGTTTTTTGCGAGAGATTTGCTGGATTCGATAATGGTCTGAGAGTGATCTTGACATTTTGAACATGTCGGGTGTCTGATGTCCGGCACATTCAAAGTTCTTGAATGTGACGTGCATCCTTTGTAACACCCCAACTACAAACACCATACTTAACAAACGGTTGCAGCGGAATTAAAACTCAACACATGACTTAAACCTTGGGTGCTACACGCCGTTAGCCACCCACGTGGCTAACAAGGCTAATACATACACAACGTACCAGTCTGATGGACAAGAATACCGAACACTACACTTTACATTCTCATTCCCATTCCAACAAACATTATACATTTATATTCCAGCTGTACCGAGTATTTACCAACTAACGCCGACAACAATTTCGGTCTTACTACACCTACAATACATACTCAATTAAAATGGCTACCCATGTACAAACAACTACCCCGTCCTACTCTCGAACAGCTTCCAGCACCTTGTACCTGTAAATAAAGAGAGAAAGGGTGGCCCCCCAGGGGGCTCAGCACAATGCTGGTATGGTAATCGTGCAACCCGCATACTACCGGGCCACACACAACTAATTGTCGTCTAAGCATGCGGTTGATTTATTTAAATCATGCAAGAAAGACTATAAACACATAACACATTGCATACCCACAACAACGGGGCTCAACAATCAACCAACACAACAAAACTCGTTAGATCACTCATTTTGTTCTTACCCTTTGAGGGTTTCTCCTCTAATGGAGCTATCTTCTTAATAAACGACACATACCCATTTAATCGGGTTATACTTGATTACCTCTTATATTTGTACGGGGTTGATATCGGAGATCAACGTACACAACATAACAACATACTTCACCTAGATGTGTCGGCCGTAATATAGGCCCGATCACACCATACACAATTTCCCCTAGCTCCAAATATGATGAGGTAGGTAAGCCTTGGTTAAGCTTGCATGTGGGTGGTTATAATCCAAGGAAAGAAAACAACCATAACATAACAGTATTCCCCCTAGCCCCGAATAATAATCAAGGTAGGTAAGCTTTGGTTAAGCTTGTGGGTGATTGTAATCCAAGAAGGAAAAACAACCATAACATAGCAGAGTGGGAGTTAATTCAAACATAGTCATCAACTCCCAAACAACGCGCGCGACCGGAACGACCGGATTCCTCACCCCCCATAATATATACGTATTAGTTAGAAATTCCTTTATGGAACTTACCACATCATGACACCATTTGGTGTTACAAACTTGGTTAATCACACTTAAGGGAGGCAACATCCCATTCGACAAACATGGACAACAACAATCGTTAAATAACGATGTACTAAACAAAGGCAACACACATTACACCCAACCACAATACACAACTAACGCAGGGATAGCCGTAGTTAGAACGTTCCCGTAGGTTGGGACGTTTAATCTGAATACCGATCTCTTATGTGATCCTAGAGCAAGTTAGCTACGGTTTAACACATGTTTGAGGTTAAACGGTATCGGAACTATTTACGCCACATAATGAATTACTGTAAACTCGTTACATGCTTTATCTTGCAAGGTGGCAAACATGCAGAAAACACATAGGCATACAAGCCGGTGTAACCCGGTAGGACACAGGTTGCAAGAAAACCATACCTTACACCATGGTTACTCTACCGTGTCCCCGAGGATTTACTCAAACGTGTCATCTCACGCTCCCCGAGTAGTTTCCGAACAACTGGTATTATTTCGAATGTTTCCATTAACATTAAAATCTTAAGGTATGTAACTTCCATTACTCCCGTACTTAACCCCGTTATCCCGTTAATTCGGTTTAACTTAGTGTACTTAAACTCACAACTTCCTCAATCACTTCTCAAACTTGTTTACACTTCTTAGGACCTTTAAAGGTCACCAAACAACTCCTAAACAACTCCTAAAACCAATACCAATCAATTCCCCATCATAACAACACTTAAAAACACCTTCTGATGCATTTTTGGACTGGTCCGGGTCTGTGTCCGGGGTTACAAACCCAGACCAATCCCGGATTTTACTTTTGTGTTGTTTTTGACTTGGTCCGGGTTTGTGTACTTGGATACAAACCCGGACCACATGTAAAAATAGGTTTCTGGGACGTTTTTGAGGTGGTCCAGGTTTGTGTACTTGTTTACAACCCGGACCATGTCTGTAGGTGTTAAAATTGACAGTTTTTGACCAGTTTTCAACCCCTAATTCACCTCTAATCATTTCCTAATCATTCCACATGTTTCCTACATGTTTAATCATCTTAAACATGCTCTATACCCTCCTCAAACATAGGTTTAATCCCTACTCAAATTCTTGCTCAAATTCCTAAATTCTCCATTCTCTCTGTTGCATTATGCATAGTAGTGCATTCAAAACCTCTTTTTATGTTTCATATCCTTTCACCAACCTTACCACATTACTTAATGACCACTCCAAAACATTCCTAGTCAAATGCATTCTCTAAGCCCAAGTCCAACTCTTGTTTCACAAGTTAAACACCATAGTTCATTACTAGCAAAATTCATGACTTTCCTTCTCCTTTATGTTACAGTCTTTTGCATCCGTCCTCCTAACTCCCATTCTCGAGTTCTTGGTGAGTTTATTCCACTCATTAAAACTTCTATTTTCTCCCAAGCACACATAGGTTCACCAACCTCCCAACATCACCTTAACACTCGGTTTCCTACCGAAAATTCGCCATAACCCGGCTACTTCTCTACATTACCCAAAACTCATTTCTTCACTTAATTCATCCTACAACTAGCCAACCCACATGGGTTCTACCAACACACATACAAATCCATCAATACTCATCAAATTCTCCAAATGCAACACAATACATAAATCATAAAGTGCATAGCTCTTAGGCTCTTAAATCAAACATTAACTCACAAATGCATCAAGCACTAACACAACCCTTTCTCATCTCAAATATTCACACTCCACTACATGTTTGGGGTTTATTATTTAATTTAACCCATCCCAAATTCTAAAACAATTGCAACAAGGTTCAAGGTGGTTTTCTTACCTTAATTTCACAAGTTCTCTTTAATTCTCCTCTTGCTCCTCCTCTCCTCCAATTTCGGTCAAGTGGGAATGGAGTTGCCAAACTCCATCCCAACATCCAAGGAACATAAAATGTATTCAATTAATTCTCTAAACCCTTAGGAAACTCTAAACCAACTTAAGGGCTTAAAACACAAAGTTTAGGGTTTACCTTTGGAGTGTTCAAGAGGGGCTTTCACCCATGAATCAAAAGGGAAATTCCACCACCATTGGAGGGTTGAAATGAAGCTCAAAACAAGAAGAGAACAAGGCATAAGAAAGGGTAAAATCGGCCAACACCATGAGTGGGAAAAAAAATGAGTTTTTCATGAAGATTTTTTTACCTTGTTTGAAAGAGGAGACTCCAAGCTTCAAGATGGTGCCCTTTTCTCTTCAAATGGGGAAAACCCATGGAGATGAAGTTCATCCTTTTAAAATTTCGAAAAGAGAGAAAGATAGAGGATGATGAGAGGATGAAGAATATATGATTATTTTTGTGATTGGAGCTTGTATGTAGCTAGAGCATGGAGAGAAAGAGGGAGTAGCCATGAGAGGAGCTCAAAATCGGCTCCAGCAGAAGAGAGGAAGAAGAAAGCGACAGAGAGAGGAAAAGAGATGAAAGAGAAGAGGAAAAGAAATAAGGGAGGAGAGAGAGGGAAAAGGTATTTTAATACCTTTTGCTTTTTGACTTATTCAACTCTCTCTTCCTTTACTAGCTAGTTTACTTGTGAGAGGGGTGTTGATTAGCTAAATAAAATCAGCCCCATATATGTATACAGCTGGAGCGTTTTTTTCATCTTTTACAGAAACGTCTGTTATTTTACCCGGTTTAGCACTATTCACTAACCGGGCCCGTTTTCTGGAATTTTCTCGTTTAATTAATTTTAATGGTTCTCAAGCTCCCATTAATGTTCAATTATAGTTATATAATCAACTATAGATTTTTACGGGGTCGTTTGACTATATAAAGTCGTGTTTCCGGGTTTTCTTGAAAAACGCGTTTTAGGACTCCGTTAGCGTTTTAACGCGTTATTTGGATCCGTTTTCTTCCGGATTTTTTCACATGTTCTTAGTGTGTATTTAGGGTATAAAAATATATTATATCCCCAGTGAAGGTTATATACCTCCTAAAATAATTAAATACATGTTTTCATGTTTGTGACTTTTACGCATTTTCTTTTTTCTTTTGGTTTTTATTTCTTCACCAATAATCTTAAGGACTTAATTAGCCTTAGAAAATCATAATTACATAATTAATTAACATATTAAGGTTGGGGTATTTCATCTTTGTCCGGCATCCCATCCGGCACATTCAAAAGTTGGTTAAGTCGAAACTTGTCAACTTGGTTTTTGTGATCATACTTGTTCTTATGACGATCATCATCCTGAATCAAAGATATTTCATTGTATATACCACTTAGTTAGGATTTTTAGTTAGATTATCTAGTTTAGAATTGATATTTACATTTCCCCCTGTTTTAGAATAGGTAAATCCCTTGGGTTCAATACTCTCGGTTGTAATCTACTCACACTGTACTCCGACCGGGATTTTTACTGCCCGTAGTAAAATTGTAGGATTTTCTTTTCATTTCTTTTATTCTTTTTGTACATACTTTCCCCCTACAATTTTTTCCTGTTAGCTGTCAATGACATGCTAAGCACTTACATATATATGAGTGGCGTCGATGGAGCTTCATAAATGTATCAATGATTCAGCAATCAACACAATGAATTAATGTCAATTTATTCCGAACCGGCGTCCTAATACTTTTATACGTTGCAAAAACAAGAAGAATGAAGAAGTCAGTTACAATACAAGTGTGTGGGCGGAACTGAACGCAAATAGTCGCAAGTCCATGAAAAGGAAGGAAGACTGGGTTTTTTTTTTCTGGCGACTTGATCAATGCAATTATGCAACAGCGACTAATCTAGAACTTCCGTGCAAACCTACTCGGTTTTATTCAACGATGGACAACTCCGTCCTATTTAAATACTCCCTCCGTCCCTAATTGACCTTCTTGTTTGCTTTTTGGCACGTTTTTCCACCTCAATATTAAATATATAAGATAAAATAATTTTATAAAACAAAGTTGTACAACATATAGTTTTTCACATATAGATTCCATGTAATACTTAGATTTATAAAATTATGTTATTTACATGTTAAATATTGAAGTCAAACGACAACTCAAATAATGAAGAGGAAGGTCAATTAGGGACGGAGGGAGTATAAGTTATTTTAAGAATGAATGTTGACTGAAAAATAAGATAATTTTACTTCAGAACAATTTACATTAAAAATAAGAGAAATGTTTTTGGGTGGTACGTGGTTAATTATGTTATGGCTTTCGTGTTATTTAGATGAATCTGGTTAATTTTTAATCTAAATTTATAAATTTAAAATAGGAGAAAATATGAAGAACACAAATTTCAACGGGCAACGTTGTATACTACTTCATGTGTCCATTTTACTATCTGAATGTGTCGTTTGATTTCAATATTTAACATGTAAGATAATATATATTATAAATCTATATTTTATAATGGAACCTTATGTGAAAAACTATATATATTGTACAACTTAATTTTTAAAAATTATTTTATCTTATATGTTTAATATTGAAGTGGAAAAGCGTGTCAAAAAGCAAACATGACACTTATGACAGGATAGAAGTAGTATTGAACAGTCTAGTGATTTGACAGCCCAATCAGCTTTTGATTAGATTATTTTTGTTGATTGTACCGTCTTTTTATTATATTAACTTTAAATAGCTATAACTTTTAATATATAAATCCAAAATGAAAAAGTTATATCATTGTTCATCTAAATTCAAGTTCCTCAAAACAAAACCAGTCGTGATATATTTGACAACTTTGAAAAAAAATATTTTTACATGTATACGATAAAACACGAAAATCACAATATGATTCATTAGTTTTGATATTATGATTCATTAAAATTGATATTGTGATTCATTAACAAATAAGTGTGGAATTATATAACAAACTTCGGAACTAATAAATTTTTTTTTTGTAGTGTATTATTATTGTTGTATGGTGTATTTTAAACCTTATATATGATGATTGTGTATTTTTCTTACGTACCAAATATTATTTTGTTTGTATTATTAATTAAATTTTTTATTTTTATATGTTACTAATGATACACTAAAATGATGTTATACTCATTAAATTTGATATTATGATTCATTAAAATTGATATTATGATTCATAACTAATACGTAGGAAATTAGGTACAAACTTCGGAACTGATAAAATTTATTATTGTGTTGTAGTATATTATTATTGTTGTATGGTGTATTTTAAACTTTATATGGTGAATCATGTATATTTCTTATGTATCAAATATTGTTTCGTGTTTGTATTATTGTTTAAATTTTTTTTTTTATATGTTACTGATGATACACTAAAATGATGTTATGATTCATTAAATTGAATATTATGATTCATTAAAATTGATATCATGATTCATTAACTAATAAGTGAGAAATTAGATAATAAACTTCAAAACTAATATAATCATTATTTGTTTGTAATGGATTATTATTTTATGGTGTATTATTAGTTTTATGGTATTATTATTATTATTATTATTATTATTAGTATTATTATATTTATATGATGTATTTTAAGTCATGTGGTTAATCATATTTTCTTAACATACCAATTTGAAAACAAATAACGAATCGTTATTGTTTTGTAGTGTATTATAGGTGTATGGCGTATTTTATGGATCAATTGTATATGGTAAATTAAGTATGGTTGATATTTTACATATATACATGTAAATAATATAAAATTTTAAAGTTGTCAAAACATATTCATGTCTAGTCTTGTTTGAACAGCTTGAAATTAGATGAACAATAATATAATTTTTTCTTGTAGACTTATATTTTCAAAAGTACAACCAATTAAATTTAATATAAAAAAAACAGTTCAACCAACAAAACAATCTAATTAACTCACTGTCAAATAGACAAGTCTACGTCAAACTTGGTCGCCCGCAGCATCGATATACTGTATGAAGAAAAGTTCATTGTCCCAAAACTATACGACATTAATTCGATAGCTGTGAATATTTCCATGTATGTTCTTTATTCTAGAATCCAGATGTCATATCACTAGTTTATGAAAGTGATCTTAGAATAAATTATGTCATTAAATTTTTTACATTTATTAATTTATTTCACACATAATTACTTTTTTCGTTCAAATATCTGTCATTTTAGAAACCTGCACACTTATTAAGAAGAGTAGAATAATGACGCATGTATCCTTACTTTTTACTTTTTCATTTAGATAATAATTAATTTTATGTTGAATAGTAGGGTTAAAAGTGGAAAAAATGTATCAAAAAGTTAAAATGACACATATTTAAACAAAGATCACATCCTAAAATGATAATTATTAATTAATGAAAGAAGTATTAGATAGAGATATTAGAGAATTTATATTTTATCTATATATTTATATTTATGTTAATATTCTTACCATAAAATTTTATATAAACAAGAAAAATTAAATATAATAATTATATTAAATAGTAGTGATACTTTTTCAGAAAAAAAATATTTAAAAGGTGATAGCTAAAATTTACTCGGAGTCAATTTCATAAAATACTCGTGTCATACTAAATAATTTAATATGTTATTTTTATTATTTTTTTAATTATAATATATTATATAATTTATATTTATTTATCTCTTTTTACAATATACCCATCGCAATATGGTCCTGCATGAGCATGACAATACTAAACATATACTAGTAAAGAAAGGTTGACGCGTCACACTGGTACATCTCAATTTGGTTCCTGATATGAGTGCCTGTACGTGTGCCAGTTGGAGAGAACTTATATTATGATGATCATAATGAACCGTACGTGTAATGTAATACCAGTAATAAGGAAACACGTTGTGGATCAAAATTAGAGCTGATCATAATGTGTCCGGCCTTGCGGCCCGACCCGAACGGCCGTAAAAAACCCGACGGGTCCAAGCTTGATTGGGCTTCTGAGCGGGTTGGACAAAAAATCAGGCCCGAATCAAAAACCGGGCCGGACCACGGCATATTTTTGAGCCCGTGGACAAGCCCGGCCCGGCCCGATTTTATATTATTTATTATTTTTTTAAAAAAATATAATATGTACATATTTAATTTGATATAATATATACTAAAATATATATAAATTTAAATAAATTATATATATAATAATTAATCTATAGTAATCTATATGAAAATATATATTTTTAATTTTTTTTATTAAATTTAAATTTTTTACTAAAAAAATCGGGCTGGGCGGGCCGGGCAATGGCAAAGCCTGGAAAAAACCGGGCCTAACCCGGTCCGGCCCGAACTTGTTAAAAACCGCGCTTGGTTTTCTTAAATAGGCCTGTCAGGTCTAAAATTTCCATCTGGCCCGGCCCGAACCCGCCCGCCCGCCCGAATGATCACCTCTAATCAAAATAATGTTCAATGACGATATGACACGCTTAATCAAATACGCATAGCTCATATCGGGTAGGTCCCATGTGGTCATACGTACGTGTCAAAGAAATACAGGCGTCAAGATCAATATTAAAAGGGAAAATTATGAGATACCCTGTTTTCTTTCGTAATTCACAATATACCCTTGTGATTTGTAATAATTTAACTTTAAACATGCTTAAATGTTGTCCAAAATTGATGAAACTTTACATGGACGATGCTAAAGTGTTATATTTTAGTCCAATATCAAATTTGAAGTTTTTTAAGCTCACATGTGACCTGTGGGACCCAATGAACAGTCACATATTCATTGGGTCCCACAGGTCATATGTGAGCTTAAAAAGCTTCAAATTTGATATTGGATCAAAATATAACACTTTACCATCATCCATGTAAAGTTTCATCAATTTTGGACAACATTTAAGCATGTTTAAAGTTAAATTATTAAAATCACAGGGGTATATTGTGAATTACGAAAGAAAACATGGGTATACCGTGAATTTTCCCATATTAAAAAGTTACCCATCATTTCATGTCTTGATTCTATACCCGCTAAAAGTAACCCGAACTGAACCGAACCAATTTGACCCGAATTTGAATTCGAATCTCAACCGAAAATTAGAACTTGAAAAACGATTTGAAATTCGAAACAAGCCGATCCGGACCAAACCGAACTGTATTATTGTAAAACCGAGAATAAACCACAATCCACAACTATCCGAACCGAAGTCATCCAAACCAAGATCAATCAAATCGAAGTCACTCATAACCCGATGATGACCCGGAATCCAAAGTGACGCGAACTGAAATCAACCAAAAACCAACCGAACCGACCCAAACCAAATCCAGTGTGACCCGAATAAATATATCCATTGTGACCTGAAAAAAAATATTGCATTAATTATGAGAGACAGTGAAAATAAAGTAGTTAATCATTACTTAATATGTGGCGTACGTATAAAAAAGTATGAACAAACTTATATACTCCCTCCGTCCCTAATTGACCTTCTTGTTTCTTTTTGGCACATTTTTGTCCACCTCAATATTAAACATAAACATATAATAATATTTATAAAACAAAGTTGTACAACATATAGTTTTTCACATATAGATTCCATTGCAATACTTAGATTTAAAAATTATGTTATCTTACATGTTAAATATTGAAGTCAAGCGACAAGCCCAAATAGTGAAAAGGAAGGTCAATTAGGGACGGAGGGAGTACAAGACAATTATTTTAATTATACCACAAATATTGCATTATAAAATTTAAAGTAATTAATTATCATGCATCTTCATTAATCACACAACTAATGATAATTGATGATAATTACTCATAAATGATAGATTCATAAGATTCAAAAATATTTTTATTTTAGACTTCAATTCTCCAATGATTTGTATCATTCTTGTATTAACTATCCATATATTGAAGGTATTTTTATTAATTTGAATGTTTCAAGCCTTTATCCAATCTTGTGAAAAATTCTTTCTTATTAGCAAAATGCATAAATTTTAAATATACTAGAAGGTTTTTACCTATGTAGCAAAATTCTTACGCTTCTAAATAGTTCTCCATCATTAATAGTTTTTAACTACTATAAAAAAACTCATGAAAACTTATTAACTAATTCCATTCGCTAACTATTAATACAGTCCGTCTTGGCTACACCTTACTGTAGCCAATTTGGCTACATCCGTTCTGCAGGTACGTTTTTTTTTTTCGCTTGCGCGTGTCTAAGACGCTTTTCTCTACTGTTTTTTTTTGTTTTTTGTTTTTACTTTTTTTTAAAAAAAAAATTATTTTTTTCTTTTCTTTATCATAAAAATTTTAAATTGTTGTAACTTTTAACATATAAGTCCAAAATGAAAAAAAATTATATCATTTTCACCTAAATTCAAGCTCTTCAAAACAAGACCAGTCATGGATATATTTGGACAACTTTAAAAAAATTGTTTTTACATGTATAGAGCATAGAACGTAAAAGAAAACTTGTACAGATGGTCATACAAACCTGTACAAATGTTCACTAAAACATGTACTTCCTGACGTAAAAACATGTACATCCTCACATTAAAAACATAGGTACTCATATAAACATGTACGAATTATTAAATATGTACATCCTTAGATTAAAACTTGTACATATAAGGAAGAACACTTGTACAAACGGTCATACAAACGTGTACAGATGGCCATACAAACATGTGCAGATGTACATTAAAGAACATGTACATTCTCAGAACATGTATATTCTCACATTAGAACATGTACATTGTCACATTAAAACATGTACATTCGCACATTAAAATATGTAAAACATCACATTAAAGTATAAAACCATCAAATTCACCACTTATTACTTAATGAATCATAATATCAATTTAATGAATCATAATACAAAATTAATGAATCATATTATCATTTTAGTGTATCATCATATACATGTAATTTTTTTTTTAAAAGTTGTCAAAATATATCCGTGACTGGTCTTATTTTGAAGAGCTTGAATTTATATGAACAATGATATAATTTTTTTTTCATTTTGGACCAATATATTAAAAGTTACAATAATTTAAAGGTTGTATGATAAAAAAAGGGCAAAAAAAACTAACTATCGGCGCTCATCTCAAACTTAAAAAAAACGTCAAAAGCACCGGGATGTAGCCAAAGATTGCTACACCCGGTTTTAGCCAAGAATTCGCGCTATTAATATATCGAAAAACCAAGTTGCTACACTTTGATACAAATTTAATAACTATCCACAAAAAAACTTTATTTGTACTCATCACAAAATAATGAAACTACTAAATAATCTAAAGCTACATCAATAATTATGTTAAGTTAAGAGTTGGTTACTAAAGTATAACATGATGCAAATTATAATTATTAGTTTAAATTAATCTTTTATATGCATTCATACTTGTTACGATTGATTGAAGTCTAATTTACCTATCATGATTATTGAGTTGCTTGATTCTGTAATGTCAACCGAATTTAACCAAATAATTGATCCGAATTAGACCCATGACCCAAAAAAACCGAATAAACCCGAGGCTAACCCGACCCAAAGTCACCCTAGCCGAAAGTCACCAAACCGAAAGTCACCAAACCGATCCTGAAATACCCCTAACATTTAAATAATTAAATAATGGTAAAATATATTATTTAGGGGATTATTAAGACCCTAATAAAAGTTTATAAACACTTGGGCGTTAGAACGCACCTAAATTCCTTAAGGTCAAAACAAGCGTTAAAGCCCGACCTTAAGTAGACAAGTTATATAAATTATAAACATCATATGAAGATAATCAAGGATCGTTATGTGACCCTTGTAACACAATAATTCATCAAAAAATGAATAAAGATACAAAGTACGAGGGAGTATTCCTTAACGCTCCTTTTTGCCCGGTTAGTCCGGGAGTTGCATTCTGAGTTGGTATAACCCCATATAACTCAATGTAACACTTTAATAAATTATTATTGACTATAAACAATATCAATAAACACTTGAAACACACAGCGACTAATTATTTCTTAAAAATCTCTTAAAGCACAAAAACGCGCCTTCGGGTGTCACAAAAATGCGTTCTACGCAAATGCCTTGAGTTTTTGAGGAGCCACGAGTTGGTAAACTTAAAAGTGGATAAAATGACCATCTAAATCAATTGGTACCAATACTAAACTCATAGTATAAATGGGATTGATTTTTAGGACAAAAAGGTACCTAAAATCAACATTTTACCTTAAAACTTTCATCTTTTTCCATAATAAAAATGTACCAATTAAATGCTGGAATCTATTACACATATTAGTATGGTCTTAGTACAATATAGTACTACAAAAATCAAATGAAAAATCAGTCCCAATTTATCTACATACTAGGCGAGATTTATAGTCCATATTTGACTAGTTTTATTACAAAATATGTTATATGCTAAGATGACTCATCCTAGCAAGTTGTCTATGATAATGGTGCAATAATAACAACTTATTTAAGCTGCTCCACCGTATACCTGCTAAGATAAGATCAAACAAAAGTCAAAAATTACAAAAACATATCAATCAAAGTAATGCTCCATTTACGTTAATAATTCTTCAAGTGGATTCTCCAATGTGCTCCATTACCGATCCAACCTGCAACAATTAGACAAGTGAGTGCACAATAATTACATAAACAACTAAGCCTAAACATGTGCTAAGTTATAAAACAAATAAAAGCATAGCCTACCTATTAATTCATTACCGTAACAGCAAGGATGAGGAGGTTGATTGCTCCAATTGGTGTCGCTTAATACACCTGCAAAAGCAAGCAAATTAGTTAATTAAACTAGCCTAATACTTATGGATTAAACAAGATAAGTGAGATCCTCGCTGTACCATTATGGAGGGTGCTCCATTCACGTAAAGGTCTTCAAGGTGGAGCTCCCACTCTCCATCAATTACGAGCAGCACTATCTGCAAAAGAGGACAACTAGAAATGTTAATCAACTAGCAAAGTAAAGCATTAAGAAGATTAGTAAATTAGGTAGCAGCTCCTAACCGATAAAACTGCATAAGTGCAGAATGAGTAACCCACTAAGAGCTCCACTATAGCTACGTATACACCTGCATGGAAAAAAATTAATTAGCTGCATCAAAAATTAACACAATTATGGTAGGTATGTACTTACCGTTAAAATGCAAGTACTGGAGGTTTAGTGCTGATTAATTGAGAATGAAAGGCATGGATATAGTCATCCACCATTACCGTGAGAATAAGTGCTGTAGGAAGACTTTTACAATCAGATTTGCAAGTCTAAATTAAGTAAACAAATGGACATAAAATTAAGACATAGAATAATGATGATTAGATAATAATAATCACAAACTAATTACCTCCACTCTCTTCTACAAAAGCTCTACGTGAGCATTCTTTCTACTTGCCATGTTAAACCAATTGGTAAGCTCTATCTCTTATGCTCTCTTTTCTTTCATTTTCCTAAATCAATTCCTAAGTGTTAGTACACACTATTAATGGTGTAACAATTCCTAACACCATTTTAATGTTATTTCCTAGTTAATTCTATCAAGTCTTGAAGCAAGAATAATCCTAACAAGCTTGCAAAAATCGCCATCAATTTGTACTCCAAGGAGTTGTCTTGATTCAACATCAATTCAAGGAGTAATCAAGGTTAATCTAAGGTATTTTCATATTTGAAAACCTTAGGCAAGTATCCTATATATCCGAAAATATTATGCCATCTAAATCCATACTCTCTTCATTATTTCATGAAGGAAACTTGGATCTACAATCATCTCAAGGTGTATCAAAAATACCTTGATAAATTCCTAAGGTAAACTCTTGTAAAATTTCTACAAATATTAATTATAAACTTTTGTTAGAAGTCTAACAAATAGATCTCCTATATATTTACAAGGAGTTCGAATTATCTACTTCAAATAAGCATTTGAGGAGCTTGGAAATTCAAAGAAAAATCAAGCACAAGTATTGTCTTGATTTAAGGGTAAGTTTATCTAAATAAGGTTATTAAGTTTAAGTTTGATTCAAACTTCAAACTTTGTTATAAAATCTTGTGTAACCCTTGAATAAATTAAAACCGAAAAGAATAAGGTTAAAATTGTCAAGGAAACAATTTATAACATGTGATGTAAGGTTATTACCTTAAGGTATATATTTAAGCCATGAAAAGTAATTATGTTACACAATTATTCAAACCGAGAAGTCTAGGTATTTTATGTTCTATTTTTAGTATATAATCATTCTAAGACATTAGCATAATTTTTAGAAGTGTTTTATGGCATATATAAATATTATAAAGTTCAAAACAAGTTTTTAAAATCATATGATAAAGTTTAATAGTGGCTGAGAGCAATATAGGACATTTGATGAATTTTGAAATACATATAAGTGTATTAACTTATTTTACAAATATTTGGGAACATTAAAAATAGCTACAAGTATTTAAATGGCTATTTAAATAAGTTATGTGGTTAAAATGTAATTTCTGAAAAGTTTGGTGTACAAATGTATATTACCGAGAACATAAGAATTATTTGGTGTATTTATAATATAATATAAGATGGGAGTTAATATTATGAATTTTAGTGAATTTAAATAAGTGTTTAAGTGTTAAGAATGACATTTAATAAAGTTTGGGGCTATTTTGTGACTATTGGAAAGTTTAGTGTGTTACCGAATATATATATGATTTTATGGGTATATTGAAGTATTAATTAAGAAATTAAGTCTTGGTCAAAGTGTTGGTTTAAAACTTTGAGTTAAAATGTTTTATGACATAAAATAATAAGTTTATAAAAGTTTTGGGGTGAATATGTAATTTATGGAATTATAGATTGAAAACCGAATTTAAATTGGGTCGGTTATGTAATTTGAGAAAGTATATGGGTACTTTCGGTATTTAAGAAAAATAAATATTAAAACTATAGTTTATAAGTTAATATGTAACTTATATAAAGTTTTGGGGTTGATTTGTGAATAAAAGGAATGTTGTTTATGAAAAGCGAAATTATAAGTGATTATATTGTGATTTGCGAAAATTGTTGGGTACAAAATGTAATTTCGGAAATTGATGTGGTTGATTAGTAAAATATAGAAGTTATATGGTTATTTGATAATTTATAAAAGTTGTAGGGTATAAATTATAAATACCGAATTATTATGGTGGTTTTGGTAATTTAATAAAGAAAGGAATTAAGATTATGTAATATAATGAATTATGGTATATTATGAAATATAATGTAAAGTTTATAAAATAAAGATGGTTATAACATGAATAACTATGTGATATGATGAGAATGATAAGTGAGAATAATTATGGGAATTTAATAATGAGATTAAGTTATACCGTATAACGGTAATTCATTATCACATGTGAACTTCACATGAAATGATGAAACTGCTAGGGTTTCTAGAGCCACTGTTTAATTAACCGGGGGAAAATAAGTAACGTACGGAGTTAGTATACAACGAGAATAAACTCTACGGTGACTGTATTATATTATTTAATGGACAGTCGTATTAATAAATATACGTTATTGCATGTACAAATAACAGCGTACGTGAAAGAATTACTAGAGCAGGACTTGTCAAGCTAGTGATTTCCCGGTGAACGGTATGTTAATTGTGTGGTCTGAACGTCCTAAGGATTATCCTAAGGTCCAGGCATTGTGTGTTAAATGTTTAAGAACGATATCTATGATTTTATGTGATTGATATTGTATATGATGTTGCTTAATCTGTTGCGTGATATTTTATACGCGAATGTCTTATGACTAAAAGTTTGCACATCTAACACACAAAAAGAGACTAACTGACCTTTAGGTATTGTTGAACCTAACAAGGGTCTATTGTTATAGTCTTATCTCAAATGTTGATTATTATGTCATTGACAAAGGGCTAACTTATAAAGAGAATCCAGATTGTTTCGACTTTCTGGTTGCGCATTGTGATCACTATGAGAGACTCAAAGCAGGGAGTCACTCCAAATCCATCAGCCACATTCGGGGATGGCGGAATGCACTGCCGTTGGTGCACAGTTTCGACCGGATCGGTCACTACATATATTTATCCAGGGCCATAAGGTTTTCTGGTAACGGTTCCTTTGGAACCCAATGGGACACACTGTCCACTTTCACAGGTTATTTAAGGTTGTCTTGACAGGACGCCTAAGGTGAAACTAATTGGAAATGTTAAGTGGTTAGGGTCATGTGACCTACTAACAAGAACAGTTGTTTCATATGTGCACCATATCTGGGTTGATGATATTGATGATTGTTTGATGTGTATTATTATGCACTAAATGTTTACAGGTGAATTGTGTGATTGTTCTGTGTCTATTATATTGTTGTTTTTCTTGTAAACCGGATTATCTTGTAATCTAATATCAAGATGGCTAAAACGACTTAAGGAGTCTAGAAGACTTAGGACTACATTTAGCATACCAGCAAAGTTTGCTGAGCCCTTCATTGGGCCAAACATTTCAGGTTACTGAAGTTTGCACAAGCCGGAGTGCGGTGAACAGGGTAGCTGCAATGTTTTTAATAAACACTTGTTGTTTTGTTGTGAGTTATGTTCTGGAAATTGATGTATTTTATTTAGTTGCTCATTTAGTTTGAACTTGGTCTGTAATAAGTAGAGTGCTCAGTATCCATTCATCACAGCGCAGGTTATTAAGGTTGTTTGATTGTGAATGATGCCTTGCTGCTCACAGGGGTGAGTAGCGGCGTGTAACACCGAGGTTAGTTAGTTTTATTTACCGCTGCGACGTTATTTAGTTTATTACGTTATGCGACGTTTATTATAAGTTAGGAGTAGGGGTGTTGCAGATCCAAACCGACCCGAAATTTCAACAAACCAAACTTAACCCGAGCAAACCGAATTCACCCGACCCGATCCAGCCCGAACCAAATACTGAACGATTTGAAATCAACCTGAAATAAACTGAACCGAACCAAACCCGAACTGATTGACCCAAACTGCCACCGATTGATTCCCTTCTTATTAAGATATCTAGCGAGCGCTAATTTTATAACTCTTCCTTTGTTCCCCCAAAAAAACATTTTTTAAGAAATTTCTTTCATACGTTTCCACAGTTGGCGCCTTTTGAAAATCCGTCTCCCCTTCCTGACTAGTAAAAGGTAGTTTTCAAGTAGGAAGAAAGGTATATATCCATTCACATTATTTTTTTCCGAAGACATTAAACTTATTAGGAATAAGAAAGTATATGGTAGGAGTGAGCATTTGGTTATCAGTTCTACCCAAAACTGAATTAGGAATGATAACTTAGCTTTCGGTTTTTGTTCGGTTATAACCGAATTTCAATCTCAGAACTGAAATAATCAATAGTTGAATAATTAAAAATTTTAATCCTGGAACTAAGAATCGAACTGAAACTGAAATTGTTAATTTATTTTTCAGTTAAAACCGAATTATAAAAAGTACCAAATTAGGGTTTGTAAAAGCCAAAACACAAAATTTAAACATATATGTTATTTGATTATTCGGGTAAAACCAAAGAACCAACCGTAGAACTGAAACCAAACCGAATTATATTTCAGTTCTATCTGAATAACCGAATAACCAATTTTTTTTAAAAAACTGTTAAAAAAACTGAAATAATTTGGATTCTTGGTTATAACCAAATAACCAGAACCGAATGCTCTCCCCTAACATAGGTGAGGTTGGGATTTTTCACATCTAACCACATGGGAATACTTAGAGAATACACTTTCCTATGTAGAGTCCAAAATAGTATCGAGATCTACGATACCATTATGACTGACTGTTACAATTCTGAACTTAACAAGCTTCACGTTGGTCTACCGAACTGACTGCATATAAGAGGTTTGAAAATGGTAAAAAGGGGAAAAGATGCAGAATTCCACCAAGTAAAACAGCTAGGGAGGACACCTAGATTATGTAATTTATTCATAAAAATAAAAACAAACTTAGAAAGCAACAGAGATCACATAACAGGGACTAAGCACATAAGAGGCATAGTCATCAAGATGATATGCTGGCCTTGATGACTATGGTCCAGACTCCAGAGGAATCATGAGTCCTTGCAGTGCCTAACTTGACCATAGATTGCGGTCAACTTGTCAAGAGCTAAGACCAGATTGGATGATTCCTACTGATGAAAGAGTTCAGCGATAAGGTTCGGTTCAGCCCTTGCTTGCGACTTCTTGCCATTTTTAGACTGGAGGACTAGCTTAAAAGGTGATCCCAAATCCTCTAAGGGGCAACCCTTGGTATGCAGTACTACGAAATTCTGCTTTTTGCTACAAGTCCAATTAGTCTCAGTCTCCTCACCGGGTTAGAATCTCTTCAGTTCTTGTAGAAGGCAAAGGCACACCTTCAAAGTGAGAGCAATATGGGGAGTTAGGATGAGGGAAGGCTTTGCATCTTGGCTGCTACATGACCACCAGGATTCTTGTTCGGGTCTGCATGCCCTTGGAAACCAACATATGGAGACGAAGGTGGACTGGCCATATGGTGATCAAGACCACAAATGAGTCCCCATGTGTCAGTACTTTCATTATCCTGAAGGATTTTCTTACCTATTCGTAGACCTGATGCCCTTTACCATGGACCATAGGGGAAGATACCCGCAGGTGGGTCGGTTTGAATTGGGCAATCTTTAGTACCGTAAAGGAACAAACCACACTAAAAGCAAATATAAAGACATCTTCTCATATGTGACTCGCAAGATAGAATCACACCCTTCAACCGAGGCCTTGACACATCTTAGAGCTGGTTTTGAATGTTCAAGAGGGCTATGAACCGCAAAAAGTCACCCATAAGACATCCTTCCTCGTCATCATACTCAAGAAACCTACCGAACTTGTAACTATGTCCACCAGCAAATTCTTTATTGAGAAAGATGAGTGTGATGTCATGGATTTTTCCCCACATGGCTATCCATCAAAATTCATGGTCGGCTGGTGCTTTGAGGCGGTCAATGTGCTGAAAGATGAGGAGATGGCCATCAAAGGACCAGGGGGCACGCTTAAGGACAACCTAAACATAGTCCGTCTTAGCAAACTCGAAGAGGAAAAAATTTTTACCAACACCTCGGACCTTGAGCTCTCCTTCAATCTGCCAAACTAGGCTTAAAGTGTTATCACTAGTGCAGAAAATGTTTAAAACCACGGTTATTTTCCTTAAAAACCACGGTTAATAACCGTGGTTTATGCTCGCGTCGTATATTTACAAATAGCTATAAACGACGGTTCATAACAGTCGTTTAAAGTAAGCGAAAAACCACGGTTGGTCGAAACCGTCGT
Organism: Limonium bicolor; assembly: GCA_023374045.1. NCBI lineage: Eukaryota > Viridiplantae > Streptophyta > Magnoliopsida > Caryophyllales > Plumbaginaceae > Limonium > Limonium bicolor. Next base: position 244,523,135 of record CM041776.1, read on the forward strand.
TTAAGACCCCTTCTCCCGTGAATATTCATTGACTTTATACCACGGTTGGGAGTCTGAACCGTGGTATAAAGTGCGTTATAAATGACGGTTTTACTTAAAACTGTGCTATCAAATGTATAAAATCAACAATAAACCACGGTTATACATAAAACCGTGGTTTATAGTCTGTGAATGATTTAGCGGCGCCGCCTTCAATGGTAATTTCTTAACAGAGCGCAGACAGAAGAGAATCTAGAGGCCAGAACATGTATGTTCCTTGTTTGTGAATTAGGGTTGCTAAATAATGAGTGAAGTCGCATTATATTGCTTGTTTGCGAATTATATAGGGTTGCAAAATAATGAGTGAAGTCGCATTATGTTCCTTGTTCGTCGGTAGGTTGCAAAATTACCGTGAAAGAGAATGAGAGAGGGCAGAGCTCTTGTTCGCCAGTTAGGGTTACAAAAAATTACAGTGAAGAAGAGGCGCAGAGCATGTGTTCCTTGTTCGCTAGTGTGGGTTGCAAAAATTACCGTGAAAACAAGAGGCGCAGAGCATGTCCTTGTTCGCCGGTTAGGTTTGCAAAAATTACAGTGAGTGGAAGAGGCACATCATGTGTTCCTTGTTTTCTAGTATGGCGCAGAGCATGTTCGCCGGTGGGTTGCAAAAATTACCGCGAGTTGAAGAAGAAGAAGAAGAGTTGCAGAGAGCATATGTGTTCCTTGTTCGACAATGTTCGTTGTAAAACAGTGAGAGAGAAATATATATAATAAGAGAAGAGAAAGAGCCGCATTAATTTTTCGCTGAAAATTTGAATTCCCGCTTAGACTATATACCACGGTTCTACCAAGAAACCGTCATTAAAGTTGTTTGACCATGACTAAAAACGACAGTTTTGACAAAACCGTGGTTTAAAATACAACGCGACGAGCTATATACCACGGTTCCACACAGAACCGTGGTATATAATACACGCGTCCGGTAGCTAATACAATTACAGACCGTCAAGCTATATACAACGTTTCCACCCAGAACCGTGGTATAAAATGAACACATCAAGCTATATACGACGGCTCCACCCAGAACCGTGGTATAAAATCTCCCGCCGAGAATTTTTGTGACGGTTATTCTAATAACCGTGGTTTAAAACTTTTAAATGACGGTTATGTGATTAACCGTGGTTTAAAGTGCGTCATTTAAAATCTTTTTTCTACTAGTGTATCCATATCCCTCACATCCACTCCTTTTGGCGAAAAAGATTTGCAGAGAAGACATCTATCGGCGGGGAAAGCATGGTCGAGGGCAAGATCATCAAGAGAAGTGGTTTAGCCTTCTTCTGCGTTAAGATAAAGATCTTCACACCTTGATGCAATCTCGTCAGATCGTGCGTTGGAATCTCAGCAATGGAACAAGGACAAGTAAAGGTAGAGCTTGGTGACTGAAAGTGGAAATGGAAAAGTGGGAAAGACGACGATGGTGACGAGAAGACAAAAAGAAAACAAATGCGAGGAGCACTATGACCGCACTACTATACAAGATGGTAGATGGAATTTTCATTCTCTATACAAACTAGAGAAACAACATCTTGAGAAAGAGCAAAACACAAGATACAAATAGAAGAGACAAATTTAGAAGCTGGAACGAATACCGTCAGCGAGGGAGAGAAGCTCCCGCCTGAGCAGGGAGAAAAACAGATTCACACTAGTTTATTGAGCTCTGCCTTTGCCCATTAATTAATCATAATGTATGCATAAGTAATTTGATTCACATACATATTAAAAGAAATTAAGGCCGCTGTTACATTTACTACTAGGAATTTAAGTTACAAATTTGTATACCTAAAGTCTATCACCTACTTAATATGTGGTAGAAGTGGAATAGGTAGCCTTGTCATATATAATATTTTTTTGGAATATTTTTTAGTTGATTCTAATAACATATTGTCAAATATAAACAGCTAAAACAAAATCGTCAGGAAAAATGTCAAATAGTTCTAGAGGGGGTATGATGATTTGGCGCGTTTCAACCACGTAATTGTTATTCGAAACCTTCAGAGCCTGGTAACTGAGATCCTTTTCTTCCCTCTTTTATAAATTATAAATCAACTTCCCTCTTCTTCCACGGACCTCCTGCGCGCGCAGTTCATCAAACCCTCCCAATTTCCACCTACAATACACATTACTCTCTCTTTCTATTTCCCCTTCCATCAAATGGCTGCTACATCCCCAACCCTCAACCACGACAAACCATCCCCAAAAGAATTCGAAAAAATCTTCAGCAAATTCGACACGAACGGGGACGGCAAGATCTCACCATCAGAGCTGGGAACAATCGTCAGAGCACTAAGTTCACAGACATCACAAGAGGAGATTGGGCAGATGATGGAGGAGATGGATAAGGACGGCGACGGTTACATTGATATAGAGGAGTTTACCGATTTCCACACCAGATCCAACGGTGAAGAAGAGGAAGTAGGGCGTAGCGAGCTGAAGGAAGCATTCGAGATGTATGATAAAGATGGGAATGGTAAGATCTCAGCGAGTGAGTTGCAATCTGTGTTGAAGAGTCTTGGTGAGCATAATGTGTCGTTGACGGAGTGTTCGAAGATGATTGGATCGTTTGATGTTGATGGAGATGGGTATGTTGACTTTGAAGAGTTTAAGAAGATGATGGCTTGAACAAAGAGTTATAATACGTGTCGAATTAGTGGTATAATAAGATTAATTTTGCATTCGATTTTATCTAGATCATCTATCTTTACTCATGATTTGTTAATTTCATGGCCTTTCTCTTACAATACGTACAGATTTCTTGTACATTGGTTTATACACACAGACACACTTATTGTAAAGCTATTCCTGTACCATGAATTCTATCGATCCTATTCTTCTTTCTCCTTTTGTCCATCCATCGACCACGAACATTTCCTAGTGTTGTTATAATCACGGTCGGGTTCGTTGGTTAGTAATTGTGATGATGAAGTAGAGAACCGAGAGCAAGAAGGTGGCAGATCTGCCATCAGGAACATTCAAAAGTCGCTGGCTCCCTTGTGAGTCAGATAAAAAAAAAAAGTCGCCGCCACGTTTGAGGGAAGGGAAATTTCGGGTCAAAGGCTCTTTGACCAACTCAATTCCATAAGAGTGTTTTCTCCGGAAATTCCATGACAGGGGTGTTTTTTACTTTTTACTGTGTAGGAAGTGTGGAGGGTGATTTTTCGGTATGAGGGGGGTTTATCTAAATATGGTCTGACTGAGAAGTCTAGATCCTAGAAAATGCCATTCTGTGGAGGGTGAAAACCCGTTATTATGACATCCCTCAAATACCTACTCTATCGTCCGTCTTTCCCAGAAAGCATGAAGGGGAGTGTTAGTGAACACTACACCCGCTCTCAATGGGCTCCACGCGGACTTATGCCCTAAGGGCGGAAATTGACTAGAGTCGCCACCTAGTTTGACCTAAGATACTAGGAAGGAAGGGAAAAAGGGTTCTAAGAACCGTTGGTTGACTCTGAATTTGTTGCATATGGATAGGACTTATCTGGTCATGTCAGAGATTCTATGTGGATTCGCACTGGGTTACACCCCTTAGAAGTGGCAACGACCACAACTTCGGATTGGTGCCCGAGGAAACCTCGGTCTCCAATTGTCGGGATTGCCTTCTTTCAAAACCTTTTTAGAGAGATTCATTTAAATGCCAAAGGATAGGATTGAGTGTGGACTGAAGAACAAATGATTTCAAAGAGTTTGGAGAAATAGGCTGGTCGTGAAATGAATGTCGAGAAATTTTGATTGTTTTTGAGAGGTCTGAGGTTGTTTCGACTTTCACGGGGTTAAAAGGATGCTGAAAATTTTTGAGGAGCAACAGGGCATTTTGGTTATTATAGAGTTGAGGGGTATTTTGGTCATTATATGAAGTTGAGAGGTGTTCGGATTTTGAAGATATCCAGGTTTTTGATGATTAAGGTTGTTCGGGAGCATTTAAGAATAAAGGGTCCTATGTTAGTAAGACTGGTGACTTCGAGTTTACTTAGGAAAGGATTGAGGAGTACTTATGGGTTAAAGCTCTAATGAAAGAATTGGATTGATTTGTTCAGAATTGTCTCTCTTAAAATTTTAAAACTGAAAATCATTTTTGTTATAAAAGGGCGGATAATCCCGAGGGATTACCCTATGTACCCCCTCGAACACGATACTTAACTAATGGTAAGTACCGAGGGTCGAAAGATGGGACAATGAATTTATGTCAAAAATAGGATTCAGAGAGAAACACCATGAATGAGATGTTCTCGGTCGAACCCTAATAACGTCTCTAACTCCCGGGTTTTAAAACGTTAAAACCGAAAATATTGAAATTGAGTGGAAGGGAGTTAGACGATTCTAAAATCCCGGCTGCAACTAGGAAGGCCGTTACCTCCCAAGCACCCCGCCTTGTAAAAATCTAGGCTGCAATTAGGGGAGGTTTGTCACCCTAATGCCCCGCCTAAAGAGATCCAGACTGCGACAAGGGAGGTTATGACCCCAGCGCCCCGCCTCGGAATTTTATTTGGAAGAGAGACAAGTGATGTCTAACAAGGAAGAAAACGTTCTTTGAAGGTGTTAGATATTACATGTTCCCCGAAAACAAATTATTTTTTGAGCTTAAAAACTGAGTTGGAAAGTGTTTGAAGTTGTTCGGAATTCTCGATGAAGAAACACTGATTTTGAGAAATGTTTTAGGAGAAAACTTTCTGTATATGTGAGAAGAACTTTCTGCATTTGAGAAGAGTTTTCTGTGATGTGAGAAGAGTTTTTCCTTTAAAAAATTCTACAAAATGGTTTCTTGTGAAAACTTAAATAAAATGATGGTTTGAAATTCTTTGAAGGTTTTTTTGGATTTTGAAAAGAATTTATAAGTCGGGTTTGAAGTGAATGTGTCAAAATTGAATTGAATTGAGATTGAAAACGAATTTGATTTAAATTGGATTGGGTTTGAATTGAATTGGGCTTGGAAACGGGCCAGGTCAAAGTTGGGCTTGGTCAAAGTCAAAGTTTAGGGTTGGTCAAAGTTGGACCAGGTTGGGCCTTGGTCAAGGTTTAGACCGGGTTGGGCCTTGGTGGATCGAGTAGGCTTTGAGTCCAAATGGGTTTGGGGCTGAAATGGGCTTGAGCCGAATTAGGCATTGGTTGGAGTTTTGGACCAAGTTGGGCTTTGATTGGGCTTGTGGGCCGATTTGGGCCTTGGTTGATTTTTTGTAGGCTTGGGCTAATTTGATTTGGGTCTTGGGTCAGTTTGGGCCTTGGGTTCTTTTGTGGGCTTGGGCCTTTGTTGGGCTCGGTATGGGCCAGGTTGAGTAGTGGGCTTAGGTCGCGGGTTTTTTGTGGGCTTGGGCCACAGGTTTTATGGACCTTGATTTGGTTTTATGGGCCTTGGTTTGGGTTTGGGCCTCAATTCGGGTTTGGGCCTCGATTCGGATTTGGGCCTCGATTCAGATTTGGGCCTCGATTCGGATTTGGGCCTCAATTCGGATTTGGGCCTCGGGTTTGGATTTGAATGAGATTTTTAGAAATGTGCCAAAGATGGGGCTTATTGATTTTTAGGCTTGATTTGTAAGATATTAACAAGTAAGATAGATCAATTTATTGATTTACTAATTCTTGATTATGGGTGTGTTTGAGGGTAAAGGAGGATTCCACCCACATAAAACGGATGAGAGATCCGCTAGGCATGGAGTGGTTTCGCATCCTAAACCTTCCTAAGATAGCCTTAAGGGCTCGTTTTTTAAAGTTTTTGTCCTTATATACATATAAAGGTGGTTTGAGTGTTTTCTGAAGTTATAGGAGATTATTGCCCCACGAAACGAATGAGAGACCCGTTAGGTGCGGGGCAACAATTCATCCAAAACTTATCTGTCAGTTGAAGGATCCTAGAGGATGATCAACTAGGGCTTAGTAACGGTTAGTGTACACGTAAATAAATCAAGTACTGCTGTGAACTTTAAAATGTAAGACGTATAAGATAAGACGCAGAGTAATTAGCACAAAAGGATCAGATGGTAGAAGTGGACAAGAGAGTGCAAACCAAATTGAAATCTGAGCAAGGAAAGACACGACAACAGTTTAAATGGTAAGCAAAAATCAACTCAGATCACGGACCCCAATCCAGTTCCTTTCTATTCTTTGTTTAATTAAAAGATAACGTTGAGTGGCCTAACCAAACGCTCCAAGGCCTAACCAAACGCTCCAAGTGGAGAAATCTTACCAGATCAGTATAACAGTTTTCAAATGAAGAGACCAAAGTGTAAAAGACAATCAAGGCTAAAACAGGACCGAATTTAGGCTATCAAACAAGTTCTCTTATAAGTACGAATAGGGCCTGACCTAAACACATGTCGCTAAACTGCTAATTAAACTCGACTATACAAACATAACCTAAACCAAATGATTTAACCTAAACTGTCAATTAAACATAACTGTACAGATGTGGCTTAACAAAACATTAATTGTGAATTTGCCAACTAACAATGAGAATAAGGCGTGAGCTTTTCCTGAGATTGCTAAAGTGCTCCTAATCACCTTTCTGTTCGCTATATGATCAATAACTACAATCTAAACAACTTGAGCAGGGCAGAGTCGCATATCAGATTAAACAAATCATCGTTCAAAGGAGGTAAAAATCGGTTATGCGTGTAAAACTTTATGAAGCCAGAAACTCAAACATCAAGATTTCGGGAGTATATATAAACAGATCGATATATGTGAGTCAAACATACACATTTATTCAACAAAACCTGAGGTCTTTTGAAGTGTAGAAAAAATACCAGGAGGGAGATTACCAAAAGTTTTCCTGTAAGAGAATCAGTATACAAACACAAACAAGCAGACAAACTTACATTAGTTTTCTGTTGTAAACAGTCAGACAAAATGAAGCAAGCAAAAAGGGGAGATTGAAGATGCTAGAGATAGCACAGGCTCGAACAAATTGTGGTGATCTCACGGTGGTCATGGATTTGTTCCAGGTAAGGGCTCTGAAATACTACCCTGAACAAACAAACCTTCCTCGGCAGCTTGTTGCTCTGTAGAGTCAACCTTGAACAATAACAGACATCGAACAGATAGAGGTCATACTAAAAAAAAAACTCTCACCCAACACCAGCACTCGAGAAGCTGATTCGATGTCAAAGTCGAGCAGATCAGAATTTGTGAACAGAAACAAACCACAAACTGTAGTTCAGAGGGTTTTAAGTCACGATTTTCACCAGTCAATTACATTTTAAACCCGATTCTGAATTGTGCAATAACCGTAAAGGGCAAAGGGCTAAGGCGGATGAAACAGACCAGGAGCGAAGGCAAAGGCTAGGAAGAGGTGAATTCAGGGTGAATCAGTCCACGCAACATATCAAATCTGACAGCTCATAAACTCATTAAAATAACAGCAAGGAAGAATATCAGATAGTAAGCTCAAACTGTATGCGAGCCTATATCACTCATAGAACACCATGATTTCGATCAGAAAGACACATAGAACACCATGATTTCTGGAACGGAAGTTTGCCCACCCCGCAACCGGTACCTACAGAGAATCGAACAAGTTTTTAAGAAACTCCCATGATCCGTTCGGGATCGAACTCAGAGAAGAGAGTACCCAGTAAAATATAATCATGAATCCATGAACAGGAAAGAACAAAGTCGAAATCAGGACTATGACTTAGCTTCTCGATCGTGCGAGCTCTCCCCTTGCATTTGAAGACCCGCACTAGGCCTGGGCCTCGTCCGACCGGCATACCGAATCCTTCGTTTGCCAGAGACTTGCGAGATTATCAGCGTGAAGTGGAAGGAAACTGGATGTTCCTTGTTCGCCGGTAATTTGCGAGACTACCGTGAGGAAGAGATGAAGATAATGCTGGGTACGTGTGTTCTTGCTCGCCAGTCTAGGTTGCGAAATTACTGGTGAAGAGTATGAAGAAGGAGCAGAGCTAGAGCTCTTAATTCGCCAGTGAGGTTGATATTACGTGAGTGAGATGTTGAAGATTGAAGGATATGATTGATTCAGGGAGTGGGTTAGGGTTCTTCCGTCGATGGTGGTGGAATCCAGTGGTGGTGGTGACGGAAGTTGTATGGAGGCGTGAGAATGATCTCCGGCAGGACGATGGTGTTGGCTTCGAGAGAGCGAGAAGTAACCAATGTCGGTTGTGGGATAGAGAAAGCTTCGAATTCAGACATGGAGGAAGCCTCGGGTTCGGCCCTGGAGATGGAGAAAGCTTCTGGGTTTTCAAACGTGGGAGAAGTTGAAAATCAGACAGGAATGAGCTGGATGGATTTTTATCGGAAGAGAAAACGAGAGAAGAATCGTGAGAGAATGACGACCATGGCCACCGTGAAAGAGCTAGGGCGTTGTTTTTTTTTTTGAAGGGATGAAGAAGAAGAAGAGAGTAGTTCTCCGATGATCAAGATTGAGGGCCCGAAGAGAATGGAGGCGGAGAGCATATGAAGACGATGAAGAGAGGTGGTGGTGAGTTTCGGGCGTGGTCTGCAAGAAATGAGGGGTCCAAGGTTTTAAAAACAGAGCCATTGATTTGGGGAGGAACGATGAATAATCAGTACAGGGTGCCCATCCTGTATTGTTTTTATCGGCTCTTGCAAAAAAAACATGCCCATACAGTATTGTTTTGTGTTATGGGTTTTATTTGGAGTGCTGAAATGAGTGGGCCGGATGTGATGGGCCACGTATGGCCAGTGACCAATCCAAGGTCATGCTTGACTGGGTGACAAGCCCACGCCTGCAAAAATAAACAAAATGTTGCATCCCCTGGGGTTCGAGCTTGTGACCACCGATTACTCTCCTATTAGCTCTAACCAGTTAAGCTACAATAAAACTCAATTTACAAACGCAAGAAATAATACTAGAGTTTGAATTTGAACTGAACGAATTCTGGACAGGTTTAAAACCACATTGTCGTTGGAAATTCCTTTTCGAAGAATCGTGTTTTTATGAAATGCTTTGAAAAAGATTATAAAACGACGGTTTCATTTCGGCACGCACGCTAATACATTTTAAAAAAGAAAGGCGACGAATTTAATAATTATTTTTTAAGAAAAAGTTTTTGGGAGGTTTTTAGATTGAATTTTATTCTATTGCTGAAATTTGCTTTATGGGGTGAGAATTTTTGGTGTCTACAGATGGCTCCCTTGATTCAATTTTGCAAGCCCTTGCAGAATTGGATCAAGGTTGATGGGGCGCCAAAAAGTCTCACTACGTTTTTGTGGTGCATGGAATGTGACTGTGAGTGTATGAAGGCGATTGAAAGTACGAGGACTTATGACGAGCCTCAGTTAGACCTCTTGACATCTAACCCTAGGACTTATGACGAGCCTAGGATACTAACAACCCTATTTGATTTGAGGTGCACGAGGGCTTAGGAGTGCCTCAACTGGACCTCTTGATATCCAGTCCTAGGGCTTATGACGGGCCTAGAATGCGATTGAAAGTACGAGGACTTAGGAGTGCCTCAACTAGACCTCTTGATATCTAGCTATAGGACTTATGACGAGCCTATAATACCAACAACCCGATTTGATTTAAGGTGCACGAGGGCTTAGGAGTGCCTCAACTGGACCTCTTGATATCCAGTCCTAGGGCTTATGACGGGCCTAGAATGCGATCGAAAGTACGAGGACTTAGGAGTGCCTCAACTAGACCTCTTGATATCTAGCTTATAGGGCTTATGACAAGCCTATAATACTTTTGATTGTGTACCGTACTAGTAGCGTAATAGCTGCCTAGCAGGCGGATGTGAAACGATCTCGCACTAGTAGCGTAATAGCTGCCTAGTGGAGGAAAAGTGGTGGGACCGTACTAGTAGCGTAATAGCTGCCTAGCAGGCGGATGTGAAACGATCTCGCACTAGTAGCGTAATAGCTGCCTAGTGGAGGAAAAGTGGTGGGATCGTACTAGTAGCGTAATAGCTGCCTAGCAGGCGGATGTGAAACGATCTCGCACTAGTAGCGTAATAGCTGCCTAGTGGAGGAAAAGTGGTGGGACCGTACTAGTAGCGTAATAGCTGCCTAGAAGGCGGATGTGAAACGATCTCGCACTAGTAGCGTAATAGCTGCCTAGTGGAGGAAAAGTGGTGGGACCGTACTAGTAGCGTAATAGCTGCCTAGCAGGCGGATGTGAAACGATCTCGCACTAGTAGCGTAATAGCTGCCTAGTGGAGGAAAAGTGGTGGGATCGTACTAGTAGCGTAATAGCTGCCTAGCAGACGGATGTGAAACGATCTCGCACTAGTAGCGTAATAGCTGCCTAGTGGAGGAAAAGTGGTGGGACCGTACTAGTAGCGTAATAGCTTCCTAGCAGGCGGATGTGAAACGATCTCGCACTAGTAGCGTAATAGCTGCCTAGCGGGTTATGAATTGAACGATCTCGCACTAGTAGCGTAATAACTGCCTAGTGGAGGAAAGGACGGGACTGCACTAGTAGCGTAATAGCTGCCTAGCGGGTTGTGAATATGCATTGGATAGTGAATGAACTTTGTGAGTGAATGCAAATGCTATGCAGTGTAAGATGGTTAAAAATAAATGTGTTGTTTGGATTGGGACTCCTGTTTATGGATGTAGATTCTTTTTCTATGAGTTAATGGCTGCAGAGTTGCTTCAAAGCTTCGGGATGGCTCCGACATGGCTTCAAAGATCTGGGATGGCTCCAGCATGCTTTGATGGCTCCGGTATACGCTGATGGCTCCGGTGTGCGCTGATGGCTCGGTGTGTGCGCTGATGGCTCCGGTGTGCGCTGATGGCTCCGGTATGCCCTGATGGCTCCGGTATGCGTTGATGGCTCCGGTGTGACCAATGGTCTCGGGGTGGTCGGTGGGTTTGATATGGTTGGTGTGTTTTTGATGGGATGTGATCATTCTGGAGGTTGGTGGGTTTTGTTTTGATTGATTGAAATGCTTCGATGTGGTGGGTAGATTTGGTTGATTTTTTTTGAAGTAGTTTGATGGCTCCAGCGATAAATTTATTGTGATTTGATGGGTTTTTTTTTTTGGACTTTGTAGTGGGTGAATGTTTTGTTCATGGGTGAATGATGAAACGCAGTTGCATGACTTTATCAGTGGTTCCCGTCATGGTTCCAAGATTCCCATGGACGACCCCGGGATGACCTTGTGCTGATTGAGCATAACGACGCTTTGGTTGGTTCACTTCGATGACACCGAGGGGAAAATGGAAGTTTTCACCTTTGATGTGGTCGCACCCTGGACGGGCTACCTACGTACTCAATTCCATATTGAGATCAGACCATACGTAGTTCGATATTCTGTGGGCAAGGCCCAGGTGATGAAATGGCTCCGACAGGGATTTGAGGTGGCTCCCGTATTGTTCTCGAACTGTTGGGATGGCTCACGTGTATCTCTGGAGATGGTCTTAATATTTGAGGATGGCTTCTGCATGGCTCCAACTTGGATATGGCCGTGGGATGGCTCCATCTTTGACTTTTTTTTTTTATCGGAAGTTACGCTTTGATAGCGGCAACTGAAGTCGACTTTCCACGAGACTAGGCAGAGTTCTTACCAGTCGGATGTTGATGATGAAATGATTATGGTGCATGCAAATATTAAATGCTAGACACGATGCAAAATGCATATGCAGTTTTTTTTGGGAGAGAAAGTATAGTCCTATCTTTATTAATATGAGGTTTACGAATATAAGACATCTTCAATTTGATCTTGAGTGATTGTTGAGCTAGAATGCGTGAATCACTTTCCTCTCACGGAGGGATATGGGTCAATCTTTCATGAGTATGACTGTGTGTGCAAAATGTGTGATGATGCTCTCGATGCTTGGAGCAGTATTTACCTTAGAATTTCATTTTGAGGTTATGGACCTTCCATTCCTCACAAATTCCTCACCTGCAACAGGGTAGGCCGTTTATGATTTGGTGGTTGAATCGAAGAGTCACTCGCACTCTAAAGACCTTCTGAGATAAGGTCACACTCATTCGCTCATGGTCCCTTTGGTATGATGGGACATGTTGATAGCAAGTACGAAGCTTATGATTCATGCTTCAGATCCGATACTTTCGGTTAACGCTCATTGACTTACGAGTCAGAGGTCTTTTATCGGGTTATAATGGGGCAGAGGGGTATGATGTATGTCACACGGGACTGGAGGATTTATTTGGGAATTGTGGAGCTTTTGTGCAAATTAGGATGTGTTTCACCTTTGCCATGGGTGGAATGCTTAGACAGGTTTCGATAACCTTTTATTGGTTTCTTCGGGACATCATTGGTCCTTTCGATTTGGATTTCTCCTTCTTGTCTCTTCTGGTGTACGGTTCGAACTTTCTTCTCATTTTTGGCTCATCGACTTTCTCAAGCGTTCTTCGCCTTTCATTTTGGCTTTCAGCTTTGGAGCTGCATTGATTGGGGAGGGAGGAACGATGAATATCAGTACAGGGTGCCCATCCTGTATTGTTTTTATCGGCTCTTGCAAAAAAAACATGCCCATACAGTATTGTTTTGTGTTATGGGTTTTATTTGGAGTGCTGAAATGAGTGGGCCGGATGTGATGGGCCACGTATGGCCAGTGACCAATCCAAGGTCATGCTTGACTGGGTGACAAGCCCACGCCTGCAAAAATAAACAAAATGTTGCATCCCCTGGGGTTCGAGCTTGTGACCACCGATTACTCTCCTATTAGCTCTAACCAGTTAAGCTACAATAAAACTCAATTTACAAACGCAAGAAATAATACTAGAGTTTGAATTTGAACTGAACGAATTCTGGACAGGTTTAAAACCGCATTGTCGTTGGAAATTCCTTTTCGAAGAATCGTGTTTTTATGAAATGCTTTGAAAAAGATTATAAAACGACGGTTTCATTTCGGCACGCACGCTAATACATTTTTTAAAAAAAGAAAGGTGACGACCCCTCTTATTGTAATTATTTTTTCTGAAATTTGCTTTATGGGGTGAGAATTTTTGGTGTCTACAGGAAGCGCACAATAGAAATCAGTCTGCCGATGACTAACTTCTATTGTGCGCCTCCCTAACAAATATTTTTTTTTGATTTCTGGTTTATTAAGGAAGCTTACGTTGTAGGTCAGCCTCCTAGGAGACTGACCTGCAGTGTAAGCTTCCTTAACAAAACACAAATCAATATTTTTTTTAAACCGAAAGTGCATAAGATATGAAGAATTGAATAAAGAAATTACAAAGAATTTGATAACAGGATGTAAGGAATGAATAGGCTGGAGACCTATACCATCTTTTATAATACAAGAGTAACGGTCACTGACACGTCCAACGGCTAGTTCAACCGCTAATTCAATGACTACGTTTGGCATATTGTTCGAAGTACCAAATGACTTCCGTTGACCTTGTAAATTTATATATGTGTAGTACTACATGCCCACAACATTGTTTCAAAAAATTAGATCGATCCAAGTTCAGCAAGTGCTTCAAAAAATATCACAAAGTACCCAACATAGCATATAATTCAATTATATAAAACTGCATGCTGTGGTGCTACGTTTGGCATATTATTTGAAGTACCAAATGACTTCCGTTGACCTTGGAATTTGTATACATGTAGTACTACATGCCCACAACATTGTTGCAAAAAATTAGATCGATCCAAGTTCAGCAAGTGTTTCAAAAAATATCACAAAGTACCCAACATAGCAGTTTTTAATAATTTAATGTTAGTGTATGTTGCCTACTTTGGTGATTTTTTCGATGCAGTATTTGATGTCCGATGGAGCTAAATTTTTGCAACAATGTTGTTCTCATGTAAGACTTCACACACAAAAAGTTACATGCAAAACGGATGTTATTTACAACTTCGAATTAATCGACGAAAATAGCACCAACAAGTAGTTTTTTAAAACTTACTAAATTCTATAACAAACCAAAAGCAGTAAAGACCATTGGTTAAAAAATAATTCGATTTGTGGTTTGTTAAGGACTGACCTGCAGTGTAAGCTTCTTAACAAACCAGGAATAGAAAAAAAAAATATTTGTTAGGGAGGCGCACAATAGAAGTTAGTCAGCCGGTAGGCTGATTTCTATTATGCGCTTCCTACACACAGCAAAAGTAAAAAAACACCCATGTCATGGAATTACGAAAAAAACACTTTTAGTATGGAATTGAGATGATCAAAGACCCCGGGAATTTTCCGGAAATAGAAACCAAAGAGTAGTTGACCGAACTTAAAAAAAATGAAAATGATTTCATCCCAAAAGTGAAGGCGTACGTTTTGCTGAATAATTCAGCACCCACGCGTCCTCCTACCAGCTATCTCCATCTTTAAGATGAAGTTGTAATTACAGTGAAGGAAAAGTAATGAGGATGGCCTTACCGTAAGGAGAAGGAAGGTAGGTAGGTGACCGTGTATCCTCTCCTGTTAAATAAAGAGAGTAATCATTCTCCAATATATCCCAGCTGTTTCAAGAAGGTGGTTAATCGAGCATAATTGAACCAGTGTAAATAAATCCATACGGTGACTTCTTTTCACCTCACTCTAGGAGGTACACAAACGTCTTCAGGTTTCTCTAGACTCAGCCGAAGTAACCTGAACCCAAAAAACTGATCTCTAAATCTGATTTTAAATTGAATGACATGATGAAATGTGCCTGAAAATCTGAACCGAAAAATCAAACCATAATTTGATACAATCTGAAACCACCCGAACCGAATCTACCCAAATACTTTTTTACCACCTAAATAGATTTACTCCAACATAAACAATAATCTTGAAACAAAAACACATAATGATACTTTAAGTGGTACTATAATAGCTTATTAGTCCATAACTCACATTTAGATTAATTTACTAACTAAAAGAAAAACAATAGCTTAGTGTTCATACTACTAACAATAGATGTTTTGCGTTAAAATGTTTTTTATAATGTGTACATCACTACTAGTTTATATTACTTTATATTTTGACAAAGTAAAGATTCTTTAAACTTAGAACTTGTGAATGGTTTGAATGATGATGAAAATTTTCAATTATAGAACCTAAGCTTTTCGTCGGAGACACATACTATACGTAGAAGCCTAAACTTGGAAATGGTTTGAATGTGCATCCTCATGTCACTACTTAGATTTCTCATTAAAATAACAAAATAATAAAGATTACAAAACTTATACCTCGCTTAAATATCAAAGAATAAAGATTAGAAAACTTGGGAATGATGACGACAGGAAGCATGCACACAAGGTGATGACGGCGGGACACACGCGCGACGCAACGACGGGCGCGGGACAGTAAGAGGCACGTCGTCAAGCATGGCGGGTACATCAGGGTTCGAGTGCCAAATATTGACCACTGATTCATAAAATTTCTATATAATTTGACCGATACACTTTAGAAATCTATAGTTAAAATTCATATACAAAAATTATCCTATAGTTTGATTATGTCTAACCAATACACAATAGTAGTCTTGAATTTGATTAAGATTAACACTATATTAAGAGAATTTGAAGCCGAATATGAAAATAAATACAAGTTACAAAGGTTTCTTGGATTTGTATTTTGAAAATTTTGTTAACCCAACCTAACCTGACTATGTCACCCTGAATTGTCGCAACTAAAAAAAACCGAATATCCCAAAGGCTATATAACCCAAACCGAAGTCACCCGAACCCGAAATCAACCAAAGCGAAGTCACCTAAATCTAATTTAAACTAGATGAACCCGACTTTATCCGAACCGAATATTAAATATCTATAGACTCGACTAGAACTGACCCGAACCGAACTCGAATGACCTAAACCGAACTCGAGTGACCCGAATTTCCAGGTTTGGGTTTCACACCACCTATGATATGTTATTAAAGAAAACAATGACATGTAACTAACGATACCTCGCATTCCTAAGCCGGATATGACATCATTCTATGTTGTGCGACGATCCAACTCATAAGCTAGAGTCTGGCCTGGTAGCTTGTGTGACTAAGAAGGTTCATCTTCCCAACTAGCTAAACAATTGAAGTTGGGGACTACTAAGGGCATCCACAATAGGGGTTCTTGACATGATTACATTGGTGAATAAATTAAAAAATGTTCCACATTGGTGTAAACTTCACCCGTTTTTTCTCTCATGGGTTCTTAACTAAGAAACTTTTAATGACAATAAACTCCACCTATGTGTGTGTCCCTCTTTAATATTATCATTCACATCTAGATAATGATAGTTTATTGGTTGTTGGTTAAGAGATGATTCAAAAACTTTGTTACGATAGTGGATAATGTTTTTTTAAATAATTAAAAATATAATTTTTAGATGCCATGACACCTAGGTAATTATTAAGCACTCACAAGGTTCTTCCTTTTCTGATGTGGTTTTCTACACCTCACACGTGCAATGCATTAACATTCTCCCCCTCACGTGTGAGCTCCTCTCCCCCTATCGCTCTCAACTACCGCCACTATGTACGTCAACATGTTGAATTCCACCACTATCGCTCATCCAGAGTCTCACTCTACTCTGCATGTCAACACATATCTAAGAATTCTAGTAAGACCCAACAACCAAGTGGAGTTCATCCGAAGGTGGAGTAGCCCTCTTAATTATTAAGCACTCAAAAGGTTTTCTTTTTTCGATGTGGTTTTCTACAACTCACATGTGCAATACATTTACATTCACCTCCTCACCTGTGAGTCCCTCTCCCCCACCGATCTCAAATGTCACCAACCTAACTTTCTACCCGGACTAAAGCCAGTGCAGTAGGGGAACGGTTACTAATGATGGCAGAAGGAAGTTATAAAGGTTCTAAATTGAATGGTTAGCTCCACTATTAAGAGTGATCACCGATAGCTGACCGGATGGCAAGTTTAACCCATGATACTTGAACAAGCAGACACGTGTGTAAGCATGAGATTAATAGATGCATGTAAAAGTTCACATATCTAGGAAGCTCAATGAGATCCAACAACTAAGTGGGGTTCTATCCTAAAACCAATTGGCTACAGGTGGAGAACCCTTCTTAATTATTCACTAGTACAAAACAAGACATTTTCAGTGATTTATATAGACCATTTTTGGCGGTTTTGAACTGTAAAAAATCGCACCATTGAAAAAGGTCTTCCTCATTTTTTCAGAGGTTTTGAAAATGCCAAAAAAGATGACAATCTTTAGCTCCACAATAGCTGAAAAATAAGATTATGGAACCAAAATTTTAAGCCTTTTTCGATGGTTCTTGTCTTAAGAACCTCTCATCGAATATGATATTTTCTTCAAAAAATAAAATTGTATGTTCCGTAATTCGCTTGTTACGGTTGCAAAATTACCATGAGTTTGATTCACAAGTTGCGACAAAAATAAAAAAACTTATATTAATCGCAAGGGAGAAAAAAGATAAGTTCCGGTATTTCCAATCTAGTGATTACCAGTGCCAGTTAGAGTTGCAAAATCACTATGAGTTTACAAGGTGTGACAAAAAAAAAATTGTTAATCGCCTGAGAGAAAGAAGATAAGTTCGAGTATTAGTGGTTCTAGCGGCTTCAGTTAGAGTTGCAAAATTTCAGTGAGTTAAAGCTCACAATGTGCGACATAAATCAAAAGCGTATGTGTTAATTTCTAGAGACAAAGAAAATAAGTTTGAGTATTACCAGTTCCAGCATCTCCATTTAGGGTTGCAAAATCACCGTGCATAAGTTTGCTTCGCAAGGTGTGACAAAAATAAAAAACATATATAATTTTGAGTATTACCAGTTTCAACGGCACCAGTTAGGGTTGCAAAATCATCATGAGTCAAGGTGCGACATAAATCAAAAACTTCTGTTGTGAATCGCTAGAGAGAAAGAAGACAAGCTCGAGTACTACCGGTTCTAGCGGCACCAGTAAGGGCTGCAAAATCATCGCGAGTTTTCTTCATAAGGTGCGACAGAAATCAAAAACTTTTGTTGGTAATCACTAGAGAGAAAGAAGATAAGTTCGAGTAATACCAATTCACCTCTTCAATCTGGTGTGCTCGATCTAGAATATGAAGAGAGGGGCGGAGCATGTTCTCGCCGTCGCAGTTAGGGTTTGCAAAGTGACTATCAGAGAAGTATATAGTTAATGACAGAGACGCGGGCGTAGTGACAAGGTTAAAGAACATTTTCGGCGGTTCCTTTAAAAAAAACCAAAAAAGTACTTGAAACATGAGATCAACAGATGCATGTAAAAACCCACATATTTATGAAGCCTAGTGAGTCATAAAAACCAAACAGGGTTCCAAACCTAAAATCAATTGACAATAGGTGGAGTAGCCCTCTTAATTATTAAACGCTCACACGGTTCTTCTTTTTCTAGTTTTTTACAACTCACATGTACAATACATTAACATTATAAGCATGAGATCGACATATACATATAAAAGTCCACATACTGCAATAGCGATCCTTAAAGTGGACCACAAGTGAAGTGAGCACAATATATTAAAAAGATGGATGCACAAGTTACAGTGCCACATATATTTACCACATACCGGAAATTTTTTATCCACTTTCTAAGAGAAAATGAATGTCTATGCATTAATGTATTTTTTCCACGATTTATTGATGAAGCGTTATGATTCATTCTTACCCATAAGACAAATGAGCTGCGAATTTGTTATGATATTGGTCAGGAACACAGCTCTATAATCTTTCATCGGTCTGAAGTCTGAACTGCATGAAATGATGTCCGAGGGCATCCTTTTGAAATTTGGAAACTAATCCGATGCTGATATTGACTTACCTGTAATCTGTCAATTCTATGTTTTGAGTTACAATCAACTTTTCTAGGCCGATTTTGTTCTCACCGAGATTATCATTGCTTTTGTTTATGGGTTTCCTGACTAATTTCTGATTTTTTTTTTTTTGTCAGAAGATGCAAGCTAAGCTTCATGGCCTGCTGCGGAGAAGTCAAGCAGCTGATAGTTCGAAACATCACACCCCTGTCCCCGTCTCTTTCCTTGCAAATACTGACACCATATACCAACAATTCAGTATAATTTTGGAAGAATATGCCCATTATGGTGAGGATTTCCGGAAGCCCAAAGCTGTCCATTGTCTTCTTTTGAAATTCAATTTCCATGGGTTTGTCTCAGTTTGGAACAAGCTTCTTAAATTCTACTCGGGGGGAACCACGAGTCCCCTAGCATGCAATCTGTTCGACAGTATGCCTGAAAGAGACGCTGTGACGTATAACACTCTGATTTCCACCTCAATTCGAGGAGATGATTTCCGCAGAGCAGTAGGTCTCTACACCAAGATGAAACTAGAAAACATACAGCCCAATAATATCACTTTTGCCAGTTTAATACGCATTACGTACAGGGGAGATATCTTTCATTCCCGAGTGATCCGTTTAGGTCTGAGCTCAAACAAGTATGTGGGAAGCTCCCTGGTTGAGAAGTACGCCAAGGAAAAAAGGTTAGGTGATGCCATCAGAGCATTTTCTGAGGTAAGTGAACTTGATCTGGTTTCTTGGAACGCAATAATAGCTGGCTGTGCTTCCAACAACAGCAAAGATCACGCCTTCAGATTATTCTCTTACATGCTATATCAGAATGTTTGGTTTGACGGCTTCACCTTGACGAGTGTCATCAAGACATGCTCAAACCCAAATGATGTACACGACGGAATGTGCCTTCATGGCCTTGCAATGAAATCCGGGCTCACTGTTGAGACACCCGTGAGTAATTCCTTGATAACTATGTACTCCAGATGTGAGAAAGGAATGTCCTCTGCCAAGAAAATATTTCCTGAGATTGCTTCTCCTAATGTGATCTCGTGGACTGCAATGCTCTCTGGGCTAACGCAGAATGATAAGAATGTGGAGGCAGCTGGTTTGTACAAGCAAATGCTCGATTTGGGTGTCAAAGAAAACCATTTCCTCTTTGCAACTGTCCTTCCAGCTTATGGTAATTTGTCTAATCTTGATCAAGGCCGGCAAATTCATGCTCGTGTTACAAAGTCTGTTTTCAGTCAAGACCCATCAGTGCAAAATGCATTGATTGATATGTACTCAAAATGTGGTTGCTTATCAGATGCTAGCTTAGTGTTCTCGACAATGGAGAACACAGATGTGGTGTCCTACACCACCTTGATCACATGCTACGGCCATCATGGGGAGGGTAACAATGCTATTTGTATCCTTAAAAAGATGATGGATGAGGGCTTACGTCCTGATGATGTTACATTCCTTGCGTGTCTATGTGCTTGTAGCCATTCTTTTCTTTTGGAAGAAGGCATTGAGATATTCAAGGTGATGGTAAATACTTATCATTTGCAACCGAGAAAGGAGCACTTTTCTTGCATTGTTGACATGTTGGGTCGAGCTGGGAGGTTAAAAGAGGCAGAGATGTTAATCGAAAGCATGGGTTTCGGGATGAATGCGGATCAGTGGGAAACCTTGCTGGGTGCCTGTTCTGTACATGGAGATATGGAGGTAGGGGAGAAATCAGCTAGGATATTAATAGAGTTGGATCCGGAAAGGCATGGATCATATGTGCTGTTGGCCAATGTATACGCAAATAGAGAATTGTGGTACAAAAAGGGGCAAATGAGGAATAGGTTAGGGTTGGACGGCATGCATAAGGAAGTGGGTTCGAGTCAGGTGGTTTTTACATAGACATTGACAGGCGAACGTGTTCATTTGCACAGAATTATAAATGAATCAGGAACTTTATTTTTAAGTCTCCCTGATCCTGCAAGTCTTCCATTTTCTTGTGAGTTCACTATGCGCACTTCAGCTGATGGATACCAATTCCATTCATATTCTATTTAGCCGAGATCATACAGCATTATTATTAGCTTCCAAATGAGGTGAAAAAGAGTTACATAAGGTAACCAGAGATGGCCCCGATACATGCTCTACCCATTTTCAAGCCATATACCTTACGATAAGTGCTACTAACAGATACAGACAACGTAGAATTGACTACTGAGCAACAAGTTATGCTGAGCCATTGACCAAATTTAATAATAGGATCACATTTCTTACAGGCTTTCTCTAGGCCTAGGAGTCGAAAGAAACAAAGACTCTGCTAAGCAGGGTAAGAAGATATATTCATTACCACTGTGAAACAAGACACTCCTCGAGCAGATGATTCTCTGAAGAGTTGTTGGGCGGCTCTTGGAAAGCGTCACCCTCGCCTTGTTCTAGGTTATGGGTATACTCGTTGATATCTATCTCTTTAAATCTTAAGGTTTCGAAAATTCGGGATTTAACCACCTCAAACCTTTCCTCTGACAGAGAGACCTCTGCCAGGAGCCTCCACGCATACTCCTCTGATGCTTTCTCGTAGTCGTCTCTCCTCTTCAGCACAATGTGGCCAGAGATTTCCCAACAGGCAGGATTTACTTGAGTGTCCAGGACCTCCCGGCTTACTTCACCAAGAGCTTGTTTCTCAGCATAACACTTCAAATACAATGAAAAAAATAAATGGTCAGAAAGTTCTATCGTCAGACAACCGTATTTTTCTTGGAGAAAGTACTATGACCACAGGCTTCACTGGTGCCATATTTATCTACCGAGTGGTTTGTCATTGATAGATAAACAGCCTTTTCTTATTTCAATTTCCCTTAGTGAGAGAACATTTGGTTTTCTTTCTAGCTATAGATTGCTAGATTATCTAACATATAATGCCCTTGACAAGCATGAAGGATTACCTGTGGAAACAAGAAGATCCTTTTTCCGAACCCGGATATGAGAACGTTGAAAGGGATATTGTTATCCTGGAGGAAAATGCAAGAATTGGTGACGGCATCCGAAAGAGCTTGCACCGTCTTACCACCTTCGAAGACAAGGCCACGTACTGGGTAATCTGTGAGACATGAGATGTGCACCCCTTTGTAATGTTCACTTCTCATTGTAGACACCATCTGAGTTGATGCTTTTTCGACAGGAAAAGGAACTTGCAAGTAGTATGCCTGCAAAATATCATATTTTCTCAGTAGAATCATATTTATAAAACTTATATATTTAGAACCCTTTTCGGGCAGTGTAGAATAGTGAAACTGAAAGTGAAGGTGATTAATTGTAGCAAAGGCACCCAAACTGTTGTACCCAACTCTAAAGAAAGGATCTCCTGCTTCCTTAGCCATGTAAAGTGCAAGCAAAAAGCTAGAGTGGTCGATTTTCTGAGGTTTCAAGTCCAAAACTCGGGGAATCAAGAGCACATGTCCATACTCAATTGGGCTTACCTTAAAAACCACAAATAGCAAACATCAAAGCTGATTAAACATTGACTGACAACTTGAGAGAACATAAACACTAGTTTAAACATATGAACCTAAGTCCTTCAAAAAGAAAACATATGAACCTACATTTATAGCAACGATATTGGGAGACTCCAACTCTGATGCAACAGGGGCAGATGGATAAAAATTGGCGTCATGGCTCATCTCAAATCTGAAAAGCGCTTCTTCCTGACCCACTTTGGTGAAGTTGAACTTATTCTCATCGAATGACTGAAGAACCTGGTCAATCCTAAACTCAGTTGGGCGTTTCTTCAGGTGACGTCCCACATTGAGCTGCGCAATGAACCCTAATCGCCCAGGAATGATCTTGGTTTCACAGAGGGTCACATCATATCTGAACAGTCCACTCCTCATCTTATTCTCCCACTGACCAAGCAACAGTTCATCCAAAAGGGATATTGGAGATTCCTCCTCTCTTGCAACAACACGTCTATCTTCATGGACATTACCCACATCGTGCTTAAATGCATACAAAGGAAGGTTTGACACTGATAAACAGGAAAAAAACACTAAGAAAAGGGACAGCTCATAGGCAGAAAAAATCGTATAACAGCAAGCGTTGTTCAACAGCACATAGATCTAATCATTGTTTTCTTCTGGAAGCAAGACAATCGGTACGGAATACCTAGAAATTGCATTAGAATACAATCACATCCATGTCTTCCTATCATCTGAGACAGAACAATGTCCCCTAATTGCCCTTAACTTTGAAATTCAAGAACTTCGGGAAGCTGCGATTACGATGCTCTTTCAATGAATAACTTAGATTGGCAACATACTCCATGAGCTATAGTAAGCTTTATCAACATTATGTTGCCAGGGAGATCAATTTATATATCCAGAGTGCGGCATAGAAACGCAATACTATAAACAGAAATTTTAAACACACCAGAACATCCATAATAAATCAATAATCAAATCAATTCACATTGACAACAGTATATATTTTATGTGACTTCTTTTACTACATTTTAATGATAAAGAAATATTAATACCAGAACTGGAGAGCCAAAAGAACATAAGACAGACGGAAACAGACGTACCCGGTAAGCAACATTTTCCTAGGCAGTTCCGGCCACAGCCAGCTCGATCAACACATACCTTTTCCGCTTCCTCCTGATAATTCGATAGAACCGTGGGAAACCCTTTAATCGTCAGCGACCTCTCGTAGACACCCATCTTCGATATTTCTCTCCTTACTGTACAAATAAACTAACAATTCCTAACCATAAAACGGAGGATCAGACAGGAAAAAACAAAGAAAGCAAACAAATCAACTGTCGCAACCGCCGGCTAGGAAGAGGAGATCTGACGGGCAGCCTCCGGCGGAGGGAAGAAGAGCGCCCTACCGCCGTGGGGAGACGGATTTATTTTCTGACACTTATCCGCCTTATCAGACTTATAGTCACGGTGGTTATTTGCGGGGAGCACCACCGGACCCGCTGATCCTCCTAAAAGCCGTCGTGATGGCAATTGCAAGAATCGCCCAAAAGATGGGACAGTTTTCCAATTATCCTCGCTTCTGCCCCCTCACTCGGTCATCAATCTTCTATCTCCCATTTTTCTCTCCTTTGCTATCCTTGGTTCGTTCGGAGATTGATTGCTGGAGATGGTAAATTTTGATTAACGGTTGCTAACACAATACCAATGGAAGGAGATAAAGACAGCCTAATACAAATCTGTTCTAGAGGAACTTCCAAGTTGGACCATCCGGGTATATTGCCACACTAGTGTAAATTTCCGCACGTTGAAAAAAAACCTATAAGGCCCATAAGGTTATATACCTAATTGATTCTTCTTACTGTGGTGATTGGGCAGGCCTATTAAGACTCATGCAGCCCGTCAGGTCCAAGATAGCAGTACAAACAACCAAGAGTAATTCAGATATGTATTGTAATGAAAATATTCCAAGTGGCGGAATACTAAGTTACTAACCCAAGTAATATCAAGATTAACTAAGGGCATCCACACATCATCCACCTAAATATGTCATAAGAAATTGAAAAAAAAAATCTACATTGGTGTGTAATACACCAAGTTTTCTCTTTCATCGTCTCTTATTTAAGCAATGTGCGAAAATTCAATTTGATTGGTTGTTTCATTGTCATCAATTTATTAATAATTTTTTAACGGGATGATAAAGTAAAAAGAAGACAATAGATGAAGGAGATGATAAAATAGGGGAGGGTGAGAATGTCAAGAAACTTTTTCATTACAGGGATTAATATATTGGTTGAGTTGCTTACACATTAAAAATATATGTTTTGTTAACATGAGACCTAGAAATAATTAAAAAAAACTCTCTATTATTGTGTATACCCTAAGCACGATGCTTGGGGTTGAATTCTTTATCGGCGGGAATAGAATAAGGGGACGTTTGTTTAAAAAAAATGTGTGGTAATATAAGAGTGTGATAATGGTAGAACTTTCCTATACCAGAGTATGGAAATGAAAATAAAACTTAATTTATTATAATGTTTTGGTAGGAGAATATAAATTTATACAAAATGGGAATGAGAATCAATTCGTATCTATTCTCATATATTGATTATCAGGGAGAGATGGTTATCACTTTCAATCCCAACATACATATTTTTTATTACCAATGTTCTATATATTTATTAGTTAGTTATTTCCATGAGTTTCAATTTGAATGAAAAAAACAAAAATTCAATTTTCATAAAGTTTATTTATTCTAAACTAAAAAAATAATTAATTTTTCAATATGTTATCAGATATGATTTAATGAAAAATAGTTTAACTAATTACATTTTATTTTTCTAGCTAACTTTTAATATTTTCAATATTTAATTCTATCAAAATTTTATTATATTCGTTAATAAAAATATGTAGAAAACAAATATTTGTGTTGAATTAATATATTTTAGTCAATTATATCTAATTTTACATACTATAACTAATACTAATTTTTTTTTGATATGGTTGTAGTTAATAATAAAGATGACATATTCATACTACATAATATAGTCACACTACTAACTTTATTTCTAAATTTCAACTATAATAATGTCCGTTTAAACAATAATACTAGTATTAGTTATAGAATTGATCAACTATAATCCAACCATACGACCCACCCAAAAAAAGCTCAAAAAGCCCGCCCGAAAAAACACCAGGCTAGCCTTGACAAATTTTTGGGCTCTGGCTAAGCCTGGCCTGGCTTGAATTACTAAATATATATATATATATATATATATATATATATATATATATATTAAGAGATATAACATATATTTTATTTTATTTATGTTTAATATTTATTTAAAGAGAAATTTCACCACATACCATTGAGTTTTTGTTTAATTCATGATATATCACTTGTTTCTAAAATTATATAGGATAACACAGAGTTTTTACTTATGTCACCAGATAACACTCTGTCACATATTTTGTTAACTTATCCGTTAATATCCCTAGGAAAAAAAGACTAAAATGCCCTATTATCAGTTAAACTAAGATCGTATCTTATGGAATTTACCAATATGACAATTCATTATGTGCCAATTAATTAATAACTGGAGTATTTCTGTCATTTTCCAGGAAAAATTACAAAGAAGTTAACAGAATATGACATAGATTGTTATATGGTAAAATAAGTAAAAACTCAATGTTATCATGTATAATTTCAAAAACACATGGTATATCGTGAATTAAGTAAAAAATCAATGGTATTTGGTGAAATTTCCCTTATTTAAATTATATATAATATTTAATTAAATTATATTTAATATATATTTTTAAAAATATTAAAAATTAGGTTGGACGGATTAGATACCTGCACAGTGGCTGCGTTCGGTATGGTTGTTTTGTGGTTGTTTTGGTCTGGCTGTTTTGTGGTTGTTTTATATGTGGCAGTATATTATTGGAGTAGAGCGTAGGACCCACGTGGGTCCCACGTGGGGACCACCCCCAAAACAGCCATGAAACGGCGTCCTCCGAACGAAGCCAGTGGAACAAATTCGAGCGTGGCCTGCCCCACCCACTCATTTGAGCTTTAATTACCAATTACCTATTTAATATATAATAATAAAACTAAAAAGAATTTACAAATATTTTAATAAAAATTTTATTATAATGTTTAACATTCTATTTTATATGTTAGCAATGAATTTTATATTTAATTATTATAAAAATTATGTGAAATTTTAATAAGTAAATATTGTAGAAAATAATTGGTTCTGTTTTTGTAATAATTTAAATTATCCAGATAGCACGATAAGCATGTAAATAATAATGAAAATATGAATATTAATTGTTTATCTTAACCAAACAAATGTATGGTAATGCTTATTCCCATACTCATTGATTCTATTAGAATTCTCATACCCGTCATCTTCATTCTCATTCACATTGCCACTAACCAACCCTAAATATACTATTATTTTTCTTATTGGGATTTTGCATTGGGTTTTGCCTGTAAGGTTTGAGTGAGACAAAATTGATTTGTGGCGTTTAACGGTTTTCGGGCCTTAACTCTATCGGACAAAATAAAAAGGGAAATTCACAATATGCCATGATTTGGGTTTGTAACTCACGATATACCCTTTTTGGAACGTTGTCCCTAAAATGCCATAATTTGAGTTTTGAATTCACAAAATACCATTGTCCGGTAACGGGCGTTAATTTTGCCATTAACCCTCTCTGGACAATGACCAAAATACCCCTGACAGAAAGTTTGAATTTTTTTTTTAAAAAATTGTTTAATTGTGTTGATTCGACTATGCAGCGAATTTTTTTTTGAATTTTTTTTAAAAGTACCCAAAATATCCATGTTTGATTTTATAGTTTACAATATGCCACTATTTAAGTTAAGTAGTTTACAATATGCCACTGTTTGAGTTTTTATGTTCACAAAATGCCCCTATTTTTTTTTCTGTAACCACTAGTTTTGAGTTCAAACGGCTAGTTTGAGTCCAACAACTCTTTTTTTTGCCTTTATAAAGACTTTCTTGTCATGTAAACAAAGCACAAACACCATACTAAAGTCATCACCATGTTTACAACTACAATCAACGAAAAGTTTCAAACAATTCATTGCAAATGTGAAGCCCCATCAAACCTTACTCTCTCCCGCCAAGAAACTTCAGTAGGAAGGGTGTACTACCACTGATGGGCATGTGATTTCTTCAAGTGGAGGGCACCGGTGATGCAAGATCGATATTCTACTTATCCTAAGCTAGCTACACCAAATCATACTCAACTATGATAGCCTCTACTTATACTGTTGCATCTGCTCGTTCCGAAGCTCCACATCAAGAGAACATGGCAGCTAATGCATATCTTATCAATAGTAGTAGGGAGGAAATAAAGAAGGAACTTAAAGAAGATATGAGACAGAGCATGAAGAAGATGTTTCTTTGGGGTGTAGTTATATTTGCAACTATAATATGTATCCACAAAATATGAAGTACTTTCATGTATATTAATGCTCAAAAAAATCATGTGATTGTAGCTGTTTACACTTCTGTTTGAGCATTTTTTTCACAACTAACCACTAAACATCAAAAAAGCGGTAACTACAACAAAAACTATCACATCTATCCAGAAAAACAGGGACATTTTATGAACATAAAAACTCAAACAGTGGCATATTGTAAACGACTAAACTTAAATTGTGGCATATTGTAAACTATAAAACCAAACAAGGGTATTTTGTGTACTTTAAAAAAAATTCACAAAAAATAGTCGTTGCACAGTCGAACCAGCACAATTAAACAATTTTTTTTAAAAAAAATTAAAACTTTCGGTCCGGGGCATTTTGGTCATTGTCCAGAGAGAATTAGCGGTGAAATTAATGTCCGTTGCCTGATAGTGGCATTTTGTGAATTTAAAACTCAAATAGTGACATTTTCGGGACAACTTTCTAAAAAGGGTATATCGTGAATGACAAACTCAAATCGTAGCATATTATGAATTTTCCCATATAAAAAAGATGTCTTAACATCCTGTTCGTTTTGGTTCGTGCCATTTTTTTACTAGACAGGTAAAGGCTAGGAAATTGTTCGCTAATTTTCATCGGTAACGGACAAATCTTGATCATGGCCGCACCCAGATTTTTTTTTTTTTCAAATTTCAACCCCAAATTCAATTTAAATATTTTCAAATGTGCACTATCCTTAATCATACTATGATGCAAAACAATCAATTTGAGTAAAAAAACATTACCTCAAACATAGAAATGGACTTTGAACAACCAAATCTTTTAAAAGGTTTTGAAATAAAGGTTTTTGTTCAGAATTCGAAATGAAGGCATGAAGATGAGTGAGAGCCCAAGGTATATATTATATATATATATATATATAAAGAATATGATTATGAATTTTAAAATATTTATTGCATATTGGTGACTGTGAATTCGAAAATTTTAACTATATTAATAAAATGACTGTATAAACTTTAATTCTAGTTATAAAAAACAGGTAATTTTCTTTTACTGGGTCTAAACTATAGAGGGAGAGGGAGGGAAATCGACATAAATATTTTCTTGAGACATATTTTTTTAAGCAATGTCTTTGAAGAGATTAATTTTAGAAGTTATAATTAGTGACTGATAGTATATAAAATTTATCAATATTTATCTACATATGCTGTAAAAGTATTGCATAACTTTCACTAAAGAATTATATTTTGTACTAGATACGTACATACATGTTAACCGCCTATAATCTAGATAAATTTATATTACAACTAATACTTATAATTAAATGAAATTAAGAATGTGTCTTCGATGCATTTACCTCCATAAGAAATAAACAAACGACATAAGAGAAATGTATTCTTTTTTATAATCATAACACAATCCTCATGTCCTTGTTTTTACCTCCTTAAAATAACGGAATGACGACCCTGGAGATTGTGCTACCTTGTAGTATGGAGACAGATTTGTGTCAAATTGTGGTTGGCTGAATAAATAAAAAAATAAATAAAGGAAAAATAAAAATAGAAAGAAAAGAAAAAAGAAGGGGGGAAAATCATACACACCCGCGTACACGAAGGAGTCTGGATGGGCTAAATATGAATTTATGAGGAGGAGAGAGAAAATAATATTTTTTTCAAAATGTTATAACTTACAAACTAAAAGTGCAAAAATAAAAAAATTTATACCATTGTTCATCATTTTTCGTGCTCTTCAAAACAAGATGCATCATGGATATGTTTTGGTCAACTTAAAATTTTATGTTTTTAGAATCAGTATATATTAGGTATTTTTAAAGTGAATCTTACTCATTAGTAAAATGAATCTTCTTTAATAATAAAATGAACCATATTCATTAGTAAAATGAATCTTACCACAAACACCCTAAAAACCACCCTAGGATAGCTAAAAACGTCAAAGGCATTTTTAGGGTTTGTAGTACAGGGTTTAGGGTCTAACGACCCTAAACTTTAAACCACAAACCCTAAAAAACTGTCGAGTCATTGACAACAATATAAAACATAGAAATAATGCCAAAAAGATTACCCTACCGCCTAAACACCCAAAAAACCACCCTAGGATAGCTAAAACTTCGAAGGCATTTTTAGGATTTGTAGTACAGGGTTTAGGGTCTAACGACCCTAAACCCTAAACCACAAACCCTAAAAAACTGTCGAGTCAGTGACGACAATATAAAGTGTAGAACTAATGCCAAAAAGATTACCCTACCCCCCCCCCCCCAAACACCCTCAAAACCACCCTAGGAATGCTAAAAACGTCGAAGGCGTTTTTATGGTTTGTGGTTTAGGGTTTAGGGTAAAAACTATCGTGTAATGACGACAATATAAAGTGTAGAACTAATGCCAAAAGATTACCCTACCTCCCCCCAAAACACTCTAAAAACCACCCTTGCATAAGTTTGTGGTATGATTAACTTTTACTATTAAAACAATATTCACTTTTCTTAAACCTTTGATTCACCTTTAAAAGACTTTTGATTCACTTTTCTTAAACCTATGATTCACTTTTCTTAAACCTCTTCTTCACTTTAGTTAAAACAATCTCTACTTACGAGAATCACTTTTCTTAAACATTTGATTCTCTTTGCTTAAATGCATGATTCACTTTATAAAAACCTCTAATTCACATTTCTTAAACCTCTTAATCTATGCTTACGAGATTCACTCTTATTACTTTGATTCTCTTTGTAACAACTTGTGATTCACTTTTTAACAACCTTTGATTCACTTTTCAAAAATCTCTGATTCACACTAGTCAAACAATCGGAATCACTTTAGTTAAACAATCTCTATTTATGAGATTCGCTTTTTTAAACCTCTTTTTTCACTTTTAAGCAACTATCTGATTCACTTTTTAACAACCTTTGATTCACTTTGTAACACCCTTTGATTCACTTTTCTTAAACTTAAGATTCACAATGAATCTTAAAAAATATGTACATATGAAAAATAAAAAATTTAAAATTTATCAAAACATATTCATGTTTGGTCTTATTTTGAAGAGCACAAAAAATGATGAACAATGGTATAATTTGTTTTATTTTTACACTTATATTTTGTAAGTTATGACATTTTGAAAAAAAATAAAAAATTCTCTCTCCTCCCTCTCTCTCTTCTCATGTGCGCATGTGTACATATATTTCTTTTTTTTCTTTTTTCTTTATTTCCATCTAATAGAGTACTGACATGTGGCACCATCTCCATATTAGAAGGTGGCGACATCGCCATGCTCGAATTTGCGTAAAATAAAGCCTTATCGAGGAATCCAATTATTTCTCGACGTTAAACAGTTGGATTAGGAGTCTTCTTCTCCCTGCAGTGGGAGCTTTGCCATCCCAATTCCATATGTCCCATTGTCTTATGCCCCTTAGCCTACCCCTCCTTTCTTGTTCATGCCATCTGGGAAATTGATGAGCCATGATTAGCGTTTCTTAGGCAATGGTTAACCCACTCCAATCGATATTGTCTTATCATCTCCTTTTATCCTAGTCAAACTTGATGATTTCTTTTGGCAAGCTTTCTGCAACAAATCTTTTCTTGCATGATTTCTTTCCACTGCCTCTAGACCCTTCTTCTTCTCGCTAATATAAACATGGGATAGGGTTATTTTTGCATGTTTACTCTCTCGCGACTTATCTTTGTCCTCTTTACATTGTCTAGCATGCTTTGCTTTTCTGACTTGTGCTTCCACCTCTAATTCACACTTTCTTCTCGGGTTACTTTCGCATCAAAAAATAATGAAGGTAATTGGTATGTATGGTGCTCTACTTTCTTGCGAACAATGTCTCACAGGGAATCTTTTTTCTCACAATGAAATCACCATCACCACCCTCTCTGTTACATTAAGTTAAATCTAGAGCACGTTCGGTGGTTTTCGGTTCTGTAAAGTAGGGCCAAACTACTTTGTTATTGAGTTTGAACAACTTCAAGCTCTATATGTAGTCTTAGTTAGGGGTCCCTGGGTGGTTAACAATCGCATGTTTGTGGTGCAACGCCTCGAGCCATCCTTAACCTTGAAAGGGCATGAATTCAAGTGGATTCCATTTTGGGACCAAATATTTGATGTTCCTCGTCCTCACTGTGATGCCCTTTTTGCTGAGAAAGTGGTTGCCAAGCTGGGACTATTCACGGGGTTGTTGGAGGATCCAGATTCCTCCAATATCGGGTATGTCAAAATCAAAGTATTGTTGAATATTGATGCCCCGGTGTAAAGATCCCTCCCAATTTCACTCAATGGCTAGGATTTGGTGTTTACAATAACCTATGACATGCCAACGATTTACGCTATATGCGGTCTCTTTCATCATGACACAAGCCACTACTCGACTAACAACTCGTGAAAAGGAGGATGTCCTTATGAAGTGTGGCTTTGATCTGATGTCTTCCTTGCTCGATTCTACTTTGAACAAACTTGCTCTTCACCTGAGATGTAGTTGTATTTGGGAGGCATAGTTTTGGATCTTCTATGGCATGGCCAGAATGTTGTCTTGGCAGACCTTGAGCTAGGGATAAGTTCTGGAAGCTCCTCATCAGGGCAAAGTATTGATTAATAGAATAGGGTTTTAACGATTGTTTGTCTTGTCTGTATTATGTGTAAAGTGGTCCTATTTATAGTAAGGACCAGATATTTACAGATGTCTGTACAGAGGACTATGTAAAGCTAATTGGGCCAGACTAAGCCCACAACTAATACTAGAATATGTAAACACACAAACTGGACTGGGCTAATATTACGTACTGCTATTATCCCCCCTCGAGTCAATGCTCCCTGTAAGTGGAAGCTTTGACCGCAAGTACAGAATAGGAGAAGGGTTAAGAGATTTGGTAAGTACATCGGCAGGCTGTTCTCGAGAGAGAAGATGAGAGACGCGCAAGCTCCCGTTTTTGATTCTTTCGCGCACAAAATGATAGTCGAGGGAGAGATGCTTCATGCGACTGTGGAGTATAGGGTTAGAAGCAAGATTAGTTGCGGAAATACTATCGCAGTGTATAATCGGAGACTGAGAGAGTCGAAACCCTAATTCCGAGAGAAGGGTTTGAATCCAGAGCGCATCGGCGGCGCCACTTGCAAGTGCTTTATACTCGGATTCCGTCGACGACCTCGAGACGGTGGGTTGCTTTTTGGAGGTCCATGAGAGGAGATGAGAGCCAAGGAATACGAGGATGCCAGAAGTCGATTTCCTGTCTGAGATTGAGCCCCCCCAGTCGGCATCAGTCCAAATTCGAAGCGCACCAGAGGTAGAAGCTGCAAAGAAGAGTCCCAAATCACGAGTATGATTTAGATACCGTAAAATGCGTTTTACTGCACTCCAGTGTATCTCTTTTGGGTCATGCATGTATTGGCATACTTTGTTCACTACATAGCTTATGTCTGGCCGGGTAAAACTGAGGTATTGCAAACCCCCAACAATGCTTCTGTAAAGAGTGGGTTCTTTGAAACGATTAGTGTCAATGGTATCCAAATTAACTGTAGCCGACATAGGAGTAGAAATTGGTTTCGATAGATGCATATTGGCTCTGTGTAACAGATCGACTATGTACTGTTTTTGGCTGAGTAACAGGCCCTTACTTGTTCGAGTAGCAGAAACTCCCAAGAAAAAGTTTAGAGTGCCAATATTAGTGATAGGAAATGCTTGTTGGAAGGCACTGATGAATTTTTGTAGAAGAGAAGTAGAAGAGCCAGTTAGGACAATATCGTCCACATAAATGAGAAGATAAATAATACTGGACCCTTGAGTGAACATGAAGAGAGAGTTGTCTGATTTAGACATAGAAAACCCCAGTTCTAGAAGATAATTACTGAGTTTAGCGTACCAAGCACGTGGGGATTGCTTTAGTCCATAAAGGGACTTGTTGAGCTTGCAAACATGTGTAGGGTGAGTGGCACTGATAAAACCTGGTGGCTGTTTTACAAAAACATTTTCTTCTAGATCACCGTGGAGAAATGCATTTTGCACATCTATTTGCTGTATAGGCCAATTAGATGAGATAGCTATAGATAGAACTAGCCTGATAGTTGCTTGTTTTACTACCGGACTGAATGTTTCATGATAGTCCAAGCCAACTGTCTGAGAGAATCCTTGAGCTACTAGGCGGGCCTTGCGCCTCTCAATAGCACCATTGGCTGTTCTTTTAGTTCTGAATACCCATTTAACTCCAAGGAGGTTCATGCTAGAGTCATAGGGAACTAAAGTCCAGGTGTTGTTTGTCTCCAGGGCATTTAGCTCTTGTTGCATTGCTACTAGAATATGTAAACACACAAACTGGACTGGGCTAATATTACGTACTGCTATTATTGATGAGCGAAATATTTCCTATTCTGCTTAACCCATGCAAGTAGATATTTAGGGCTCTGCTCAAGGTGTGGGAAAATGTACTTTTGATCAATGGCTAGCAGAGGCGTCACGCGAGGAGATTTGAGGATGTCGGAGATGGCGTGGAAGGGAAAGAAGGTCTTGATTGCAGCTCCTGCTGCGGTTGCTGATGAAGTTCAAGATAGCCTCAGCCGAAGAAAAATTGGTGGGTCAGCGGCTCTAAGGTAGGCTTGGAGCCACTCAGGAAAATGAAGGTTATGCGTTTGGGGCGCATGAGTTTGGGCACGGCTCAAGCATTGCCTCATGCCTTGTGCTTGACTTTTTTTTTAATAATGTACCCTGTTTGTTTAGCTTTTAGTGTATCGCCGGTGATGTCTTGACTTTCCCAGTAGGATGGTTATGGGGCTAGATTTCTATAGTCCATATTTTATTTTTGATTGTCATCTTACAAATGGTTCGTATAATCTTAATGTTAGTTTACCGGATCAAAGCATGTTCTTAGGTCATGAAGATTTTAGTCATATAGGGTATTGTAACTTTTTGAAGAAGCGAGTCATGATTCTACATTCTCTTGACGTCAGGCACTTACTCCAACTACTCTTGCACCTGCCCTCCTGCCTTGGGTTTCTTAGGGCATCCATAATGGTGGTGAGTTTGTTGACACATTTCTAGGTGTCATATCATCTAAAAAGTATATTTTATTACTTAAGAAACTTTATTCACTACGATAACAAAGTTTCTTAATCTTCTCTCACTTAACGAACAACCAATAAACTATCACTATTTAGATGTGAGGGAAAATATTAAAGAGAGAAACACACATATGTGGGGTTTATTGTGTCATACAAAATGGGGTTCTTAGTTAAGAACCAAGAGAGAGGAAATGGGTGGAATCCACACCATTGTAGAACATTTTTAATTTCTTCACCTATGTAACTGTATCAAGATTCCCTATTGTGGATGCTCTTATAGTAGTCTTGACTATGTTATTGACTTTTGGAAGTAGGTACCGAGGATAGAAGCTTCTGTGTATATGTTATCTAGGACTGTAAGATATGTTTAATGAAAGGTTATTTTTTTTAACCAAAGGGAAAATTACATCTTCCATCCTGATGTTTGACAAAATTACACACTCCACTCATGAGGTTTCAAAATATCTTTCTCACCCATGTGGATTCCCCCATTTTACACCCGACAACTTTTATAATTTGTGGGGATGTTAGTGTTTTCTAATTTTCGTTCAATATAGGAGATACTTAAACGTTGTCTAAAATTGATGAAACTTTACATGAACGATACTAAAGTGTTGTAGTTAGGTCCTATGCTGAATCCAAAATTTTTAAGCTCACATGTGACCTATGAGACCCAATGACAACACGTTCAGAGTAAATTTTTTACGGATTCTAACGAAAAAACGAACTTTGAACGTGTTTTCAATGGGTCCTACAGGTCACATATGAGCTTAACAAACTTTAGATTTGACATAGGTATGAAATATAACACTTTAACATCATCCATGTAAAGTTTCATCAATATTGAACAACATTTAAGCATCTCCTAAATTGAAAGCAAATTGGACAAAACCAACTTACCAGATGTAAAACTCGAGAAACCACACAGGAGGGGAAAGTAATTTTTAATACCTCATGAGTAGGGCGTGTAATTTTTCCAAACATCATGGATGGAGGATGTAATTTTCCCTAAAAGAAGTTATATCTTGACGTTATCCAATCTCTTAGAGATTTTTAAAGTACATCCAACCTCATTGTCATTAACTGAAAATCCAAAGATCGATACAAAACCGACCCAACCAAGAACATCGAACAAGGCACATACCAAGAAAAATAAGGTTAGATGTGATCACTCAGCCACAACCAATCGTAACCTGGTCCAACATGAGATGTTACACGAGTGGCGACAATGTCATGCATGATCACGTTCTTACCTAACAACCAACCAAACGACCTTCAACTTAACACAAAACCAACATAAGTATGCAAGAGCTACATACACGTAGAATATGCAATAGATACATGAAGACAAAATAGACTATGCCTTAACAACCTAGGCCACTGACCAAAAGCAGAAACCAAGTTGCATTATAAAATAACCAGCCAAATCCATGCAGCTAAGCATCACTTCTAGTTGGCCATATGTTGAGGGGGCTTGCGTAGGGCTGCACTTCCACCAACCATCTTCACTTCCTTGCCACTTCTAGGATTTATGACTATTGGTGGCCCCTACTAGAAGATGTAACCTCGTGTCTCATTGTCTTACACTATGTATCGGGTAGAAACATGTCCCAAACTTTCTCTCTTGTCGCATCCGCCACCACCTCTAAAAAGGCCTTTTGTCATAAGGGTCCATTTATGCAATATGTGATGGAGCCAATTGTCCAGAGAAAGGAATCTTTCTAGAAGTTTGAAAGGTGGGGCCTTCAAGGACAATCCTATGTCCGTATAGACATACGGGTTTCCCACCCAAGATAATATGGATTTGTCCACGTCTGTGGTTGTTGTGCACCTTTGTTAAGTTTGTGTCTAGCAAGGAAAATCTCTCGGTAGATAACCAAGGGCTGAAAGACTGAAGCTTTTCACCACTAACAATACTGGAAGAGCTTAGAAACATGGAGAAAGAGTCCACATTTTGCACATATTGTAGGCTTGCAGTCATAAGAGACATTGAAAACAAAAAATGTCCCATCAATCTGATAAGCATGCATCTGAGTATTAGGCGAGTAATATCAACCATTATCTTAAATTGAATGAACCTAAAGCCCGATGATGCTAGATCATCCATTATACCATAGAATCTACCCATTTTTGCAGCTGCCATTTCACCTAAATTACCATCATAGAGAGAAGGCAGGACATCAAATATTTTTACCCAAAAGGGTACCCATCGTAACTCTTGGTGTGGTATCACCACCTCTTCTTCCAAGCGCTGAACAACGAACAACAATCTGTTGACAAGCCAGGGTCTCAGGAGTTTCAAACTCAATGATGAAGGTCTCGTGTTCCACTTGGCAGAATTTAAACCCCCCAGACATGCTCCACAAATCAAAGAGGATAGGGCGGAGAGCGACTAAAGAAATCCCACAGTGGGAAAAGAGCTTGTCGATGAGGCATCAGTCAAGGGAAAGTGGAGAGTTGAGAAATTTCTCTATCGACATGATAAGAGGAGGAGTTACGTAAAAGACTCGTAGAGTGCGGGACACGGGAGGGTGGGAAGGCGAAAGAGAAAGTAGGGCAGAGAGATGTGTTCGTCAAGTTTAAATGAGAGTCGGGAGGAGAAGTTGAAGAAGCAAAAGGGTGGGTGGAAAGAAAGTACATATACAATGAAACATAAGAAATATCAAATCAAATCTAGAAAGTACCAAGACATCATGACATAATGGTAATATGTTTGCAATGGACTTTCTGCCACCCAATTTCTAATGGTAAATTCTACCCAGTTTGTTCCCGCAGGTTAGATCTTCTTAACATATACTTTTAGATATGACTCAAGGCCATAAGAAAAATATAATGAAGATACTTATCGTGTCCATTGGGCTTGGAATTAACTTCTTTACATCAACGACCAGATTTCACAAAAGCCCATTCATACAATAATAGGTCGACGCGACGGCATGGCATTGAACCGCACCTTATGTGGCACTCTAGTTAGTATATTGATTGGACTATTTATGTGGTGTATGGGTTCCCGAGGGTGTTCACGGAAAACCGGAACTGGAATAGGTAAAACCGATACCGGAAATCCGATTAACCGAAGTGCACTACTACATAATTGTAGTATGCCCACACTTTTAAGTTCAAATTTTATACACAAATAAAATGTGGAAAATTAATTCCTTCACTTATAAGTGTCTTCATAATAGATGTAGAGATATTAGAAATCTTTGTATTTTATATATACATACTTGTACCTACATTTAGCATAAGCTCTTATTATATAGTTCTACACAAACAAGTGTAACTAAATAGAGTGGTTATATTAAAAATTTTACTACACTTTATTAAGTGGGGTTAAAAAAGTGTCATTATCCATATTTTTTGTAGTAGTGGTGGTGTGCCGGTTTAATTAACTGAACAATTTAATTACCCAGTTTCAGTTATTGATTTTATGGAATCCGATTAACAAAAAAAAACCGTTTAAGCCTTTTAAATTTTTTTAGTATGAGTATGAAACTATATGGTTATTTATTAGATTTACCAAAAATAAGTATATTATTAGAATTGTACTAGGACCAATAAAATCTTAACAAACCGTCGAATAACCAGTTTAAAACCGCATTAAAACCGGTAAAGCCGCGCGTTGTTTACTAATTATACGAAGAAAAAAATTTATATTACTCCGGTTAACCGAAAAACTGGTAAAACCACACCCAAACCAATAGTAATCGATTCCGGTTAGCCGTTTCTAAATGAACCGGTTACGGTTATCGAATTCGACTAACCGTCAATCAATGCGGTTAACTGCTTATGAATACCTGAGGCTGGGAAGTAAAATATGTATTTAATTTAGATGGTTGTAAGTTATAAATATAAGCTCAAAACGAAAAAAATAAATTTGTACCATTATTTACCTAAATTCAAGCTCTTCAAAACAAGACCAATCATTGGTATGTTTTGACAAATTTAAAAAATTATTAGCTACATGTATATATCTAAGACTTCTGATTCAATATATGAATATTTAGAATACACCACACAATAATAATAATAATAATAATAATAATAATAATAATAATAATAATAATAATAATAATAATGATTTATTATTTGTTCAGAAATTGGTATGTCAGGAAAATACATGATTAACCCTATACAATTTAAAATACATCATACAATAATAATACATCACAAAATAATAAAGATACTTCACAATACAATCATGATATATTATCCAATTTCAAGTTTATTATCAAATTCACCAATTATTAGTTAATGATTATAATATTAATTTGAGAAAACTACATCCCCACCCATGACGTTTGACGAAATTACACATCCCACCCCGCGTTTTCAAAAATTACTTTCCCCACCCATGTGGTTTCCTCCGTTTTACATCCAGTAACTTTTCTATTTTTGTTCAACTTTGAAGATGCTTAAATGTTGTCCAAAATTGATGAATCTTTACATAGATGACGCTAAAGTGTTATATTTTGACCAGCGCAATAAAACATGTGATATGTGAACATGTTTTCATTGGGTCCCACATGTCACATGTGAGTTTAAAAACCTTTGGATTTGACACTAGACCAAAATATAATACTTTTACATCATCCATGTAAAGTTTCATCAAGTTTGGATAACATTTAAGTATATCCGATGTTGAAAGAAAATCAGAGAAGTTGTCGAATGTAAAACTGAGAAAACCACATGAGTGAGGAAAATAATTTTGGAAATCTCATATGTGAGATGTGTAATTTCACCAAACATAATAGGTGAGAGATATATTAATTTTAATGAATCATTATCGTTATAGATATAACAAAAAGTTGTCTACAAATATTAAAAGAACTTGAATTTTGATGAATAGTTAATAAAAAATTGTAATTCTAAATTTGTATTTACAAATTATACCTTTTAAAATTAATATGACAAAAAATATCATTCAGTTATCAGTTGGACGCCGCTCCATTTATAATTTGCGTCCATACAAAAGGTAATTTCTTGGCTACATCCAAATGTAGCTATAGATGGCTACATTCATGTATATTAGTTCTATAAAAACAGTACATTTAGTAAATAAAAACTGTATGAATGTACACGTGAAGTGATACATTGAATTTTGATATTACTGAAATTTTACTAGATGTAGATACTGACTTATTAAAATGTACAATAAGCGATGTGTGACTCCAATTTCCCCCTAACCCTTTCCTCAGCGCGACTCCAGCCCCTCCTTAGCCCTGTCCTTCTTCTCCGGTTGCAATGGTGAGGCGGCGGGCGCCGCACTCCCCTCCTCCTCAGTCTGGTGGCGTGGGCGCTTCCTCCACCCCTGGCGCCACAACTGTCCTCTCCCTTGCTCCCTCTGGCGTAGGTGGCGACTCCAAATCAGGCGAAGGAGCTTCTGGTGCTGCGCTGTCTCCCTCAGCGTGTGAAGCTTCTGGCACAGTATCCTCCAAGCGCGGTGCTGCTCCCGACGTCCGTGCTCCTGATGCGTGCGTTCGAGCTCCTGATTAGGGGTGAGCAAACGGGGCGGTTAGAACGGATAACCGAAATAACTGTTTTTTTGGATTCGATCACCGTTTTTTTAACCGTTTTATAAAAGTTCGGTTATTTCGGTTAAAACGGATATCCGTACTTTAAAACAGGGCGGTTAAGAGATATTAAACCTCAAACTTCGGTTATCCGTAATAACGGAGTTTTTTAATATAAAAATTATTTTTTTATCCTTATTGTTTAACCAGTAAGAATGGGTAGATGTTGTTATTTTAGTTTGATGCATCTGCTGCTCATGGTTTCATGCATCAGGCGTGATGAATTACTAGATGCTGTTATTTTAGTTTGATTATTTCATTTATGTTATAAAATACGGTTATTTCGGTTATGATAGAAAATACGGTTATTTTGGTTATGATAGAAAAAACGGTTATTTCGGTTATGTTCAAATGTTCGGTTATTTCGATTAATTTAAAAAGTTCGGTTATGGGGCGGTTAACGGATATCAATATAGTTTGTAAAACGGTTAACGGTTAAAACGGCTATCGGTTAAAAATATATTATTACTAATTTCGGTTAAAACGGTTATAACCGAAATAACCGAACACCGTATTTTTTTTCAAACTTCGGTTAACGGATATCCGTCCTAACCGTTTGCACACCCTTACTCCTTATGTGGTGGCCCCCTTCCCCCCTGTGTTGAGTTTGGTTGCTTGCGCAGAATCGGGCCCTGCCACGGCGCTCCAACAGAGTAGTGGGCTCTGCCTTGTTGTCCCGGTCAACCACCCGGTCTTTTTCCCTCCCGGTGGTCAACCTGTCGTCCAACCCTGCTATTCCCGACCCTAACATTCAAATTTCGGGGACTGAAGTGTTTGCGGGCACCCAAGTTACGCCTGCCTCTATTGTGACCTCATCCGGAGGCCCCTCCCCGGTTAGTGCGGGTAACATTATTGTACACAAAAATGGAAGTGCTCAAGTGGTTGCCCAGGATAACCCTTCTGGATCCATTGCCCCTCCTCATGCCTTGGACCTCATAGTTGATCTTATTGGCCCCCCGGTTGATGAGGCATTACAAGAATATCTTAATCGTCCCGATCCTCCCATGGCAAAGAGCATGCTAGAAGGTGCTGCACCAGCAGGCGAGCGAATTGCGCTGGCCAAAAGATCTTCTCAGCCGAACCGGGCGGATAAGGCGAATTCAGGTGCGAAATCTAATCCCTCATTCCTCGACATGCTATTGGCTAAACAAAAATCGAATTGCGGAATGTCTTTATGCACGGATAACAATGAAATCTCAGATTCTGTTAGCACTTATGTGTCTATTGAGGATAATGATCTCTTACCTGGAATTGATCACTGGAGGAACGCTTTAGTGGGTTATATCTGGGGTAAAAAATTCGGATTGAATATTGTAAAGGAATATGTAAAACGACCATGGAACTTCGTGCCCACTCCCCAGATCCTTCTCCATGAGGAAGGCTGGTTCCTATTCCGCTTCGATAATGAAGAGGACCTCCAGCAAGTTCTTGATAAAGGCCCTTGGCTCCTTCACTCTTCTCCTCCTGTCCTCAAAAAATGGTCCCCTGACCTTTCCTTCAACCCCAAGGACCTGAATCGCATCCCGGTTTGGATCCAGCTCCCCAGGCTCCCCATTAGCCTTTGGTCCCAATCTAGCCTCTCTAAGATCTGCTCTAAGATTGGCACTCCCCTTCACACCGACCAATCAACCGCTTCAAAGTCTAGGATCTCCTTTGCTAGAGCCCTTGTGGAGGTGGATTTCAATCTTGATATCACTAGGGAGATTGAGATCTGCACCCCTAGAGGTATACACTTTCAGCAAGTAGTCTATGAATGGGAACCCATCATCTGCTCTTCGTGCAAACTTCTTGGACACTCCTCCTCGCGTTGACCTTCCTCTAACCCCCTTCCCCGCCCCTCTCGTAACCTTAAAGCCAAGACCTTACCTCCACCATCAGGCCCTCCGATCCTCCCCACCCCCTTTTCCCAGCTCCCATATTCCCGCCGCCTCTGACCCCCATATCCGCCCCCTCCATCCCCGTTCCTTAAGCCATCATCGTCCCAGGCCCCTGCCTCTTCCCCCTCCTCCCCGACCCACCCTCGGTCTTCAATTTCTAAATCTCCCTCTCTCCCTGACCTTCTTATGTCCCCCTCTCTCCAGCTCATTCTCCAGCCCACCCCCTTAGACTCTTGGTACATGGTCCCTTCTAAAGGTAAGGGATCTAAGGTACATTCTTTAAACCCTCCAGCTGAGGATCCCTCCCTCCAGCTTGCTAACTCCTTTGCAATCTTTGACCAGGGCTCTGCTCCCCCCGCCCCCCTTACCTCTTCCCACCATCCTTCGTCATGAATCTTGCAGTTTGGAACGTTAGGGGATGCAATGACCATCCCAAGATTAAAGAGATCCTCAAGTTTGTCTCCAGCCACAACCTCTTCGCCTTTGCCCTGCTTGAAACCCATGTCTCCCATAGTAATCACCTCCCAATCCTGTCTCGCTTCTTTCCCGCTTGGAACTTTGTCCACAACTATGACGCGCACCCCAATGGGCGCATCTGGATCCTCTACGACCCCTCTATTATCTCTCTTTCCCCTGTTCACATCTTTGACCAAATGCTAACCTGCAAAGCGTCCTTTATTGATTCCACTCCCTTCACCATGTCGGCCGTCTACGGTAGCAACAACCCCTCGTTTAGATCTCGGCTTTAGGAAGATATCATCTACCTCAGCCATAATATCCTGGGGCCCTGGGTTGTTGCTGGGGATTTCAATAACATCCTCTTCGCGGAAGATAGACTGAGTTCTCGCACCCCTCCCCCTAGAGACTACCGTGACTTTACGAACTGTGTCTCCACGGCCGAACTCCAGGACCTTCACTACTATGGGCGTTTTTATACATGGTGGAATAGTCAGTCCGACCACAATCGAGTTCTTGGCAAAATTGATAGGGTGCTGGTTAATGTTAAGTGGATCTTGGCATACCCAAATAGCTTCGCTTCCTTTCTCCCTCCGCTTGTCTCGGACCACAGCCCTATGCGCATCACCTTGCACCACTCTAACCCCCGCAAAAGGAGTTTTAAATTTCTCAACTTCTGGACCAATGACCCCTCCTTTCTTCCCCTTGTTCGTCAAGTCTGGAATACTCCCATTCCCCAGGGTAGTCGTCTCTTTACCGTTACCAAAAGACTCAAGCTCCTCAAAGCTGGTCTCTCCTCTATGCATAGGACGGAATTTGGCTCTATTGAGGTTAAAGGCCAAGCTATTCGGGAGGAGCTTATGGATGCCCAAACTCAGTTGGACTCTGACCCCTGGAATCCGGTCCTAATTTCCAAAGAGAAGACCTTAAGGCACAAACTCCTTACCAGGGACAAACAGGAGCTCTTGTTTCTTTGCCAACTTGCTAAAACCCGCTGGCTTAAGTTTGCAGATTCCAACACCGCTTTCTCCCACAGAGCCATAAAAGCTAGAAGAGATAAGAACTCCATTGCCTCCATCACAAACAACCGAGGGGAGGTGCTCAATTCCCCTGTCGACATTGAGGAATGTCTAGTCTCTCACTTCAAACGCTCCCTTGGCACCAAATCGCCTCTCCCTCTCTCCTTGGCTGACCTCAGGTTAGAGGTTTCTAGAACCCTCGACCATTCCAAATGGGCCGCCCTAACACGGACTGTTGACTCTAAGGACATCAAGTTAGCCCTCTTCTCTATTAAAGATTATAAAGCCGCTGGGCCGGATGGTTACACTGCCAAGTTTTTTAAAGCAGCCTGGGATATCGTTGGGGAAGACATCTGCCAGGCTGTCAAAGGCTTCTTCCATAGTGGCAGGCTCCTTATGGAAGTCAATACCACCCTTATCTCCCTTATCCTCGAATCAGAAGCAGCCTCCTCGCCAGGGGACTATAGACCCATCTCCTGTTGCAATACTCTTTATAAGATAATCAACAAGATCCTCACTGACAGACTTAAGGACACTCTCCCCTCTCTTATAAGCAAAAACCAAGCGGCCTTCATCAAAGGATGGCTTATCTCTAACAACATCCAGCTCTGCTCTTGTCTAATGAAAAGCTACCAAAGGG
The DNA here is from genome assembly GCA_023374045.1 of Limonium bicolor. NCBI lineage: Eukaryota > Viridiplantae > Streptophyta > Magnoliopsida > Caryophyllales > Plumbaginaceae > Limonium > Limonium bicolor. The sequence goes on from CM041776.1 coordinate 244,567,350, forward strand.
CCCACATCTCCCCGCGATGTATGATGAAAATGGATATCGGGAAAGCTTTCGACACAGTTTACTGGACATTCCTCCAGGATACTCTCTATTTTTTGAACTTTCCGCATAAATTCAGTAACTGGATCATGCAATGTGTCACTACCACTTCCTACTCGATCAACATTAATGGCTCCCCTTGTGGATTCTTCCAAGGTGAAAGAGGTCTGCGCCAGGGGGACCCTATCTCCCCATACCTCTTCGTGATGGTGATGGATATGCTCTCCCGCCTCCTTGATCAGCTCCCGCTATCCCCAGGTTTCCGCTTCCACCCGTCCTGCCACTCGCTCCGTCTCTCTCACCTCCTCTTTGCAGATGATGCACTCCTTTTCTGCAAAGGTAATCATGAATCCATTTCCCTCATGCTAAGCCAAGTAAGCTTTTTTCTGAGGCTTCGGGGCTAAATCTTAACCCTGCAAAATCAGACCTTTTCCTGGGTGGAGTCAACCCCACCCTTACGGATTCTATCCTCCGCTCAACCAGTTTTAACCTTGGCTCATTTCCCTTTCGCTACTTGGGCATCCCCATAACCGTAAGGAAGCCTAAAACCACAAATTTTAACCCCCTCCTTGACAACATCCACAAATCCATCTCCTCTTGGGATGGCAAATTCCTCTCCTTCGCGGGCCGTCTCTCTCTCTCTCTCTCTCTCATACAAAGTACTCTCTTTGGCATTGTAGGCTTTTGGGCCTCTTGTATCTCCATCCCAAAAAATATTATCAAGAGCATTGTTAAACGCTTTCGCTCCTTCCTCTGGTCAGGCGAGACGGATTGTAACACCACCCCCATGGTAGCTTGGAAGTCCATAACGGACTCAAAGAAGCATGGGGGCTTGGGTCTCAAAGATATTCATAAATGGAACATGTGCTTCAGTCTCAAAACTATCTCCTCTATCATTAATGACTCGGGGTGTCTATGGATCCAGTGGATTCATAGCCTTTACTTGAGCACCCATGACATTTGGACGGGGTTGGTGCCAAAGGAAATGACCCTTGGGCCTGGAAGCCACCCTCCATTCAAGAGACTGGTGGATCAAGTAATGCGGTTCCTCTGATGACGTCCTCTTTTGCTTCAGTCCTACCCTACCCAACCCCCAGTCAGCCTTTTCTACAATGAAACCCAACCCGTGAGATGGTTTGTTGGCACAACATTTGCTGGAAAACCTAGGCCATCCCCAAAGCAAAATTCATCTTATGGGTTACTCTTAGAGGTAGGCTCAAAACCTGTGATAAGCTCCAATCTTGGGGCATTTGTCTTGCTAACAGATGCTGGCTCTGTGAGCATGCTCCAGAGACTAGCCACCATCTATTTTTTCAATGCAGGTTCTCTAGCAGAGTTTGATGAAGCATCTGTGACTGGTTGAGGATTCCTACGTATAAGACCAGCCTCCAGAGCTGTTCCCACTGGATCTCCCGCTACAAGAGGAATCGCCCGATCGACCGAGTGAAAAGAGCCATCATCGCCAATGTGGTCTATTACATATGGATCGAGAGATGCAAGCGAGCAATGGCCAACCAATCAAGGAGCGCGCCGCCCTCATTGTTTGCGGACATCAAAGCTGCCACCAAGTTATTATATGGATGAAGATGGGCCACTCCAACAAAGACTTACCATGGCTGGATAGAGTGCTTTGCTCCTAGCGTTTTTGTAGTTCGGGATAATTTTGTTCCTCCTTTTTGTCCCTACAGTTAGCTCCACGCTTGTATATGTTATAGAGGGTTTTTGTATATCCCCCTCCCCTGAGCCCCATTTCTTATCCTTTGGAATCCGATATATAGGTCTCTATATATCACTTTTGTAAAAACTTTATTCATATATATATATATATCATTACCTTTTGCAAAAAAAAAATGTACAATTAGCTTACAAAACTTATACTTTGCACTATACAAACTGTACAGTTTTAAATGTAGCCCAAGATAACTACCCATAAATACTTACTTGTATCCTAGAGATTTATACAAGATACGGAGGAGATGGCCGAAGATCTTGAAGGCGTGGACATATGCTAACCTTTTACACTTTTCCGTCGACAGTGATCCTTAAAGCTTTTGTGTCCACAGAAGTGAGATCTGGCATCCCCAGTTTCGCACATCAGATCTCTTCTAACCACTTTGGAGATAGCGGTAGACGAAAATTTTTTGCCGAAATACCATTCGTCAAAAAAAATTACTTGCGGTGGCTTTTTTCAAAAAAATTACACGGATGTACCAAAACGGGTCATATAAACCGCATTAGCCTAATGCTGCTTACCATAAACCGTATTAAGCTAATCCAATTATGGGTTAATTATGTCAGAAACCGCATCGGTCGAACGCGTATTAGACGATAAATGCATTAGGGCGATGCGGTTTATTTGCAAACTCGGAATGAATATGAGCCGTCCGTATTCCGTGATTTCCGCAATTTTGTCGGATAGATTATCCAGAATCTTGTGCGATGCGGTTTATGACTGCCAAAAATCCCTATAAAAACCAAACTCAGCCAAGCTCATTCCATCAACCACAAACACCAAAAAAATTCCCTTCAACATTGACAAATGCTCCGAAGTTTAAGAGGTTAGTATGGTTATTTTTAATTTTTAATTTTCATTTATTTGTATATTAAATGTCTTTATTTATTAGGTTTCAATATATATATATATATATTTAAGTAGTTATCTAATTATTTATGATTAAATTCATAATTAACTATGTCATTACCGTATAACTTATTATTCCATAAACTTGATGTAAGTTAAAATAATATGTAGACATCTTATTAATGGTTTACATTAATTTTTTGTAAGTTTTAGTTGTTTAATTAGGATTTAAATTTGTAATTAATTAATGCATTAATTTTATAACTTGTTTTTAACTTATAATTGTGCATAAATTAGTAAAATAATTAAGTAGGTATTATTATGTTATTGGAGAAAATTAATGTTGGTAGTTTTAGTTGTTTAATTAGTATTTTAATTTGTAATTAATTAATGCATTAATTTTATAAATTGTTTTCAACTTAAAATGGTGCATAAATTAGTCAAATAATTAAGTAGGAATTATTATGTTATAGGTAAAAATTAATCTTGATAGTTTTAGTTCTTTAATTAGTAATTTAATTTGTAATTAATTAATGCATAAATATCATGACTTGTTTTTAACTTAAAATGGTGCATAAATTAGTAAAATAATTAAGTAGGTATTATTATGTTATAGGAAAAAATTAATCTTGGTAGTTTTAGTTGTTTAATTAGTAATGTAATTCGTAATTAATTAATTAATTAATTAATTTTATAACTTGTTTTTAACTTAAAATGGTGCATAAATTAGTAAAATAATTAAGTAGGTATTATTAGTTTATAGGAGAGAATTAATCTTGGTAGTTTTAGTTGTTTAATTAGTAATTAAATTCGTAATTAATTTATTCATTAATTTTATAACTTGTTTTTAACTTAAAATGGTGCATAAATTAGTAAAATAATTAAGTAGGTATTATTATGTTATAGGAGAGAATTAATCTTGGTAGTTTTAGTTGTTTAATTAGTAATGTAATTTGTAATTAATTAATGCATAAATATCATAACTTGTTCTTAACCTAAAATGGTGTATAAATTAGTCAAATAATTAAGTAGGTTTTATTATGTTATAGGAAAAAATTAATGTTGGTAGTTTTAGTTGTTTAATTAGTGTTTTAATTCATAATTAATTAATACATTACTTGATAACTTGTTTTTAACTTAAAATGGTGTAATTCATCATTTATTATTGTTAATAATTTATAACTACTTGTTAACCAAAATAGGTGTATAAGTTAGCTACAATATATGTAGATTTGTTGGTAATGGTTTAACATATTTTTCAAATATTTTAGTTGTTGATATATTAATTAAATTCGAAATTAATATTTTGTAAGTTTTACTACATTTGTGTTGTTAAATTTATTATTATATTTACATCTTGTAAATTGGGTTGTAGTTAGCTAAAAAATGTTCAGACTTGCTTTTACAATTCAATATTAATTTTTTTTTGCATTTAGTTTATCGTTCATTATTTTTTGTTGCTTAAATTTTAAATATTGTTTGTTTGTGCAGATCTAAACTACGTTACTCGTCTGGATCTTAATTTCGCTTGAAAGAATGGCATTCCCTTGTACCATTTTTGTTAATGCCCAGCTATCATACACGGAACATGGAAGTCTCTACTTCCAAGGCAATGAAGACACCAAAACCTTTTATCTTCGTGTAGCTGACGATTTCACCATCCAAATGTTAAAGTATTCTGTCACAGAGGCCATCCGTCAATTGAAGTTTGGATTTTCTGTTTCGAGGATAACATATCGGCAGTTGTTCAGCAGGGAGCCTTTACAGTTTACAACACTTGTACTAGAAACTGATGAAGATGTTCAGGCAATGCTTTGTAACTATAAGTGTTGTTGAGACATCTCTCAGTGCATGGACATTCATATAGAAATTGATGGTGATGATGACGATGACGATGATGACGGCGAGTATGAGCCTGCAGATGATGAAGATGTTACATCAGATGATGAAGTTGAACTCATCCCAGAAGAATTTCTTCACGGACCAGATGTAGATGGCGAAAGTAGTCAGCATATGCCAGATGCTTCATTTTATCATCACGTGGACTCGGATGCCATCAACGCAATGCAATCAGATGTGGATTGTCGCGGTGTCCCAAACTGGAATCCTGTAGAAGAGTTCGTTATAGGCCAAGAGTTCGACGATAAAGACAGTCTAGTAACCGCTGTTAAGGAGTATCACATTCGCAAAAATCTGGATATCAGTGTTGTCAAAAACTCAAGGAAAGCATACGTTGTCCAATGTGTTAAACATGACGAATGTCCATTTTACTTAAGGGGCGCGTTGTTGAATGGTGAGAGCGAATGGAAAATTACGAGACTCATTACCCATCGTTGTGCTCCTACAGATGATGGACAAGATCATCGGCAAATGAACTACCATTTCATTGCTGAAGCTCTTCTTCCTCACATTAGTCGTAACCCAGGTATGAGTGTTCTAGATGTCATTGAACAGATTCGTGGACAGTACAACAAAACAATTTCATACAGAAAAGCATGGTTGGCAAGATGTGAAGCGACAGGAAAAATCTATGGAGATTGGGTTGAGTCTTATAATCTGCTGCCAAGGTTATTCATGGCCATCAAACATTTCATACCAGGTTCCGTTGTTGCTCTAAAGACAGTCAGGGCTTTCGAGGATGACACACAAACAACCTAAGTGAAACAATTCCAACGGTGTTTCTGGGCATTCGGTCCGTGCATATCTGCATTCAGACACTTCAAACCCATATTGCAGATAGATGGTACACATTTATATGGTAAGTTCAAAGGCAAGTTGCTGATAGCGGCGGCGCAAGATGGTAACAACAAAGTCATACCTATTGCGTTCGCTATTGTTGAGTCTGAAGACTTAGCTAGTTGGAAATTCTTTCTCGACAAGGTGCGACTCCATGTGATAGGTCAAAGAGCGGACGTGTCAATAATTACGGATCATGCCCCAGCTATCATAAGTATCGTCGAATCAGATCCATATTGGAAACCCCCCTTGGCTCATCACTACTACTGCATCCAGCACGTTGCATCGAACTTCCAGACAAGGTTTCACAAAAAAAAATGAAGAAGTATCTCATCAACACAGGTACGAACTTGTATACATTGTGATGCTTCATTATCAAACTTGTCTCTAACATCTCTTATTAATGACATATCTTGTTCTATTTAGCTTATGAGTTTTGGAGGCATCACGTTCAAAGAAGGTACAATCATCTTCTATCTCAGATCCCTGGTATTGAACGATTCTTCCATGATCTTCCATTTGATAAGTGGTCAAGAGCATATGACGACGGCAGGAGATGGGGCCACATGACTACAAATTTGGTCGAGTGCATCAACGACGTACTGAAGAGCGTTCGTCTACTGCCAATTAGTGCTATTGTCAATAGCACACTGCACAAGCTTGTCACATATTTCAATGATAATCTTGCTACATACAACGGTCAAATCGCTAGAGCGTCATTGTACACAGACTACGCCACAACCAAGATTGAGGAAAATCGAAGACTGTCAAACAGTCACAATGTTACGGTTTTTGATGAAGTACAGCAAGTGTACGAGGTTAAGGATTTTGGATCTGTGGCTTTGAGAAGAAACAAGGGAAATTACAAAGTCGATTTCAATGACATGACTTGTGAATGTGGTGAGTGGCAAGCATTCAAATACCCATGTTCTCTTGTCATGGCTGTATGCTGCAGAACAGGGTTACTGTGGGACAATTACGTGCACCGTGTTTATAGGCTTGAGACAATGATTGAAGCTTATGGTGGTCAACCTTTTCGTCCACTTGACAACGAGCACAACTGGCCACCATATATAGATGCAAAAGTAGTTCCACATCCAGATGCGATACGAACTATACGGAGACCTAGGTATTCACGCATTCGGAATGAAATGGATGAAAACGATGACACAATTGCAGAACGCAGACGCTGCCGTCATTGTTTACAACCGGGGCACACCAGGAGAAACTGCCTAAACCGTGGTTACAACTAGTTGGAAATTAATCTTCTTGTTTGTTCAGCAAGTAACTTTGTTTTTTTCAATATGTGCTAGCTCTTTGAGCATAAAACTCTAACCGTTACGGATGTATGCTTTTGTTTTGTCCTAATAGTAGGAAGTGTTTGTTTGACACTTCTGTATGAATGTACTACTTGTTTGAACCTAAATTTAAGAAGACACATGTTATGTGTTATAATTATATAAAAACAACACGCCTTCGTGAGGACCTTTTATTCATACCTTTTTTTTGTGCTTGCTTAAGGCACAACCTGACTAGCAGGAAGCAACATGATACATTAAACTATAAAGATAAACATAAAGTGAACAATCGCTTAGTTTTATTCTACCCTCCATCACAATTACACATAATGCGAACAATCATCTAGTTTTTTTCATTCATCCGTCACGATTAACCATCAACCTCGGGTTCATATTCCACAAGCAGCTCAACCTTACCCATGTATCGGTGGTTCCTCATGTAGTTGTCGAGCATGATATGATAGTCTTCCTCATTCGCAATAACCATCTGACTCCAAGAGGGTGTTGGATAAGGAGAAACCATTCTTCGGTATACAATGAGTGTGGCGGTGAACCTTTGATCACCACAATCTAAGCAACATTCAACCAGATACTTGAATTCGTTGAAGTTGAGGCAAGGCGATATGGTTAGTGGGCGTGTTGTTGAGTGTGATAAGCCGCAGACTTATCATATTTTATGTACTAGATTTAGGATTATATTTATCTAAATAAGGTTAAGTAGTTAATATTTATTATATTAGGTATTAAAGTGTATTATTTGTTCAGTCTTATGTTTTTATATGTTTTTTATGCAAGGAAACACTTTTGACCAAAATGCCGGACATAAGGCCGGTTAACTCCTGCACGACACAAGCGTGGAGCAGAAAAGGTGCTATGCCGGGTATGTTGCCGGGTACATCCCAACCGGCACAAGTAAAAAGTTGCCTCAGTTCACCAGAAGGTAGCAGTACATGAAGAGGTGCCTTTTGATGAAGATGTCTTTTGATGAAGAGGTGCCTTTTGATGAAGAGGTGTCTTTTGATGAAGAGGTGTCTTTTGATGAAGAGGTGTCTCTTGGCAAAAAGGTGTCTTATGGTGAAAAGGTGTCTCATGGTGAAAAGGTGTCTTATGGTGAAGAGGTGTCTTTTAGTTGGAAAGATGTCTTTTGGATGAGAAGACACTATGGAAAGACATCATTTGGTGATGTGTCTTTCCATACCAATACAACTAGGGTAAAAGGTATCTTTTGCTAAAGACATGTCTTGAAGGTGTATCTTTATGGAAAGACATCATTTAAGATATGTCTTTCCATAGAATCACTTCCAACACCTATAAATACCCTTCATATGTGGTCATTTGAGAACACACTTCAACATACCAAATCCACTCCATTCACTTCTATATTTTCGCCTCACTCCATTGTTGGTGTCCAAAGAAGTCTACGGATCCATCCACGTAAGAGAAGAAGAAGACCTTGTCGGGTTAAGGCTATTAACATCTCCTTCTCCTCTTTGTATTCTCTTCTTGTAGTGTGTGGATGATGATGTAGAATTCTTTGTCTTCTCTGGTTAGAAATGGTTCTCTTTGTAAACACACTATGATTATTCAATAAAAGACATAAGTTTCAACTTGGAGTTTTATTTCTTGCAATTGGAATGAAGTTGCTTCTCCTTCCATTTAATTCAAATTCTGACTTTATTAAGGCAGAAAGGTTGAGAAACTTAGGTGGTCTTTCCATTTGTCTTCTACAATTTAGAGGATGAAAACCTAAGATTTAGTATTAGCCATGTTATTCTCCCCTTGTCGTTTCGTTGATTACCAAAATTTGCAGTCTTCGATAATGATTAGGGAGTTCTTGGTTCGGGTTCGAACTGGAGAAGTAGTTTGCCATTTTGATAATGCCGGGTGGCATGCCGGGTACAAGACGTCCGGCACGTTCAAGGTTTTTTGAATCTGCCGTGCGCCTTCTGTCCGGCATGATATCCGGCACTATCAAGAGTTGCGAAGTTTATTCTTTTCCTGGGTGATCATATGTGTCTTTATGACGTTTACCATTACGAATCTGGGGTAGATCATTATAAATACTATTTTAGATTAGGTTTTAGATAGTTTCTTAATTTATATTTACATTTACTTTCCCCCCTTTTATTATAGAATAGGCTTTTGCCCGGATTAGGACTAGTTTTCTATAAGTCCCTTGGGTACGATACTCTCGGTCGTAATATATTTACACTACTCCGACCGGGTTTTATTTTGCTGTAGTAGAGTTGTAGGTTTAGTTTTTATTTATTTTTTTATTCTTTTGCATATTCCTTTTATCCCTACAATTTTTCGTTTAGCAAATTGGCGCCGTTGCCGGGGACTTGGAATTAGTCCAAGTCCTAAATTCGGTAAAACGCCCTATTCTTATTCTTTTATTTATTCTTCATTCTTTGTTTCTTTTGATTTGATTCGTTTTTTAATTTTGAATATGTCGTGTGCACGGCCGGATAAGTCATTCCCGGCACATTCAACATTTCTTGTTTTCTAACTTTTTTAATTCGTTGTTGGTTTTATAGATTGATCATGCCGTGCGTAATGCCGGGTCTCTATATCCGGCATCTTGGAGGAAGTCCTACGCCGGATAGGATTTACCCGGCGCACAACCCGACACTTTCAACCTTAAACTGTTATTTTGTATTCTCTCTTCAAATTTAGAGTTGTTTGTAAATATTCCTTCCTATTTTCACTCTTCTCTTATTTTTACCATCTCTTTCCCGTTTAATTTATTTCTTTTTTTTCTTCCGAGTTTGAAATCACCGGGCGTAACGCCGGGTAAAATCAACCCGGCAATCTTGGAGGAAGTCCAATGTCGGGCTCTGCACACCCGGCACCACGTCCGGCATACGCAATTTTGTTTCTTCTTTTAATTTTTGCAAAGTTAATTATGTAGATATCTTTTTATTTGTTATTACAAACATATCGTTCTATCCATCTCTTCTCTCTTTTTGATTTATTTTATTTTCTTTTCAAGTTTAAACAAGCAGGGCAGGAAGCCGGGTAAAACCAACCCGGCATTAATGGAAGAAGTCCATTGCCGGATACGAGGCGCCCGACATTATGTCCGACATATTCAAAAAAAAAATTCATTTATTTTATTTTTTTATTTTTCTCTCTTGAATTGGTAACATTCCTATCTTATTATTATTTTTCGTACTATAATTTGTTTAAGTTTAAATTTTGTATACTCCTCCAAAGTAAATTAGATGAATGCACTTCAAGCACACTCCCTACACAAATACTCAAATACAGCAGGCGATTAGCAAGAGCTCTCTTCCTGAGCAGGTGAATGTGGTTAGTGCACGACCACACACCTAGTTCACCGAATTCCAAAATTTTTCAACACCTGAGGAAATGGGAATTGCAAGAGATCTGACCGTTTGCATGGAGCATAAGTCGCTGCAGCAACTTTTTGCTCAACTATGACCGCCTGGTCAACTCCAGTCTCCAACGCCAACATGATCAACGGGAGTATGCGAGATCGGTCATAATCTCTTCCCAAATCTTTGATCATTCGCCAAGTAGCCAAAAGGCTAAGTGCAGGTCAGCCCCCACTCGTCTGGTCTTCTATCACCACAGGGGAGTCATTTTTTCTTAATTCCTTTTAATTTTCTTTATTAAAGTCTTTCTTTATTTATTTTCTTTTTCTTTCGAACACTGGGGACAGTGTTCCTGCCAAGTGTAGGGCAGGGACCCCCCTTAAAAAAAATAAAAATAAGTTTTTATTTATAATAATATGCTTAAGTTTTGTGTTTAATCAATGTTTTACAAAACTTTTTGCATGTTCTTGATTAAGATGCGATTAGGAATTAATAAATGCTTGTTCTCTCAAGAGGTAAGCTTTCTAATGACTTGTAGATTCCTGTTTTTAACTTTTTGATTCTTTTTATTTAAACATGAGTATATGATCTTTTCTTTCCTTTATGTACTTCTGGGTACTATTTCCTTCTCTTTTCAAATTGTGAAAAATCTTTTGGGTGAAAAATCTTAAATAGGGATTTTGTGAAAAAAAGAAAGAAGAAGAAGAAAAGAAAACAAAAAGAAAGAAAAATCTTCTTCCAAAGGAAAAGCATCATATTCCTTGAGGTTGCAATGAACTACCTTAGAATAAAAGCAAGAAACGAGAGTTTTTCCTTTTGTTTTTCTCCTAAATTCCCCGTTCTTCAATGCAAAAAAATTCATGGTTGATTCAGAAACCCTTGCAAAATAGGGCTGAATATAAAAACCATCGATGAGTGTCTTGGCCACATTTAGAAACTCTTGAAAAATAGAGCTGAATGATGGAAACCGGAAAAAGGAGAGATTACAAAAATCCCTTATGCAAAATAGCTCAAAAGTTTTTGATCGGTTTTGAAAAGTCTTTGCTTTTATACTCATTCGTATGTTTCTAATGGAATAAGGAGGTTTAAGTGATACTTGTGGATTAGAGTCAAATAGTTGAGAATATTTATCTAATTGTCATCCTAGAGTTTATCTGTTTTGTGCAAATATTTACTCCTTCCTAATCTAATTTTGCTCGAGGACTAGCAAAAGGTAAGTGCAGGGCCTTGATAAGCCGCAGACTTATCATATTTTATGTACTAGATTTAGGATTATATTTATCTAAATAAGGTTAAGTAGTTAATATTTATGTTATATTATGTATTAAAGTGTATTATTTGTTCAGTCTTATGTTTTTATATGTTTTTTATGCAAGGAAACACTTTTGACCAAAATGCCGGACATAAGGCCGGTTAACTCCTGCACGGCACAAGCGTGGAGCAGAAAAGGTGCTATGCCGGGTATGTTGCTGGGTACATCCCAGCCGGCACAAGTAAAAAGTTGCCTCAGTTCACCAGAAGGTAGCAGTACATGAAGAGGTGCCTTTTGATGAAGAGATGTCTTTTGATGAAGAGGTGCCTTTTGATGAAGAGGTGTCTTTTGATGAAGAGGTGTCTTTTGATGAAGAGGTGTCTTTTGATGAAGAAGTGTCTTTTGATGAAGAGGTGTCTTTTGATGAAGAGGTGTCTCTTGGCAAAAAGGTGTCTTATGGTGAAAAGGTGTCTATGGTGAAAAGGTGTCTTATGGTGAAGAGGTGTCTTTTAGTTGGAAAGATGTCTTTTGGATGAGAAGACACTATGGAAAGACATCATTTGGTGATGTGTCTTTCCATACCAATACAACTAGGGTAAAAGGTATCTTTTGCTAAAGACATGTCTTGAAGGTGTATCTTTCTGGAAAGACATCATTTAAGATATGTCTTTCCATAGAATCACTTCCAACACCTATAAATACCCTTCATATGTGGTCATTTGAGAACACACTTCAACATACCAAATCCACTCCATTCACTTCTATATTTTCGCCTCACTCCATTGTTGGTGTCCAAAGAAGTCTACGGATCCATCCACGTAAGAGAAGAAGAAGACCTTGTCGGGTTAAGGCTATTAACATCTCCTTCTCCCTCTTTGTATTCTCTTCTTGTAGTTGTGTGGATGGTGATGTAGAATTCTTTGTCTTCTCTGGTTAGAAATGGTTCTCTTTGTAAACACACTATGATTATTCAATAAAAGACATAAGTTTCAACTTGGAGTTTTATATTTCTTGCAATTGGAATGAAGTTGCTTCTCCTTCCATTTACTTCAAATTCTGACTTTATTAAGGCAGAAAGGTTGAGAAACTCTAGGTGGTCTTTCCATTTGTCTTCTACAATTTAGAGGATGAAAACCTAAGATTTAGTATTAGCCATGTTATTCTCCCCTTGTCGTTTCGTTGATTACCAAATATTTGCTAGTCTTCGATAATGATTAGGGAGTTCTTGGTTCAGGTTCAAACTGGAGAAGTAGTTTGCCATTTTGATAATGCCGGGTGGCATGCCGGGTACAAGACGTCCGGCACGTTCAAGGTTTTTTTGAATCTGCCGTGCGCCTTCTGTCCGGCATGATATCCGGCACTATCAAGAGTTGGTTGATTCGAAGTTTATTCTTTTCCTGGGTGATCATATGTGTCTTTATGACGTTTACCATTACGAATCTGGGGTAGATCATTATAAATACTATTTTAGATTAGGTTTTAGATAGTTTCTTAATTTATACTTACATTTACTTTTCCCCCCTTTTATTATAGAATAGGCTTTTGCCCGGATTAGGACTAGTTTTCTATAAGTCCCTTGGGTACGATACTCTCGGTCGTAATATATTTACACTATACTCCGACCGGGTTTTATTTTGCTACCCGTAGTAGAGTTGTAGGTTTAGTTTTTATTTATTTATTTTATTCTTTTGCATATTCCTTTTATCCCTACAATTTTTCGTTTAGCAGAGTGCTCAGTAGGCTCAAAGTTGAAACCATCATCATCCACGCACGGGATGTACTGCAGATACAACTCGCAAGGAATAAGCATTTTTCTAGCGTAGAGCACTACTGCAGTTGTATGTTTGTGATGAAAAATGAACCATATGGAGATATTTATAGATGAAAACCATTTCGGTTTGGACTGGGGAAGGTTAGGATATGGTACATATGCTTAAAAATATGGTACAGATGCTTAAAGATATACCTACATATGGATTATATTCCTAGATGATAAGGATTATATTCCTAGATATGGTACAGATGCTTAAAAATATAAATATATGATGGAGAATAAGATGCCATGGACAATTTAAACGCATTTATAAGCAACCACTTTCTCTGACCAAAGTGGAGAACAACTTAACTTGCTTTGTTTTTTGTAATGGAATTGTTGTGCATGTTCACTAGTTCGGTGATTTTTTTGAAGCAGTATACCGTGTCGGTTGAGGCTAATTTTTGGGGAGTATAATGACTGCATATAAGACATCACGCACACAAATTTACAACCAAAACGGATGTCATATGGTACTTCGAATCCCATCACCAAAGCAGCACCAGCAAACAGTTTTTTGTAACGGAATTGTTGTGCATGTTCACTAGTTCGGTGATTTTTTTGAATCAGTATCCGGTGGCGGTTAAGGCTAATTTTTGAGGAGTATAATGACTGCATATAAGACATCACGCACACAAATTTACAACCAAAACGGATGTCATATGGCACTTCGAATCCCATCACCAAAACAGCACCAGCAAACAGTTTTTTGTAACGGAATTGTTGTGCATGTTCACTAGTTCGGTGATTTTTTTGAAGCAGTATACGGTGTCGGTTGAGGATAATTTTTGGGGAGTATAATGACTGCATATAAGACATCACTCACACACAAATTTACAACCAAAACGGATGTCATATGGCACTTCGAATCCCATCACCAAAACAGCACCAGCAAGCAGTTTTTTTGTAACGGAATTGTTGTGCATGTTCACTAGTTCGGTGATTTTTTGAAGCAGTATACGGTGTCGGTTGAGGCTAATTTTTGGGGAGTATAATGACTGCATATAATACATCATGCACACAAATTTATAACCAAAACGGATGTCATATGGTACTTCGAATCCCATCACCAAAACAGCACCAGCAAGCAGTTTTTTGTAATGGAATTGTTGTGCATGTTCACTAGTTCGGTGATTTTTTTGAATCAGTATCCGGTGTCGGTTGAGGCTAATTTTTGGGGAGTATAATGACTGCATATAAGATATCACGCACACAAATTTACAACCAAAACAGATGTCATATGGTACTTCGAATCCCATCACCAAAACAGCACCAGCAAGCAGTTTTTTGTAATGGAATTGTTGTGCATGTTCACTAGTTCGGTGATTTTTTTGAATCAGTATCCGGTGTCGGTTGAGGCTAATTTTTGGGGAGTATAATGACTGCATATAAGACATCACGCACACAAATTTACAACCAAAACAGATGTCATATGGTACTTCGAATCCCATCACCAAAACAGCACCAGCAAGCAGTTTTTTGTAATGGAATTGTTGTGCATGTTCACTAGTTCGGTGATTTTTTTGAAGCCGTATCCGGTGTCGGTTGAGGCTAATTTTTGGGGAGTACAATGACTGCATATAGTACTCCGAGTCGCATGAACATATAACTATCATTACGCAACATGCAAGATTCATTACGAGACATAACGAGATTCATTACATAACATATCAATAAAAATTTCAACATTCATTACAAGCTCCAAATGAGTCAGAAAAAAAAAATAACAGTGCATAGTAGTATCAAGCAGCACCACCTCTATCTCTTCTACCCCTTCGTCCTCTTCCACCTGCACCTCCTCTCCTTGGCTGTTCGTACTCACTCGGTGTATAACGCTGTGGAGGGTTCATTGAGTTCGGTCCCCTCAAAGTCATGTCAAACATGGTAGTATGTGGTGGAGGAGTAACTGGGTTGGACTGAACATATGCATCCATGGAAGTCCGAAGTGCTTCGTCTTCATCTTCATCATCAAACACATTAAAATTTGTAAAACTTGCACTCATGTGTGCTGACCTTTCAGCTTGCGTAGTCGCTACATTTGCGGCTCCCCCTCTTGACGACCCTTCACCGTATGGTGTGATGGATGGTGGTGTGGGATCAACGTACGAACTTGAATAAGAACTCCAGTGTGGTTGATCCCATCTAGCTTGTGGATCTTGAACTACCCACTGACTCGTCTGACTCGGCTGACCACCAGCTTGAAGATCCCACTGACTTGAACCACCCTGTTGATCCCACTGATCTTGGGTACTTGTTTGAACCCCATATTGATCCAGGGTGCTCGCTTCACCACCCCATCCACCTTGGGTGGATGTCTGGTCAACTGAGTGATCGTGTGTGCTGGTCTGATAACCCCACTGACCTTGTTGCTGGCCGCCGAACGATGATCCCCACATGCTTGACTGCTCAGTTGGAGGAGCACGATACCATGGATCATAAGCATACTGGTCATCTTGCTGACTAACCGGATAAGATGGTTGAGGAGGATATGTCCAACTAGATTGAAAGATAATGGGTGCAGGCTCAATCTCAGGTTCAGCCAGTGGTGGTCGACGTAATTCACTCTTCGGTAGTCGACGTGAAGACCTTCTGCTGGGGTTGTCATTCAATGAGAAGGGAGGTTGGTAGACAGTGAATGAAGGGGGTGCATGATGATCAACTTGAGACTGGACATGTCTATAGCGTTGATGATACATTGTCCCTGATTCCTAGGAGAGATAGTTGGCATAATCTCCTACATCAGCATCATGTCCATAATGTCGCAGCTGGTCTAATCCATCAGCCTGTTGTAGAAGATACAAAGTCGTAAGTTAAATATCTATGCAATTGTACTGCACTACCATTATATACTACCGAAAACAGTAATACTTTGTAAGTGCATACCAATATGGACTGTCGACGTGCTTCTCGAGTATACCATCGTAAGCTATTTTGTTGATACCATATCATGTACTCAGAACGTGTAGTTAGTGGAACAGCAGGAGGGAATCCTTCCAAGTTTATCCGCCTATGTTCTGTGTCATTCCACAACTCTATGTATACCGCATTAATCGTATACCAATTTGCTTCAACTCTGCCTGTGCGCTTTTGGCTATGTAGCCTGTCACAATCTAGTGGTACTACAGGTATTGGTTGATCACGCCCGAATTGTCTCATAGTCCGGTCCGGCTGATGACCCTCTATGATGTTATTCAAAATTAAAGGAACAACCATGGCACCCTCGTCCACAGAAGTGTCATCGTATGGTTGCCAGACCCACTGCCATAATAAGTTCTGAAATTAATTAAGAAGTGATGGCATAAAGAATAACAATATCAATTATTGGAATAAAAATATACCTGATCGTTTATGGGTGAGACTGGAATCGAATCAAGTATATTACGAGCGTCTCGTAAAGTAACCGCGGGAACGTGTGGACTATCCCACCTGCACATGTTAAAGAAAATTTAGCATGTAGAGAAATGAAATCTATAAGTAAAATTAGCTGACAACACGCCTTACTTTTCCCCATATATCTCTGACGGAGAAAGCCCCTTAATGGGCACTAGAAAGAATGTGCGGATTCGAGAATACGCCCACAGTGTTATTAACTTCGTCGCCCCAACGATGTAAGGAGTGTCGAACTGAGTAGCATTGCATAGACCACGGTATGTGTGTGCTAACACTGCAGAACCCCAGCTTAATTGACCTGATTCATCAAAGTCTCTCAACAACTCCAGGTATCCACAGTCCATCATACGACTGTCCTGGGTCGGTATCAACACCCCACCAATTAGCCTCATAAGGAATGCGCGGGCGTACTGTTGATGCACCACAGCTGGCTCTCTGAAGAACTTGTTATAAAACTTGTCAGGCACTTCAAAATTCTTTTGCAACCATGACAAGGAGATCTTGTGACCCCTAATTGCGCTCTCATCTGGTGTCTTCCCTAGCAGTTCCAAACATAAATCAGCCACAGGTAGGTTCATAGGTGCAATCACCACATCCCCATCAACTTTCAGACCAAGTAAACGATGAACATCCTCCAAAGTAATGGTTGCCTCACCAAATGGTAGCATAAAGGTGTGAGTTTCAGACCTCCACCTCTCAACTAATGCACTAACTATGGAATTATCTGCTTTAACTTGTAAAAATGATGATGCAAGAAAACCAGCATCTCGGATGTAACTATGCAATTCCAAATGTGGAGGCTCCACATCAACATTCCTAGAGCGTAGTTTCCTTTCGGTGTATTTTTATTTCTCATGACCTAGATTGCACGACAATAAAATAAATGATGTTCATAACTTAAGTAAAAACATAAAACGTATTACTGTGAGGTTTCATGTGCTCTTTACTTACCGAATCATCCGAAAAAAGTGGTGCAGACATATGGGTAGTCTGGTACGTGAACAGACTTGCATCATCTAGACCCACACCAGCAACTTCTCTCTGGAATGCCATCTGCACAAGCACATATTTCCATTCAGTAGTAGACAATAAACGACACACTTATTAAAAATAATTTACAGAATTAACTACATGTGCAAATATTTTTTAAGCAAAATTATACATTTTTTTGTACGAAAAATAACTTACACCATTTTTAAAAACTTTTCCAATAACATAATAATACCTACTTAATTATTTTACTAATTTATTCACCATTTTAAGTTAAAAACAAGTTATAAAATTAATACATTAATTAATTACGAAATTAAATACTAATTAAAGAACTAAACCTACCAAGATTAATTCTCTCCTATAACATAATAATACCTACTTAATTATTTTACTAATTTATGCACCATTTTAAGTTAAAAACAAGTTATAAAATTAATGCATTAATTAATTACGAATTTAATTACTAATTAAACAACTAAAACTACCAAGATTAATTCTCTCCTATAACATAATAATACCTACTTAATTATTTTACTAATTTATGCACCATTTTAAGTTAAAAAAAGTTATAAAATTAATGCATTAATTAATTACAAAATTAAATACTAATTAAACAACTAAAACTACCAAGATTAATTCTCTCCTATAACATAATAATACCTACTTAATTATTTTAATACCCCGGATCTAAAAATGGCGATTTAATTACTCTAATAAAATTATTAAGGGCCTAAATGTGCCTAGAGAGTATTGGTAAAAAGAATAAAACCAAAAGAAAAGAGAAAACGCTTGAAAGCGAAAAACGCTAAAATGCGTATTAAATTTAAATAAGAGATATAAGATCTCGTAAGGGTCCGAGATGGATTCCTAAGGCTTAGTTAGGCCTAATTAGTATACGGGAATGATTCCCGAAGAAAACGGATCCAAATAATGGATTAAAACGCTAAATAAGCATAAAAGCACGTTTTTCGAGAAAACCCGAAAACGTGACTTTAAGTGGTCAAACGGACCCGTAAAAATTATAGTTGATTAAATAACTATTAATAAATATTAATGGAAGCTTAATAACCATTAAAATTAATTAATCGAGAAAATTCCGGAAAACGGACCCGGTAAGTGAATAGTGACGAAACCGGGTGACGAAACACGTTTAATTCGAAAAGACGAAAAACGACCCGGGCTACTAATTTTTGTGGGCCGGTTTTAATTAATATGTATACACATATTAATAGCTTGCTAGCTATTTAGTTATAAGAGGACAAATAAATAAAGTAAGTGAATAGTATAAAGTTAAAAAGCAAATAAGAACTTACCTTCCCATTTCTACTCTTGATTCACGTTTAATTCTGCCCAGACCTCCATGCTTCTCCTTCTTCCTCGCGACACAAACAGCACCCAGACCCTCTCTTTGTATCACCATAACTTGCTCATTCCTCCACCGAATCACACGAAATTGGTACCGTTGAATTCGTCTCGGCGAGAGCTTCGATCTCCACCCATCAAAGTTTCGTTTCCTCCGTTTTCATCTCCATCGACGGGGGAGCTTTTGGAGCTTGAAGAGTAGATTTCAACTCTTCTTCCCTTCCTTAATGCCTTAAGGTATTAATAAGTAAGTGTTTAGATCATTTCAAGCTCATTCTTGCCATTTGTGAGATTTTTCCCTCACGTGGGAAATTTCCCTTGTTTCAGCCGAACCACCTTGTTTTTGTGGGGGTTTGGAAACTCCTCCAAACGAATGCCAAGCCACTCATTTGAGTTCTCTAAGGTAAAACCTAAACTAAACCTTGAAAATTAACTCCTTAAAATATTAGGTCGTGTGGAGGGAAAATTGAATTGTCTTGTGGTTGTATTTGTGTTGGGCGGTGGTTGTAGTTGGCAACCCATAGCCCTTGTGTGGTGTGGAAAACAAGAAGTGAAGGAGAGAGCAGGATAAAGAAGAAGGAGAGGGGTGAAAACCGAAAGAACAAGATGAGGAAGAAGAAGGGAAAAGAAAAACTGAAACTAACAAGGTAAAGAGCTTACTTTGAGTTGGTTTATTTCCTTGTAAAACAGATTTTTGAATGGGAATAAATGACCTTGTTTTAGTGTAGTTAAGATACTACAATTTGGATGATGAATGAGATTGTTTAATAAGGTTTTAGTGTGGGGAAAGAGTCATGAGATTGGACTGTTATATATGTGATAACAGAGGGGAATTAGTGTACTGCTGTAAAGGTTTTGTTGTTGTTAAAACAGTGATGGAAAAACTGATTTTTGGTGGCGGTTGTAGTGTGGTGTAAATGCAAAGAGTGTAGTTAAGTTATGGCAAAATTTGTGTAGGAAATAATGTCATTTGAGTGTTAGCTATGGCATTAGAAAGTGAGGTTTGAATGGTGTAATAAGGGGACTGAAATCTGTTACAAGTCTTGTAACATAACCGAGAATAACTAGCCTTGTAAGTGGGTGAGAATCTAAGTAAAATTAACCTGATGGGTGTGTGTACTTAGTGATTGGTTTAAGATGGTTTAAGTGAGTAAATAGGTGCTTAAACATGAGGATTATAGTTGGTGGAGATTGGGTTAATTAATGGTGAAAGATTGAACCTGAACAGAGGAAGAAACTGCCAAAATTTGCAAAATCTGTAGCAGGGTCCGGG
Organism: Limonium bicolor; assembly: GCA_023374045.1. Lineage (NCBI taxonomy): Eukaryota > Viridiplantae > Streptophyta > Magnoliopsida > Caryophyllales > Plumbaginaceae > Limonium > Limonium bicolor. The sequence goes on from CM041776.1 coordinate 244,587,422, forward strand.
ACCTAGGTCCAGGACCAAGTCCCGGACCACCCCTATTTTTACCCCCGAGAGCTGTCTGTTGTTTGGTCCGGGTCCTAGCCCCTTGCCCAAGTCCCGGACCATATTCATTTTGCAACCGAGAGTTCCTTGCTTTGTTGGTCCGGGTCCTAGTCCCATGCCCACGTCCCGGACCATGTGCAAATAATGCCCGAGAGTTAAGCCTTGTAATGGTCCGGGACTTAGGGTGGGAACCAAGTCCCGGACCACCCCCAGAAACGTACAGAGAGTGTTTTAAAGGCCTCTAATGATGGGGGTTTGAATGTTAATGATGTTAGATGATGTTTAGGCCTTGTTTGGTGGCATGTAATGGCCCTAGGAAGTGTAAGAAAGTGTTAGAAGTGATTGAGAAGTGAGGACTCAATTTAACAAGAGTAAACCGAGATAACGGGATAACGGGGTAAATACGGGAATAGCATTTTATTATGTACCGTATGAACTTAGTGTTAACAATAATGTTTGAAACATTATCAGAGAACCGTGCGTGACCCGAGCTTGGAGAGATGACACGGTAAAAGTAAAAATCCCGGTGAAAGGTATGATTTTCTCATACTCCGCGTGCTAACCGAGTTACGTTGATTTGTGTGTTTGTGTGCCGGCTTAATCAAGATTAAAGCATGAAAATAATCCCTTGTTTGATTATGTATGTCATGTTGTATGTTGAATAGGCTAACATACTTGTATGCCGGTGTGGTCTAACATAGTGTAAAGACCGACACATAGTGAGTAACGTTTGGCTAGAGACCGGTAGATCGGGTCGATGCTTATGATAACGAAAGTGTGCAAACACACAAACTATCCGTTAAAGTATAACGATAACACGCAAACATATGAACTCCCTAGAATGTGAGGAGAAGTACGGGTTGAGTAAATACCCGATGATGGTTAGAAAACCACATTGAAACAAACCACGAAACAAATGAGAGTGGAAAGATAAGTGAACCTCCTTCAAGAGGATTTAAGAGAGTTCGAAGATGTGAACTAGTGAAGAAGGTAAGAGAGACCTGAGGGATTGGTAACTCCCTTGAGATACGGTCGACCTCCTATATGAGGATTTTACCTGATATATAAATAACCGGAAGTATGAGTAAAGTAAATGTAGGGTAACTCTTAAAACCTAAGATTAACCAAACTAAAGTAATGTTCCCAAAGTCATTAGAAACATCGAGAGTGATGCTTCTTGGCTAATATACATAATAATTAAAACTCCGAGAGAGGAGTGTAAGGGAACGAGAGTAGTCCGAGAGCAGTCGGACCTAAGTAAAAGAGATAGGAACTAAGAGAGAGTTCCGTGAGCTAGTTGAACCTTCCCACCATGCTAGACCCAGAGTAGGGTCGAAACCGGGGAAGTAAGACTATGCTAGAGAGCCATGAGTTTTGGCCTAAGTATGTATTAAGAGTAACAAGCGTGACGTAGGAGACCTGTAGTGTCTCGAGAATCTACAAGAGCTTGTGTATAAATAACCCAAGAGTGTGGGTGAGATAACGAGTGTAAATAACCCAAGAGTATGGGTGAGATAATGAGAATAAGTAACCCGAGAGTGTGGGTGAGTATAGTACGAGTAGCCCAAGAGAATGGGTGTGTATATGAATAAATAACCCGAGAGAGCGGGTGAGGTATTGAATAAGTAAACAAGGCATAGTGAGGTAAAACCCTCAAGGCCTAAGAGTAATCCGATACAACTAACAACCTTGTTATGTTAGTTAGGAATTGTGTTCCATGATTGGATGTAGATTCCTTGAGCATTACACGTACTTAATGTATTGCTATGATGCATGATGTTTGTCTAAAATGAACTCCATGTTTATCCGACTAAGTGGTCGGCGTACCCCGGTTAGCGCTCGGGGTATGCGAATTTCATATGCAGCGTTAAGCTGAGCCCCTAGGGGCGATGTTTTTTTTATTTTACAGGTACACCGAAGATGTTACCGTTCGAGAGTAGGACGGGGTCGGTGGGTTACATGGGTAGTAGTTTTAATTACTTATGTATTGAAGGAAGTGTAAGACCGAGTATGTTGTCGGCATCCATTTATTGTAGACTCGGTATAGTAGAGATATGAATTGAGTATTGTATTTGTATGAAGTACTCGGTTGTTCCAGTTCATCAGACCGTTACGGTATGTAAGTTTAGCCTGGTTAGCCACATGGGTGGCTAACGGCGTTGTTTCACCCCTCGTTGCAATTAGAGTTCCGCTGCGTGAGTAAGTGTAATTAGTAACGGATTATGAGGTAATGATGAGATTAACGGTTGGGGTGTTACAAAAATGGTATCAGAGCGAAGTATCGCTCTGATGACTGGAAATACCGAGCTTAGGAAATACCGAGTTAGGATATAGAGACTTAGGGCTATGGGTTGAGTGGTAGCGTGAGAGATGCGCTAGTTAGGAACTTCCAGTATGATCTGGATACCTACAATACCAGACCCGCCCCCCACTACCCCCGCATTAAAAGCTTGGGAAAGAATGCCAGAGAGATGGGAAACCCAATCTGGCAGTTAATAAATATCTCAATATGAACCAGAACCTGCCATGCGGTAAGTCCCGAGAACCGGAAAGCCCGGAGACGGATCCCGCTGGAATGACAATAACCGCACATAATGGCGAGAGATCGAGAAATCCTAATCCAAGGAGACCGAAATCTGTGGCAACTTGGGGCGACATGCTTAGCAGTCGCAAGAACCTAGCTGGCCGAGCAACAGCAAAAAGAAAGCACCAACCGTGCAACCAGGCGGACTCAATGATAATAACAAAAACCGAGACACATGTCTACGGACCGCCATAGCTAAGTAATACCAACATCGGTACACTAACCGACTAGGAATCTAGTCAAGAGTAGGTACACCCACCCTGCCACTCCCGAAGAGGTTGCAATACCTAACGGGCACAGCTTAGACAGCTACACGCATAACTACGGGATACACCCGAATAGGACTACAGCAGTAGTGCCTAAATGACTTAAACCTCGGTAACCACTGTAAAGACGTGGGAACGAGCAACGAGGTAAAACATAGAACTAAGTAATTAAGGGACTCCGAGAGTGGAGAAGCACCTAAACGAATGACAGTCATGTCGAGATGAATGAGAAGCAGCTCGAAGGAGTAGTTATCCCAATTAAAGGATCCAGGAAGAGCCAACAAGGCTACCAAATACAAAGTGAATAATACCGTGACCGGTATGAGTTAACCTAAAAACCGCCTGTACCGTGCACTTGCCACGACAAGTGCAGTAATAACGAGACCGTTAAGAGGAATCTTAACAAGTGACAAGTACTTAGCAAGTACCAAAGTGGCAAGAGAAGCCAATATAGCACCACAAACCTTAAGAATGGTGAAACGAAACCTCGAGAAGGCCTAACGGCCTGATCGCTGCATAAAGAACATACCAGTCCGCGAGGAGCTGGACTCGGTAAGGAGCAGCCGGCATTGAAATGCCATGGAGATTTTACCTTCAAAACCCTAGTTTTCTTTCAAGCACAAAATTTTTCAAAAACCCCCAAAATTTTAAAACCAAACTAGAGGACCATGGTAAATTATCATAAGACGATATAAGAGGAGTTGGCAACAGAATACTTCACTTAGGCGTGACCGACACTACAAGTGTACACAAATGAGACATGGAACGACCGCACTCCGAAGGAGCTTGCGGGCCTGACAGACCAGTTATGAGTTAGTCGGGTAAGTGGTAACGTATCAATAAGATACTCCATGTATGTATACAAGTAGAGTACGGAACACGGGAAGTAGCCCACTTCATACTACGGACGAAAGAGCCAATTCAAACAAACACAGCTGGACACCTCGAATGACCGAAGAACACAAAGAAGCTTATCAAGCTAAAGGAGTCAAGAATCCAGTAAGATGATGGATCTAAGAACATAACGTTAAGAAGTGCGAGAAGCACAGAGTATTAGGTATAGACACTAGATATGTCTTAGGAAATACCTAATAACTGGAATATACACCAGTGTAAGCAATAAGATGAATGCCTTAATTGATCATATCAATGTTTGATAAACGGGATAGAATTCCCACGCTATATCTCACTAAGAGAATAACGACCTAATTAAGTAGGTAAAGGAAAAGTATTAATACTCTACCCAATAACGGGAGACATTACAACCCTAAACGGGATAGTTTGAATTAGACATAGCCGCAAGGCAAAGTCACAACTGAACATAACCATGAGTACAAGCCAGATGTAATGACATTACTCAGTAACACCCAGGAGCAATCCGAAAAGGGTGCCGGAGTCAACAGTAGTTGAACGAAACATCGTGTTGAGAACACAAGTGTTTAAGCAAACACTCGGGTAGAACCCGAAGGGATCCCTCGTAACATGGGATACCCTAAATTGCTAGAGGGCATGAATTAGTATCAAAATACTTTAAGGGTCTTCCATGTTTGGAAGTGTGGTGAAACAACCATATCAAAAAACCCAGTAATACCTCCAAACCAATTAATGGTATATGGAGAAGAAGAAACTTGTATAAACAGCCAAATAGAGCATGGCTCGAGGCAAGGTGGCATGTAAGCCGATAAACCAACTACAATTCGTAGATCCAAACGTAAAACTTATGCATAAAGGCATAAGAGGAATTGTGGAGAACGAACCACTTCCTTAGTGTGGGGACACCACTTACTATTGTGGAGCCTAGGGAGCAGAAATTGCGTGAATCCTCCAGAGAAAGGCTACCACCTAAGTATGTAATGTAAAACCGCTGAAGCGGTGTAGTGAAACCTGAGCATGTGTATATTGCCAGGGAGTATATGAACACAAATAGTATGTGGAAAAGGCTTTGATAGCAATGGAAGGAAACCGAGAGAGTAATCGGTTAAGTAGTAAAACACCGTATGTGTGCAATATGAACTGCAGAGTAAGCAGTGCGCAAGTGCGCAAAGAAATTTAAAGAATAGTGTATATTGTTGAGCCAAGTGAATGGCAAGCCATCGTGTAAATGGCGAGAACACCTGGGCGGAAGCTAAAGTAGTAGCGGATGCCATAGAAATGAGAAAGAATATGGTACGCAGCAAGCAACCATTGTAAGAGTATAACCAGTTCATGATATGAAGTTGATGAGAAAATGGGGTAAAGGAGACATAATCATTCCTATCCCATGAGAGATTTACTGTCAAGGGTTTACGCTTCTGCACTCTGTATGACTGAGTGTTTTGGTATTGCACTTGTGCGGTAATGATCAAGTGGGAGAGCCAGGAATTGAGAAATGTCAACGAAGCCAGTTGAGTGAGAATCTAGAGAGATAACCGTGCGGCCATTGACCAAAGATGCACAAAGAACGTGGACAGTAACCCACAGGGCCCAGGGTCGATATGTGGAAAAATGCAGAGTAGTATGAATGAAGAACTCTGGTACAGAACCAAGAAACAAACATAATCCATGAGCCATGATTAAACGAGGAAACACTACATGCTAAGTAGTAGCTTGACCTCAACCGACAATAAGTCGGGAAAAGTAAGTGAATAATCACAAAGGTATACAGTGTTATACGAAGTAGATTCCCAGAGAACTGGAGAGACAATCTGAAATTCATCGAATTCGCATACGGTAAGAAATACCAAGCGACGATTGAAATACATTGAGAACACCAAAGAGCGAGCAAGCTCTAGTTATCAGGTCACGCAGCAGAAGCTTGTGGACCGTGATTCAGGGTTAAGTATACCTATGTCATAAACCCCTTGAAGCCTTAGAGGCTAGAACCGAACCCGGTTATGAGTTAATTAACCAATGTTCAGTGATAACATATGGTTGGTTACGCGGGCGTAACCCCTTTTAAGGGGGGTAGGGCGAGAAACCGCTTAGAGTATGTTTTACGTATTGGTGCGTAAACTACTATGTGCATAGCACAAAAGAAATTATTTTGATGATTGGAACTCATGTTACGTAAACATGTCTACCCATTCATCGTGTAAGTATGAGTATTATGCATGAGAGATGCGAGTATTGTGTATGTAATAAATATGAAAAGTGGAGTAGAGAAACTCCTGGGGAATGAGAATCCCTATAGTATATGTCTAGTGAGATTAGACATGAGACATAATGAGTATGAATCGGCATGAAACCGATGTGTAACCTAAGAGGGAGTGAGTTCCCTAGGTGATTTTATTTGAGAATGATAGATGGAGTGAGTTCCATCCTTTGGAGTGGTATGTTATGTGTTTTAAATTGAGCAACAATTTGAGTAAAAGAAGCCATAAGTATGGAATACCTAGGTAAAGTAGTGAAGCAATGAGAATGACAAACGACCTAAGTATTAGGAACTAGAGATTAATTGAAACGAATTGATTGGTTCGCGAATATGACTAGAAAGAGTAAAAGATAGAAAACGAAAATGTTTGACTATCTGCTTGTTGAAATTGACGTGGGAGGTGGAACTTGATCTGCTAGCGATCAAGGGAAACCGAACACAAATTGGGGTGGAAGGATAGTTCAACACTGATGCTGATCACATCAGGGTTGGACGATTCTTGAAGCTCCCTATAAGTGGTCACAATTAATCACACTAAGGAAAATTACAGCTACCATAAATTTGATTTGGAGTTGTGTGATGTTTTAAAAAGAATTTTCAAACAGATTTCGAAAAGAATTTCCTTCAAGTATGAAGATGGAAATGAAACTGGTTTTGAAACCGCTATCACCCGCCGATGGCTGTGGCCTTAAGTCTTGATGACCGGTAGAACGGTGGGCGTGTACTAGTTTTGAAACCATGCACCGTACGTGCGGCGGTCCTAAGTGACCGGTTGGGGCGGTGTGTCAGGTGTGATTTTTCCAAAGGCACGGGACGGGGAAATACCCTGAGAGTTCCGGTGTTGAGTGAGTCAACCAGAGTGCCTGAGGATATGTATATGTGTAATGTTTTGATCAGAACCGAAGGGACCGTGGGCCAGAGAGAGTAAGTGCCCATTTGTCATGAAACGGCCGTGAACCAGAAAGAGTAAGTGTTCAACGTGACCGGTACCTGAGGGATCAGAGTATCACTCAACATGGATTCGAGGACTGTAGTGCCTTCTTGTCTTCGGACCGATTCCATGGAGAGAGTAAAAAGTATTTTTGGTTGCTATACGTGCTGTGATATGTGTGGGTATGTGTAGTATAAAATGAGACTGACTTGTGGAGTCAGTAAGGTTATACATGTATTATAACCTTGGCATAGTACGCCTGAGAGTAACCATCTAGATTCACCAACTTTGAGGACAAAGTTCCTAAGGGGGTAGATTTTAATACCCCATCTAAAAAATGGCGATTTAATTACTCTAATAAAATTATTAAGGCCTAAATGTGCCTAGAGTATTGGTAAAAAGTAAAACCAAAAGAAAAGAGAAAACGCTTGAAAAGCGAAAAATGCTAAAATGCGTATTAAATTTAAATAAGAGATATAAGATCTCGTAAGGGTCCGAGATGGATTCCTAAGGCTTAGTTAGGCCTAATTAGTATACGGGAATGATTCCCGAAGAAAACGGATCCAATAATGGATTAAAACGCTAAATAAGCATAAAACACGTTTTTCGAGAAAACCCGAAAACGTGACTTTAAGTGTCAAACGGACCCGTAAAAATTATAGTTGATTAAATAACTATTATTAATATTAATGAAGCTTAATAACCATTAAAATTAATTATCGAGAAAATTCCGGAAAACGGACCCGGTAAGTGAATAGTGACGAAACCGGGTGACGAACACGTTTAATTCGAAAAGACGAAAAACGACCGGGCTACTAATTTTTGTGGGCCGGTTTTAATTAATATGTATACACATATTAATAGCTTGCTAGCTTTTAGTTTAAGAGGACAAATAAATAAAGTAAGTGAATAGTATAAAGTTAAAAAGCAAATAGAACTTACCTTCCCATTTCTACTCTTGATTCACGTTTAATTCTGCCCAGACCTCCATGCTTCTCCTTCTTCCTCGCGACCAACAGCCACCCAGACCCTCTCTTTGTATCACCATAACTTGCTCATTCCTCCACCGAATCACACGAAATTGGTACCGTTGAATTCGTCTCGGCGAGAGCTTCGATCTCCACCCATCAAAGTTTTCGTTTCCTCCGTTTTCATCTCCATCGACGGGGGAGCTTTTGGAGCTTGAAGAGTAGATTTCAACTCTTCTTCCCTTCCTTAATGCCTTAAGGTATTAATAAGTAAGTGTTTAGATCATTTCAGCTCATTCTTGCCATTTGTGAGATTTTTCCCTCACGTGGGAAATTTCCCTTGTTTCAGCCGAACCACCTTGTTTTTGTGGGGGTTTGGAAACTCCTCCAAACGAATGCCAAGCCACTCATTTGAGTTCTCTAAGGTAAAACCTAAACTAAACCTTGAAAATTAACTCCTATAAATATTAGGTCGTGTGGAGGGAAAATTGAATTGTCTTGTGGTTGTATTTGTGTTGGGCGGTGGTTGTAGTTGGCAACCCATAGCCCTTGTTGTGTGTGGAAACAAGAAGTGAAGGAGAGAGCAGGATAAAGAAGAAGGAGAGGGGTGAAAACCGAAAGAACAAGATGAGGAAGAAGAAGGGAAAAGAAAAACTGAAACTAACAAGGTAAAGAGCTTACTTTGAGTTGGTTTATTTCCTTGTAAAACAGATTTTTGAATGGGAATAAATGACCTTGTTTTAGTGTAGTTAAGATACTACAATTTGGATGAGAATGAGATTGTTTAATAAGGTTTTAGTGTGGGGAAAGATGAGATTGGACTGTTATATTGTGATAACAGAGGGGAATTAGTGTACTGCTGTAAAGGTTTTGTTGTTGTTAAAACAGTGATGGAAAAACTGATTTTTGGTGGCGGTTGTAGTGTGTGTAAATGCAAAGAGTGTAGTTAAGTTATGGCAAAATTTGTGTAGGAAATAATGTCATTTGAGTGTTAGCTATGGCATTAGAAAGTGAGGTTGAATGGTGTATAAGGGGACTGAAATCTGTTACAAGTCTTGTAACTAACCGAGAATAACTAGCCTTGTAAGTGGGTGAGAATCTAAGTAAAATTAACCTGATGGGTGTGTGTACTTAGTGTTTGTTTAAGATGGTTTAAGTGAGTAAATAGGTGCTTAAACATGAGGATTATAGTTGGGAGATTGGGTTAATTAATGGTGAAAGATTGAACCTGAACAGAGGAAGAAACTGCCAAAATTTGCAAAATCTGTAGCAGGGTCCGGGACCTAGGTCCAGGACCAAGTCCCGGACCACCCCTATTTTTACCCCCGAGAGCTGTCTGTTGTTTGGTCCGGGTCCTAGCCCCTTGCCCAAGTCCCGGACCATATTCATTTTGCAACCGAGAGTTCCTTGCTTTGTTGGTCCGGGTCCTAGTCCCATGCCACGTCCCGGACCATGTGCAATAATGCCCGAGAGTTAAGCCTTGTAATGGTCCGGGACTTAGGGTGGGAACCAAGTCCCGGACCACCCCCAGAAACGTACAGAGAGTGTTTAAAGGCCTCTAATGATGGGGGTTTGAATGTTAATGATGTTAGATGATGTTTAGGCCTGTTTGGTGGCATGTAATGGCCCTAGGAAGTGTAAGAGAGTGTTAGAAGTGATTGAGAAGTGAGGACTCAATTTAACAGAGTAAACCGAGATAACGGGATAACGGGGTAATACGGGAATAGCATTTTATTATGTACCGTATGAACTTAGTGTTAACAATAATGTTTGAAACATTATCAGAGAACCGTGCGTGACCCGAGCTTGGAGAGATGACACGGTAAAAGTAAAAATCCCGGTGAAAGGTATGATTTTCTCATACTCCGCGTGCTAACCGAGTTACGTTGATTTGTGTGTTTGTGTGCCGGCTTAATCAAGATTAAAGCATGAAAATGATCCCTTGTTTGATTATGTATGTCATGTTGTATGTTGAATAGGCTAACATACTTGTATGCCGGTGTGGTCTAACATAGTGTAAAGACCGACACATAGTGAGTAACGTTTGGCTAGAGACCGGTAGATCGGGTCGATGCTTATGATAACGAAAGTGTGCAAACACACAAACTATCCGTTAAAGTATAACGATAACACGCAAACATATGAACTCCCTAGAATGTGAGGAGAAGTACGGGTTGAGTAAATACCCGATGATGGTTAGAAAACCACATTGAAACAAACCACGAAACAAATGAGAGTGGAAAGATAAGTGAACCTCCTTCAAGAGGATTTAAGAGAGTTCGAAGATGTGAACTAGTGAAGAAGGTAAGAGAGACCTGAGGGATTGGTAACTCCCTTGAGATACGGTCGACCTCCTATATGAGGATTTTACCTGATATATATAAATAACCGGAAGTATGAGTAAAGTAAATGTATGGGTAACTCTTAAAACCTAAGATTAACCAAACTAAAGTAATGTTCCCAAAGTCATTAGAAACATCGAGAGTGATGCTTCTTGGCTAATATACATAATATTATTAAAACTCCGAGAGAGGAGTGTAAGGGAACGAGAGTAGTCCGAGAGCAGTCGGACCTAAGTAAAAGAGATAGGAACTAAGAGAGAGTTCCGTGAGCTAGTTGAACCTTCCCACCATGCTAGACCCAGAGTAGGGTCGAAACCGGGGAAGTAAGACTATGCTAGAGAGCCATGAGTTTTGGCCTAAGTATGTATTAAGAGTAACAAGCGTGACGTAGGAGACCTGTAGTGCCTCGAGAATCTACAAGAGCTTGTGTATAAATAACCCAAGAGTGTGGGTGAGATAACGAGTGTAAATAACCCAAGAGTATGGGTGAGATAATGAGAATAAGTAACCCGAGAGTGTGGGTGAGTATAGTACGAGTAGCCCAAGAGAATGGGTGTGTATATGCATAATAACCCAGAGAGCGGGTGAGGTATTGAATAAGTAAACAAGGCATAGTGAGGTAAAACCCTCAAGGCCTAAGAGTAATCCGATACAACTAACAACCTTGTTATGTTAGTTAGGAATTGTGTTCCTGATTGGATGTAGATTCCTTGAGCATTACACTACTGTATTGCTATGATGCATGATGTTTGTCTAAAATGAACTCCATGTTTATCCGACTAAGTGGTCGGCGTACCCCGGTTAGCGCTCGGGGTATGCGAATTTCATATGCAGCGTTAAGCTGAGCCCCTAGGGGCGATGTTTTTATTTTACAGGTACACCGAAGATGTTACCGTTCGAGAGTAGGACGGGGTCGGTGGGTTACATGGGTAGTAGTTTTAATTACTTATGTGTTGAAGGAAGTGTAAGACCGAGTATGTTGTCGGCATCCATTTATTGTAGACTCGGTATAGTAGAGATATGAATTGAGTATTGTATTTGTATGAAGTACTCGGTTGTTCCAGTTCATCAGACCGTTACGGTATGTAAGTTTAGCCTGGTTAGCCACAAGGGTGGCTAACGGCGTTGTTTCACCCCTCGTTGCAATTAGAGTTCCGCTGCGTGAGTAAGTGTAATTAGTAACGGATTATGAGGTAATGATGAGATTAACGGTTGGGGTGTTACAATTATTTTACTAATTTATGCAGCATTTTAAGTTAAAAACAAGTTATAAAATTAATGCATTAATTAATTACGAATTTAAATACTAATTAAACAACTAAAACTACCAAGATTAATTCTCTCCTATAACATAATAATACCTACTTAATTATTTTACTAATTTATGCACCATTTTAAGTTAAAAACAAGTTATAAAATTAATGCATTAATTAATTACAAAATTAAATACTAATTAAAGAACTAAACCTACCAAGATTAATTCTCTCCTATAACATAATAATACCTACTTAATTATTTTAGTAATTTCTGCACCATTTTAAGTTAAAAACAAGTTATAAAATTAATGCATTAATTAATTACAAATTTAAATACAAATTAAACAACTAAAACTACCAAGATTAATTTTTTTCTATAACATAATAATACCTACTTAATTATTTTACTAATTTATACACCATTTTAAGTTAAAAACAAGTTATAAAATTAATGCATTAATTAATTACGAAATTAAATACTAATTAAACAACTAAAACTACCAGGACCCTATCAAAGACTATTACGAGTTCAGTTTTTTAAAAACAAAGCTACAACTCTCTCCAAGAAATGAGAGTCGGGAAAAAAGAGTGTTCTTGATTTTCAGTCTGTTCCTGTTTAGCGGTGGCCACTCCTCGTGCCCATCGATTCTACCTTTCCCTTTCTAATTCCTCCCTCTCAAGCTCCTGTTAAGGTTTAATTCTAGTGTTCTAGCATCGCTAATGGCGGAAGACCGGAGTGTAGATGAACAATCAGTCAAGAAGCTAAAGAGCCAAGGCGCTTTTTCCCAAGAGATTGGAATGACGGAAAATCCGGATTCGGAGATGCACGGCAACTCTCCGCTGGGGCCGGAAGACCAGCGAATCTCATTTCGGAATGCAGCAGTAGGTTTCTCCAATGAGAGCGAGATGGATTTAAGACAAGATCTGGATGAGATCTCTGACGACGAAGACGAGGGTATGGATGATGACGATCCGAAGTGCCCATCCATCTCAATTACAAAGGAACAGAAACTCAAATTCCGTAGGCCGTGGAAGCAAGCGATAATTGTCAAGCTTCTGGGCAAGACCTTGCCGATGAACGTGTTAAACGATAGACTTCGTCGCCGATGGCAACTCCATGGCGATTTTATAATGGACGATTTATCAAACGGTTTCTTCAAGATTTCGTTTAACAATCCGGAAGATCTACAATTTGTCCTGTCAGAAGGGCCCTGGCCGATTTTGGATCATTACCTTACTATTCGGAGATGGCGCCCTAATTTTCATCCGAGCACCGAAGCTTTATCGTCATTAGAGGTGCTAGTGCGTTTCCCAGATCTCCCGAGTGAATACTACAATGAGGAGTTCCTCACAATCGTTGGTTCGAAGGTTGGGAAGGTTAAGAGGGTAGATTTGTCTCCGGCTGACTTCGGCAAGTCTCGCCTGGCACGGGTTGCGATTGAGGTCGACTTAACTAAGCCGTTGCTCTCGAAATACAGATTCCGGAGGAGGGTGATGAAAATTGAGTACGAAGGTTTACATCTTGTATGTTTCAGATGTGGGTGTTACGGTCATAAGGACCTGTCGTGCCCTTTTAGCAAGGAGGAGGAGCATGTCCAACAAGAAGAAGGTGTGCGGCTAGTTCAGAGTCAAAGTCCGGAACAGATTTCTCATGTCACCGACGACTATGGCGACTGGATGGTGCCTAAACGGCGCAATACTTCAAGAAAGGTGCGGAGCGGGACCCAATCGGGTTATAACCCGACTGCTAGCGTTAAACCTAAGGGTTCGAGTTTCACTGTTCTGGATTCGGAGGCTTTCCAGGAGCTAGACCAAGAAGGGGTGAATCCCCAAACAACAAAAGCTTCGGATGAGAGACCAAACCCTAGAATCCCAACTCCCAGTAAGCAAGCTCAAGGACGGAGATCTACACCTGGTCATATAGATGTGGACCCAGAGGCAAGCAAGGGACTAAAGGATTCAGGCAATCGGAAACCTCCTCGGAACTCCAACAACATCACTCCGATGGAGAACTTGAAGTCTGGAAATGACAGAAGGGTTGGTAATCGCCCACCTCAGAAGCAAACCGATCTGGAATCGAGTAAACTCTCCACTAATCAGGTATCTTCAATGGATGTTTCCATTAAAGCAAACCAAGGTACGTAGCCCAAATGTTTGTTTAAGTTATGACTGATAAAATTGTTTTCTGGAATGTGAGAGGGGCTCTCAAGCCCAGTTTTCACCGTGCTATTAAGAGCATTATCCTTGCTAATCGGCCTGTTATCTTGGTTCTGTTAGAGCCTAGGATTAGTGGTTCTGTTGCGGACTCTGTGTGCTCTAAGATTGGTTTTGAAAATAATTTTCGAGTTGAGGCTGAAGGTTTTAGTGGCGGTATTTGGCTGCTTTGGAATGGTGGTGCTAATGTTGAGGTTATTGATAGTGATAAGCAGTTTATTCACTGTAAAGTTGTATTAGGGAGGTATTCCTTTCTGTTAACTGCTATTTATGGCCGGCCTAATGCTCTTATGAGAAATTCTTTATGGAATCAGGTTGATCTTCTCCGCCCTTCTGATTCAATTCCATGGATTGTGGGGGGCGACTTTAATGCAACCTTGCTTCCTTCTGACAGATCGCCTTGCTCCTTAAACAGTTTTGGAATTGACAAAAACTTTGAATCTTGGTTTCATAGGAATGGTCTTGTTTTTCTTAAAACTAACGGAAATAGATTTACCTGGACTAATGGGAGACATAGGGCCTGTTTAGATCGAGTCATTGCTTCTGTTGATTGGGTTAGCAGGTTTCCTAGCGCTTCTGTTGATGTGCTTCCCAGAATTGCATCTGACCACAGCCCCCTTGTCTTGTCCCTTGGTATTAATGGGGACAAACCCCAGAAACCTAAACCATTTAAGATGCTTGCTGCCTGGTTCTCCCACCCTAGTTTCCATCAGGATGTCATCCAGAATTGGAATACTAATAATCCTCTTGGGGAATCGCTTAGTAATCTCTCGGTATTTCTCTCTCATTGGAACAGAAGTGTTTTTGGTCACATCATTCATAGTAAGAAGAGAATTTTAGCTAGACTTCGTGGCATACAAAAGGCCATTGATGAAGGTAGAGGGAGGAATCTATTAGGTCTAGAAAAGTCCCTCTTAAGAGATCTTGATATGTGGCTTCAGAGGGAAGAATCCCTTTGGCAACAAAAATCCAGAGATGAATGGGTTGGTCTAGGGGACAAAAACACAGCTTTTTTCCATATGAAAACTAAGCTTAGAGGCAGCGGAATAAAATAGAAAAACTCCTCAATAATGAAGGAATTTGGGTCTCTGCTAGCAGTGATATTGAGTCTCTGCTTACTCGTCATTTTAGCAACCTTTTCTCTGCTGATTCCAGCCATTACTATAGGGAGTTGGGCCACAATTTTCAAGCCCTTAACAGGGAAGAAAGGGAAGAGGCAGCTAGGCCTATTGAATTAAGAGAGCTTACTGCTGCGCTAAAATCAATGAAGGCCTTTAAGGCTCCAGGTAAGGATGGTTTCCCTCCAGCTTTTTTCAAGAAATTCTGGAATGTCCTTAGCCCCTCTGTTCTATCCTTTGCCCAAGAAACTTTCTGTAAGCAGAAATTAGACCCTAAGTTAAATGAAACAATCTTAGTTCTTATCCCCAAAGTTGAGGTTCCTTGTCAGGTTAGTCATTTCAGACCGATTTCTCTTTGCCAAGTTCAATACAAACTGCTCGCTAAGGTTCTTACAAACAGATTAAAACCATATATGGCTAGATGGGTTTCTGATTGTCAGGCCAGTTTTGTCCCTGGCAGAAGTATATTTGAGAATATCATTATTGTTCAGGAGGTTCTGTATTATATGCAGAACACAAAGAGTAGAGAGGGTTGTATTGCCATGAAGATAGATCTAGCTAAAGCCTATGATAGGCTTTCTTGGAGTTTTATTAAGAATACACTTGACTGCCTTGGCCTCCCTACCAACCTAAATAATACAATTATGAGCTGTATAACCTCGGTTACTTTCCAGATTAATTGGAATGGTGGCCTAACTGATTCCTTTTCTGCTGGAAGGGGAATTAGGCAGGGTGATCCTTTATCACCCTTTATATTTGTTTTGTGCATGGAGAGACTTGCTTTTTTGATTAATCTTAAGGTTCTGGAGAAAGAATGGAAACCCATCACTTTAGGAAGGAGAGGAATTTCTCTCTCACACTGTTTTTTCGCGGATGATCTAGTTCTGTTTGGAGTTGCTTCCCTAAACCAAGTAAGGGTTATGACTGACTGCCTCTCTGATTTTTGCGAGGCCTCTGGGCAGTGTGTTAGCTTTGAAAAATCCTCCATTTTGCTATCAAAGAATGTCTCCCAGGATAGAGCTGAAGCTATAGGTCTTGAATCTAATATGAGAACTACTAGGAACTTTGGTAAGTATCTTGGTGTGTTCCTGAGGCAAGGCAGATCTGTTTCCCAATCTAGCAATGCTCTTTTATCTAAAATTCGAGAGAGACTTGCTGGGTGGAAAGCAAAGTCCTTATCCTTAGCCGGCCGTGTTTGCCTTGTCAAAAGCTGTGTGTCTTCAATCCCAATACACCAAATGCAATGTCAGATCCTTCCTGTGAATGCTTGTAATAAGATTGATAAAATGTGCAGGGACTTTATATGGGGTCACGACTCTAATACTAGGAAGTTGCACGAAATAGGATGGGATACTCTTTGTAAACCTAAGTCCAGGGGGGGTTTAGGGATTCGACAAGCTAGAATCATGAACCTTGCTTGTTTTGGCAAATTGCCTGGAATTTTAGTCGCAAGCTGGAGAATCCATGTTACAAAATCTTGAGGTTAAAATACCCTAATCCAGACTCAAGAAGGGGCTCTTCGAACTGGAAATCTATCCAATCCTGTAAATCCCTTATTAATAATGGCTCGCGTTGGGTAGTGAATAATGGGAACATCACTAAGTTCTGGAAGGATAAATGGGTTTCGAATTTTAGTCTGGATGCGAAAGCTCTTGATCCTGTATCTCTTCAGGAAGATGATAGAAAGGTTATAGAATTCTGGGATAGTTCTGTAGGCTGGAAGGAGCATCTATTCTCAGGTCTGCTGTCATCTGAAATGCAAAACTTGCTGCATTCTGTGTCTGTCTATCCTAACTCAGGGGATGATTATCTGTCTTGGTGGCCTACTGAGGATGGTAATTATAGTGTTAGCTCTGCTTATACACTTTTATCTGGAAATTATGATGTTGCTGCCAATGTGAATGATGCTATTTTCAGTACGATTTGGAAACTCCCTGTCCAGGAACGTGTTAAATGTTTATCTGGCGTGTGTTAATTGGTAGGCTTATGACGAATTCCAGGCGATTTATGCTGGGGCTGACTAGTGATAAGTCTTGCCACTTTTGTGGTCAAGAGGAAACACTCATACATATCATCCGAGATTGCCCTATTGCCAAAAGAATATGGGAAAACTCCTCTCTTCCAGAAATTATTCTGACTTTTTCGCGTGTAATTTGCAGGTTTGGATCAGATCTAACTTGTTGGGGAACATGCGAGGCATGATTAATCTTAGCTGGAGGCTGGTTTTCCCCATAGTGTGCTTCATGCTATGGAACTGGAGAAATAGTAAAGTGTTTGGCAAAGAGAATGGGATTTTCCTCCCTCTTCGTACCATCATTCTTAGCTGCCAACAGAACAAGAGAGCGCGCTCTTATGTGAAAAAAATTGAAGGCCTCTGGCAACAGATTGACACCCCAGTTAACTTGGAGAGTCTCCAGGTTCCATATGATTCAAACTCCATTGTTTTTACTATTGATGGTGCAAATTGTTTGGCCTCAGGTAAAGCAGCAGCTGGTGGCACTTGGAGAACTGCTGATGGCGACTGGCTTGGGGGCTTTGTTGCAGTTTTTGGCTTCCAAAGCGTGCTGCACTCAGAGACCATGGCATTGCTTCAGGCTAGTAGACTGGTGCGAGTTAGAAGGATGGAAGGAGTCCGGATCTTCTCAGACTCCTTGAAGATGGTTAAACTGATGGATGACTGCCCAGATTCTCATATTCTGAGGCCGATTCTTGAAGAATGTCGTTCTAATATAGAGGCGGCTAGGGATAGTTTATTGGCCTATATTCCGCGCTCATACAACAAGACCGCTGATTGTTTAGCGAAAATGGGGTTAAAGCTACCCTTTGGTTTGCATGTATTTAGTAGTCCACCACCATGTATAGCATCTCAGTTATCTGAGGACAAGTACTCCATTTTCTCAATTAGAGAGGAGGGTTGCTAACCCCGTTTATTTGTGATCAAAAAAAAAAAAACAAACTAAACTACCAAGATTAATTCTCTCCTATAACATAATAATACTACTTAATTATTTTACTAATTTATGCACTATTTTAAGTTAAAAACAAATTATAAAATTAATGCATTAATTAATTACGAATTTAAATACTAATAAAAAACTAAAACTACCAATATTACAAGTATCTAGTCTACAAAATGAGGAATTAAAATTAGAGAGCAACATACTAACCTCAAGGATATTGGATGGGATTAGAAGAAGTAATTAGGAAGATTCCTACACATTAAAATTAATTACAAAAAATCAGTCATTTAATTTTACAAAACAAATATGCTAAAACCTAAACATTAGAACAAGTTATTAAATACACAAATTACTAATTAAAATTGAAAAAGATGAAACTAACCTTTCCACTTTCGTAGGGGAGGAGTGAGTGAGTTTTGGAGGATTTAATTGTCTAAGTTGTGAAGTTGCATCTGGAGGATGCGTTTATATATAGTGTTTATGGTGTCAATAACTGCACCACCCCGATCCATTTTATTTGTCCATGTTGCGGATAACCCAATCCGGAAATCGCGAGAATCGCGGGAAATGGACGGTGGAGATCGCACCGAACCGAATGCACGGCCAGGATCGTGCCGACAAGCGAGTTGCGGATCGCCCATGGTGTCGTAAACTGCATCGCCCTAATGCATTTATCGTCTAATACGCGTTCGACCGATACGGTTTCTGACATAATTAACCCATAATTGGATTAGCTTAATGCGGTTTATGGTAAGCAGCATTAGGCTAATGCGGTTTATATGACCCGTTTTGGTACATCCGCGTAATTTTTTTAAAAAAAGGCCACCGCAAGTAATTTTTTTGACGAATGGTATTTCGGCGAAAATTTTCCAGCGGTATACCAATCAAAATTTGTCCCAACTAAAATTTTGTCGTTTACACTTGAATTAAAAATCTAATTGAAATCGTGTTTCAAAAAAAAAAAAAGATCTAATTGAAATCTAAAAGTACTTAAAATCTAATGGACTCAAACTGAAAATTGACTCGATTTCGTTTAATCTGAATAATAATGGTATGAACTTACGACCTGGAAGAGTAATAACTTAAAATTGTTTGAACCAAAATAACTAAACAATTAGTAATTCAAAACTTGCCCTTGACTCCCAAAATAGCTATGACTAAAAAGTAAAAACTTGATCTAACCTACTTTATTTTAAATACAAATTACAACGAACATTGTATTTTTTTTAATAACATAAACGTTGTATTTGCTAGAACCTATGAACTATACGATCTTGAACTCTTTGCTTTTAATAAGTATTCTAATATTGATTGATAAAAGGTATTTTGATTAAGTCTATATATATATATACTGGGTTGCTATTCGTAGTACAAAATTACTAATCACCGCAGTACAATTTTTTTTTAATTCATACTGACGTTGTACACATATAATGATGTCGTGTTGTAACTTTTGTTTTTTTTTAAAAATAATTTCTTGAGCGTAAACAGTAAAAACACTCTGATTGTTACAAAACATTATAAACCCGTATTAATTGTGTCAATATGATTTTAATTGTGAATCCACATAATTTGGACGATTTTTACGTTATGTTTGACTAAATTACAAGCATTGGTACATCTTCAAAATGCCGTACTGAATTCATAGTTAAAAACGCCAATTTCGGGTGAAAAATGCTCTAATTGTAATAAAAGACGTTAAACCCTTTTTAATCGCATTTAAACGTTATAATTGTGACTCCACATAAGTTAATGACATTTTATGTTGTGTTTGACTAAATTACAAACATTGTTACACTTTCAGAACGTTGTATTGAAATTGCAGTTGAAAACGTCAATTTCGGGTAAAAAACGCTCGTACTATATAGCCTAACCTTCCTTTGATTATTCATTTCTCACTTCCTCACTCTCTCTCCTCTATCTCTCTTCCTTAAGAAGCTCTCTTCTGACTGCCGGAGCCGCCGCCTGCCGCCGCCAACCACCGCCGGAAAAATTTTCCGGTGATTTTTCGAATTTTTTTTTGAACTTATAGATTTGGGTGCTGAGTATGAATTTGGTGCTAGTTTTTTGAAATTCAACATCATTTGAGCTAGATCTAGCATGAAAAAATCGAAAATTAAAAAAAAAACCCAGTCGAGCACCACCGCTGCTCTAACCGGAGACAGATGAGTACCGCCGCTGCTCGCCCTAGACGATATCGAGGACTGGCGGTGCTCGAGTTACCCGCCGGCGAGGACCTGTGCTGCTCGCGTGCTTCTGCGCGCGCCCGAAGATGGAGCCGGGACCGCTGCTGCTCGCGTCGGGTGGAAGCGAGGACCGGCGCTGCTCGCCCCTGACTTCGCCGAGGAGCGGCGCTACTCGAGGCAGGCGACGGCGAGGAGCTGCGCTGCCCACCTTACAGCTTCAGTCGAGTAGCAGCGCTGCTGACCAATTTAATTTTTTTTTGAATTCTAATATTTGGAATGATTTTTAAAATGTTTTAATTTGTTTATTTTTTTATTCTAATATTGTGAATGATTTTTAATGTGTTAATTTGTTATTTTTTTGAATTCTAACTAATATGTGAATGATTTATAAATGTTTGAATTTGTTATTTTTTTGAATTCTAACTAATATTGTGAATGATTTATAAATGTTTGAATTTTTTTTTTTTGAATTGTAATATTGTGAATGATATGATTATACATGTTTGAATTTTTTGTTATGAATGAGGAATATAACTGTGTGATATTCGTATGCAGTGATGGATCGTCTGAAAAAAGCAGTGAAACATGTAGTCACGAAGAGGAGAATAAAGACCGGGGTGCGGAGCAGCCTATGACGGCCTCGTACCGTCATGCACATGCTCCTGGTGAAGGGCCGAGTAATCCTGCCCCCCGCATGGAAGCAGCACGCCATTCATCTTTCCATCCGGGTCAATCTTTCAACGACCGACGTTTGAAGTACCAGCACCACCAATGGTAGCGGAGGATGACTCGGTGGTGTTCAATATACCGAGGAGACGCATGCCAGTGTTGTCATCATCCAGTAGTGCTTGGTCTGACAGATCACTGCACAGCGCTAGCTACAATATCTCGGGGGAATCAAGCCACCAGACTACTTCGTTAGAAGCTCAGACGTCAGGCGGTGGTAGTTCATCACGTCCACCACGCCCATCACCCACCCGTGCTGTTGAGGACCATGTGATGACTGAGCGTTCGCCACATGCTGATGACGATGGTCGTGGTGCCGATGATGAGGACTCACCCCGACGTGGATGAGGAGCAGGATAATGAAGATGATGAAGTCATGGATAAGGAGGATGACACTGACGAGGAAGCAGCGCTAGCGATGGTTCCAGTCATTCCTACCTCTGGAAGTTGACAGAGGTGCTAGTTCCTGGCGGTCCACTACTCAGTAGTGTTATCACTAGCTTCTGGGTCATGTAGCGCTTGACTTATGGACCTCGACTAAGGTATGTTCTCTATCTTCTCCTGTATTTGATCATTTAATATCATACATACTACGTTTTGTAAGTGTTAAATATTGATCATTATGTAGGATCGTGGGGTTTTGAGTTTCAAATCCCGTAGGGTGATGCTTACCTGCTGGCCAAAAGATCAAATTTCCAGACCAAGAACAAGGAAGATGCTTGAGTATTCTGATATAGAGCACCTACAGGATATTACGATGCCATACAATAATATGTCCCTCATCAGTGCTTTTGTGGAGAGGTGGCAGCCTGATACAAACTCATTCCATATGCCGTTTGGTGAGATGACGATTACCCTGCATGATGTGTGGATGATACTGCAAATCCCTATCGTCGGTCGTCCATTGATAGGGGATTCATCCACCCCTGAGTTTGAAGCAGGTAATGCTGATTGTCTTAATTTTGGGGCAGATGTTGAGAGTATGACACAGACACTGTGGAATACCGGTGCCGTGCAGTATCAATTGCGAGCTTGTTGCAGCAATGTAGGGATGAAAATGAAGAGGCAATGAAGCAGGCATGTGGTTGGTTGTATCATCTGATTGGTACCACCATATTAGTTGGAAAATCAAATGGTCGTCTGAGTCCACAGCTGTTCTGGTTAGTAGCTCCCATGAAGAAAGGTACCAAGCTTCGTAAATATGCATGGGGAGCTGGTACTCTTGCATGGTTATATCGCCAGCTAGGGATAGCATCTCGTGCCGGCTCCAGTGGGATAGGTGGTTCTATGACGTTACTTGAGGTATGTGTCCTAATGTGCATCTAGTATATGATAACTCACTGAGTATTAATAATTGGTACTACTTAATCATTCTAGTGTTTTATATGCACAGTGCTGGATTTATGCGTACTTCCCTACATTAAGACCAGCGATTAGCCCGGACTGGCGCGCTAATGATGATAGGCCTTGGGCTCTAAGATGGGTGAGATCTACCTCTCAAGTGCAGGATCATCGTTCACTGCAAGGATATCGTGAGCATCTAGATGCTTTGACTGCTCTAAATGTAAGTGTTTGTAGTTGCTAACACATTGAACCATTATTTTTTTTGTCTTTCGTTGTTGGTTACATTTTTCTATTATTGTTCATTGTAGATTGATTGGTTGCCCTACGGTCGAGATAATGTTAATGTTCATGGAGGGCGTACATGGTATAGAGGTAACATACAGGTTTTGGGGTGTTGAATGAGCCATACATGCCTGGGCGTTGTCTACGCCAGTTTGGTTACATTCAGGATATCCCTAAACCTCCTATTAGACCCAACCCAAGGTCTGAAAAAAGAGGAAAAACCCAACCCTACACCTGTGTATACCCCCCCCCCCCCCATGTATAGTTTGTGGGAAAACACTCCTAAATTGCTGGTTTTAGGGTATACGCGCACAAATGCGCGTTTGCATGCTTATGACCCACTCTACCTAGATTGGTACACCAAGCACACACACCCGAAGATCCTAAACCCTGAGAGTTATCAGACCACCCTGTTCATCGTCCAGATCCCTGTCTAGTAAGTCATATTTTCATAGTACTTCATTACATATCACTTTTATTTTTTATGTGTACTTACCTGACCAAGTGTGTTACAGCTACTGTCTGAGGCAAGTGAGCTTGCACGCCGTACTACCAAGAGAACAATGCATGGGACAGGTCATACTATCGTCAGGGGATGCCAGAAGAAGAACAAAGGGCTGCAACTCATGGTCTTGAGGATGTGTTCAGCTCTTTATACATATGGGATAGTTACCAGCGCCAGCATGGTGCACCCTAGTGGTTGTCATCTTGGATTTGGATGTAGTAAACTTTAGTATCATCTTGGAACTATTTGTTGTCTTTCATTTTACTTGGTGTGTTAGACGCTAGTACAATTTGTTTGGATGTAGTTTTTTTCTGGTGGACTTGGTGATGGTGGAATTATTGCTGACAATGCTAGTGACCTTGTTGATGATCTGTTGGTTGATTTTGTGGAGGTTCTTAGAACCGGTAATTACTTTTGTCAGGAAAGGTACACATACCAGGTCACTGTACACGTACCAGGTTACCGTTTGCAGTACAAAGTGAATTCAAAGTTACCATAGGTAATTACTTTTGTCAGGAAAGGTACACGTACCAGGTCACTGTACACGTACCAGGTTACCGTTTGCAGTACAAAGTGAATTCAAAGTTACCATAGGTAATTACTTTTGTCAGGAAAGGTACACGTACCAGGTTACCGTTTGCAGTACAAAGTGAATTCAAAGTTACCATAGGTAATTACTTTTGTCAGGAAAGGTACACGTACTAGGTCACTGTACACGTACCAGGTTACCGTTTGCAGTACAAAGTGAATTCAAAGTTACCATAGGTAATTACTTTTGTCAGGAAAGGTACACGTACCAGGTCACTGTACACGTACCAGGTTACCGTTTGCAGTACAAAGTGAATTCAAAGTTACCATAGGTAATACTTTTGTCAGGAAAGGTACACGTACCAGGTCACTGTACACGTACCAGGTTACCGTTTGCAGTACAAAGTGAATTCAAAGTTACCATAGGTAATTACTTTTGTCAGGAAAGGTACACGTACCAGGTCACTGTACACGTACCAGGTTACCGTTTGCAGTACAAAGTGAATTCAAAGTTACCATAGGTAATTACTTTTGTCAGGAAAGGTACACGTACCAGGTCACTGTACACGTACCAGGTTACCGTTTGCAGTACAAAGTGAATTCAAAGTTACCATAGGTAATTACTTTTGTCAGGAAAGGTACACGTACCAGGTCACTGTACACGTACCAGGTTACCGTTTGCAGTACAAAGTGAATTCAAAGTTACCATAGGTAATTACTTTTGTCAGGAAAGGTACACGTACCAGGTCACTGTACACGTACCAGGTTACCGTTTGCAGTACAAAGTGAATTCAAAGTTACCATAGGTAATTACTTTTGTCAGGAAAGGTACACGTACCAGGTCACTGTACACGTACCAGGTTACCGTTTGTAGTACAAAGTGAATTCAAGTTACCATAGGTAATTACTTTTGTCAAGAAAGGTACACGTACCAGGTCACTGTACACGTACCAGGTTACCGTTTTTTTAACTTGTAACCTTGTGGCTAGTTCATGACCAACCTCTATATAAGGGATGCCTCCTCCATTTCATCTTCACACACTCACTCTCCATATTCTCGAAGCTCTCTATCTCCTAACTCTCTTCCAAAAATAATTTCGTAAAACTGTGCAAGCTCTCTCTCTAAACATGAGTCAATCTTCAGATTCCGATCATGAGTATGTTCCAGTATCAAGCCTAGTAAGTATTTAGTTCATTGTCTTTGTAAATCATATTCACACTAATATTTCATATTTCAATATTCATCTAACATTCTCTCGACCCTTATTGCAGGAAAGTGACTCAACCACTGATTCAGATTGGGATGAATTTGATGAAGGCGTTCCAGATCATAATGAAGAGATGGATGACTACATGCAAGAGATGTATAATCGACCTCCGGTGGTGGACACAGGTTACTTATTTCAAACAAACCAGGCCTTTAGGAGTAAAGAAGAAGCAAAAGCTTGGGCAGATAGTGTTGGCCATCCCAACCATATCTACACCATAATTCAAAGTTCTCGGTCGGGCCAAGATTTCCACATAACATGCGAGAGGTATTGGAAACCACAAAGGACATCACGACCTGGTGTCATCAACCGGCGCAGATCATCTGGTTCAAAGAAATGTGGTTGTCCTTTTCTAAATTAAGGGGTATTACACAAGCTACGGGTGTTTCTTGCAAGTGAGTCACGGATGGCATAACCATGATCTCGCTGAGTGGGCAGAGGGACATTTTGTGGGAAAACGCCTGACTGAGGCGGAGGAGATTATGATCGATCAGAGAAGCAGAGTCGGTGTGCCACCCTGTGCAATTTATTCAGAGCTCACAACAATCAACCCAGAAACGTCAGCAACAAGGAAAGACATATACAACCGGATACAAAAAACAAAACTAGTAAATAGAGATGGTCGATCTATGGTGCAGACTCTGCTGAGTGAGCTAGACAAAAACAACTACTACTACTACTACGATTACACTACAGATCCAAGTAAGTCAACTCAGTATGTCTCAAATAACTTCAATCATTTAGGTTTCATATTAATTTGATAGATAACATGATTATATTTCACAATTTAGGGGATCAAAACACGACTTGGGTCCATCTTCTTTGCACACCCTGCCTCTAGATTACTGCTCCACTGCTCCACGCTTTCCCGTATGTCATAGCCATTGATGCTACCTATAAAACAAACATAGCAAAAATGCCTTTGGTTCAGTTCATCGGGATGACGAGTATAGGCAAAAACTTCAGCATTGCCTTCGCCTTTCTTGTATCAGAATCAACAGACATGTATGTGTGGGCACTTCAACAATTAAGGGACCTCCTCGGGCGGACTACAACCTCTACATTTATCACCGACAGATGTCTGGCCTTGATGAATGCCTTAGAAGAGGTATTTCCTGAATCTCATCATCTACTATGTCGGTGGCACATAAGTAGGAACGTTCAGGGGAAAGCCGAGACTTATATGGGTGATAGAGGAAGGGCGGCGGCTGCAGTCCGAATGTGGACTTCGGTTGTCTACTCGAGCACAGAGCAGGACTACAACGAGAGGTACGAAAATTTCAAGAATACATACCGAAGCTACCCACGTTTCATTACGTATGTTGCATCAGTTTGGGAGAAATACAAGGAAAAATTTGTGGAGGCTTGGGTCAAGAATGTGTTGCACTTCGGCAACACAATGACAAATAGGTAAAATTGTTAATCTTGTAATGTTTAAGATAATACAGTGATTGTTATAGATCTATAAAACTTACTTAATCATTTGATAGGGTGGAGAGCGCACATTCTTCTCTAAAGGTGAGATTAAGGAGTGTTAGACACACTTTGGATGTAATCTTTCCAAAGATTAACGATCATGTGAATACAAGCATCCGGGAGTTAAAAAAGGATTTTGAGGCAGCCAGGACAAAACACAGAAGAGAGCACATGAGGGTTCCAATCGCTGACCTGATCGGGAAGGTTAGTACCCTTTGCTTAGATGAGCTAGTCAAGGAGCTTGGAAGGGCGAATTATGTGCAAATGGACAGCTCAATCTGTGGATGTGACAAGGTAACCTCTCATGGATTTCCACTTGCGCTTGTAAATTAAACTACATGCTGGATAGTGGTATACTATGCTCGAAGAGGGATATACATCGTTTCTGGTATACCCTAAGCTGGGAGAAACATGAATCGACAATTGATATGGGATCCTACATGGAGGAAGAACAGATAGATGGCGAGACATAGCTTCTAAGGTAGCCCAGTCGTTAGATGATCCTACTCTGATGGCGAAATGTTACAGTCAAATCCAAAACTTCCTTCACCCAGATATGGTGTGCCAATAGGAGAGCCCTTGGAACAGGTTGGGATGGCAGACCTACCGGCCCTCAAGACCAAACCGACGGGAACCTTTGTCTTGGGAGCGTAACCGACCAAGGGCAGGCCAGTCAGAAGAGCGCCATCAATAGAGATACACGTAATAGAAGATCATCAAATCCGAGTCGATTCCTGCCCTAGACAACTTCCAATACTACCAAAATTTCAACCCCAACCTATATCAATATATGACTGGGTATATTGATGTTCGTGGAGATGGGAATTGTGGTTTCAGGGTCATTGCTGACTACCTATATTCAAACGAAGAGAGAGTGGAAAGATGTCCGTATAGCATTGTACAATCACATGAAGAATCAAGCACCTGCGAATCAACTATACAAGATCATTTTTAACGAAGGAACGGTACAACAACATGTTAAGAGCGCTTCATTGGAATTAGGAGGGCCAGCACCTCCAGAGAAATGGATGAACACGGAAATGGGGTGGCGATCGCGACAAAAGTACACTTCGATAGTAGTTTCTACTCTACTGTCTTTGGGGGTATGGCAACTGCCACATACCTTCCGCTCGATAAGTATACCGATTGTGATAGCCAAGAGGAGAGATCCACATAGGAATTTGCCCCAGGGTCATTCCGTAAGGTCGGCATGGTTAATGACTCGCCACTCCCCCCTGTCTATCCGCAGTGGTTCTATTATAGAGATCCAACACTGTCGGACCTTGGATTCATCAAATACAATCTAGGTTAGATAGTTGGATCAACGTTTTGTACCTTAGTTTTTCTTTAACTAGTGTTATAAACTTAGTCTTTCTTTAACTTAGTTGTTTGTTACCTTAGTCTTTCTTTAAACTTAGTTGTTTAACCTAATTTTTCTTTAACTTAGTTGTTGTTTTAATCATATTGACTTAAATTTGGTCATTCAATTGTCTATTATTTTAAAAAAAGTGTCTCCCCGTAACATTCAAACTAATTCAACTAAGTTTGGTGAAAAAAAATTTGTACTGCAAATAGTAAACGTATTTTGCTATTCTCAGTACAAATTAATTTAAGTCAAATTAATAATATAAACACATAAAAAATGTAATCCAACACTTTTATTTACAAAAAAAAGGTTCATGTATTGATTCCAACAAAAAAGTAACTAGTAAAATTCGCTACTAATCAACTACAAACTACTTCGGTAAATTTACTTTCATATATCATTTTTGGAAAAAAAAAACACAGCGACACATCATTACATGTGTACAATGTCAATATGAATTAAAAAAAATTTGTACTGCGGTGATTAGTAATTTTATATTGCGAATAGCAACCCCATATATATATAGATATTTTTATAAAAAATATTAATCGTGACGCAAAACCATCGAAACTTGTTTCACCTAAAAAATTTACAACTCGAACCTAATTTTATCTGAACCTAAGTGCTCCGAATCAAAACAACTAAAAAGTTTTATTGACCTGAATATATTTTAATACAACCAGATATGACCCATAGACCAGGGACGGATCCAGGGGAATGGCCCTCCCCTCCCCGAAATTTTTAAAAATGTGTCAAATGTTCTTATAAATTTTAAAAAAGTAAAAAATGACATAATATTTTAAGAGTGACATGTCAAAATTTTTTTTTACCCCCGCAAGACAACCGCTACTGCGTAAACTAAAATATAACCCACTTTCCAGGTCTAGCTACTATAATGATATCTTTAATGAAGCATTTGACACAAAATAAAAGGGGCGATTACGTTGGGGAATCTGAAAAAAGGAAGTCGAAATGATTTCATGCTGCTTGTGTAGGCAATTTCCTCATTTTTAGGAAAAAGAAAAAGAATAAGAATGAGATTGCCCCAAATTTCTATAACTAGATTATCCACCTACTACCGCTAAGAAAAAGGATTATCTTGTTATTTTTCTATGAGTATGGAGATTGGCGGAAGAAAATAAGGTGCTAAAGAGTAAGACTTTCAATTAGCATTTGTCACAGTTACGAAAGTATATATGTGACTAGTTACAACCAGCCTTAGATAAGGCCTAACAATCAGACGGGACGATCAACAGCAGAGGTTGATAGTTGGTTATAAACTAATGTGATGTAGTGTTGCAGAGAGATTATTATGTCGGACAGACCCCCCACCCCCCCCACCCCCCCCCCCCCCCCCATAGCCTATAGTGATGTATGGCGTTGCCAAATGATTTATGTAGCCACACATGATTAGATGCTTTTTATTCCTAATGGTGACTGACCAGAGGATAGTCTTTTCCAGCCAGGGTCTTCGTGACGGACATTGGCTAGCTGTAGATGAGAGGGAATGAATTGAACTTCAATGAGAATGTCATTTAGAATGTCTCTACATAAACAACAAGGAACACAATTTTGTTTTCAGTTTTCACAAAAGAGGAAGTAGTCATTCAGAGATTACTGAATTCCTAAATTTAGAAGGAAAATACTCATTTACTCGGGTCATTTGCCTTGAGGCCTATTTTAGGCCATAAAGTGATTTCCTAAGCTTGTGAATTGATTGTTTTGTGGGGTTAGTATCCTAAAGATAACTGCATGTAAACTTCTTCTCTAAGGTCTCCATGTAAGAAGGTGTTGTTAATTTCCAATTGGCTTATAATGCATCCTTCTTACAAGCTGCAACAACTAGGGCTCGTATAGTACTAAACTTTACAGCGGGCAAAAAAAGTCTATTGATAATGTATAACATATCATTCTGTATAGCCTTTTACAACCAGTCTAGCCTTATATCTCTCAAGAGTCCCCATCCGCCCTATGTTTCACCTGGTAAACCCATTTTACAGCCTATCACTCTTTTACCTTTAGGAAAGTTCACAATTTCCCAGGTTTTATTTCTTCCTAAACTTCGAATTCCTCCATCATAGCCTCAAACCCATTTCTTATTGTTGATGGTCTAATGAAAATCAGTAGGTTCTTGTTAGCAAGCAGCATCAGTAGTAGAGATAGAATTGTATAAACTAGGATTTCTAGCATCAGGAAAAATATGTGTATTTGGGTTTAATTGAAGCACAAAGAATTCATGTCAGAATTAAAGCTTCTGTTTTAGTGATATGATTTTCACATATAGATAAGGAATAACTTGCATTATTCAATCTTTCACATATAATAGCTGAAAAGGGGTATAGAAACTTAGTTGATTGAGAGGGCAATGCCTTTTGGTGTTGATGGCATTCCCCATAATAAAATCTTGCAAGTATCTTGTGCCTCTCTGACTCGTTTTGATCTTTTAAGACCTTGCTCTTCTGTAATAGTTTCTTTCTTTCCTTTGACGGTTCTTGTTGTTCCTGCAACCTTGTGACTTCTTCCCGCTCCTGGTGTCCAGTCTCATCAAAAACAAACTCATGGAACGGGTTCTATTAATCTTTGTTAAGATTTTTGAGATCATCATCTTATCTCCTTTTCTGATTGATGTTCTGTAAGGAAAGATATTTTCATGAAATTTAATGTCCTTGTTAGCAATGATTATGTCATTCATATCATACAACTTGTATCCCTTTCTGTTAGGTGCATAACCTAAGAAAACCCCTTTACTGATCTAGATACAAACTTATCATGGAGATTTTGATTTATATGAGAAAAATCCAGACATCCAAAACACCTTAAAAACCATTATAGTTTGGTTGAGAATTGTACAAAAATTTCATAAGGAGAGTTACCCTGCTCACTTTACAAGGGCATCATATTAATGAGATAGATTGTTGTAGTAAGCACACTTTCTCCCTAAAATTTGAGAGGTATGGCAAAATGAAACATTAAACTTCTAGCAGTTTCCAAAAAATGTCGGGTTTTCTTTTCACAACCCCATTTTGTTATGGGGTGTTGACACAAGTTAATTGGTGATTTATATCTTTAGACTTAAGAAAATTTAAGGTTTCTTTCGAGCTTCCTAACTCAGAAGCGGGACATTTTTCCCAAACTACAAATTATCATATTAAGGCAATCTACTATGTGCCTTGATCAATTTGACTCAAGTGGCTCTAGATTTATCATCAACAAAAGTAAGAAAGTAAGTGTGTAACCATAACAAGATCTCTCTTTATAAGGCCCCCACACATCTATGTGTACAAGATCAAATTTTCTGGACAATATCACTTTTCTTAGGGAAGGGTTATCCTATGACTATTTCCTCCACAACATGATTCACATAGAAATTGTTTCTTACATGATGCTTATCAATCAAACTCTAAGGGTTCTATTTATTGATCAGTTGGTGGCCTAGTCTATAAGCCACTACTTAAACTATCTTTACAATCAAAAGAAGAAACAAAAAATTCAAGCACCAAGTGGTTACAACTCTACTTTCTTCCTGTCCTTATTTCGGTTGTCAAGAAAATATATTCAGAAGTTTGTCTTCCTAAAAATCCGAAACACAAACATGAATCATTAAAACATAATCATTCATGAATTTCTTTGAGCCAATCTTGCTATTGAAATCAAATTAAAGTGAAAAACTGTACACAAAGAACTGTTGGGCAAAAATAGTAGTTAAACTATCTTGCTAACTATGGGCAGTGAACCCAATCTTTGTAGTACAACAAGGTCGTATCCACAGAGACTTCGCAACTGTCTAATTAATTATCCAGTTTAGTAAATGTACAAAAAGATAAATTAAAGTGCATAAAATATAAATTGGGGTTTAGCCGGAGGCAAGCTTGATTTTCAGTATTAGTACAGAAATAATAAAATACAGTAAAATAAAGTAAAAGGATGGATGTAAAAGGTATCCTAGGATAGCGGGGGAATTTCCTAAATTACTTAAACAATTTTATAATCCTGTCTCAAATATTTATTGTCTATTAGAGTTAATAATTGTCAGTTACGAACTCCTATTAATAGCCTTAGTATTTTCCTGCTCAATCCGGAGTGTAAATACCAAGCTTAATTCCTTTGTGGTACTTTAACTATCTCAAAATCATATATTGATAGCTACCAAATAAATGCAGTAGTTTTGTCAGAATAAGCATTTATCAATATTTGCTGAAAGGAATTTAAACAAGTTAATAAGTGAAACAGGTGATAAATATTTATTTAAGTACAGACAATAATATAATCCTAATTTGCTCTTATTTGTCTGTTTAAGAATTATCTTGTGGCCTTCCTAAATCATAGATAAGGACAACTCTTAATTAAATCAATAGACTTTTTACAATCAGAGAAAGTCTAAAATCATTAATTAGCTTTAAGTGAGAATTCTTTTTATAACAGCGATGGATTTTATCTGCTAATCAAGGAGAATAATATAACGTTTATCTCTCTTTGTGGTCTATTCTCAGATTTACAAAATCATTGAAATAAGAGAAACCGTAAATGCATAAAAATGATCAGTTATTAAGCATTTAATAATTTAGAGAGACAAAACAAATATTTATAAGCAAATTTGGTTAATAATAAGTCTGAATTATTTAGGGTCAAACCCCACCCTAGGATATGAGTAAAATCACTCAGACATTAACAGTAATAAAAAAGAAACAGAAATAGCCATTAATTTGGAGACTGCCGGCGGAGACTGGACTGCGATCGCTTCTGCTCCAGCTCCCTTTTTTTTCTGTTCTTTTGTTTCTTATCGGTTTCTGCTTCGTGGGGAATGAAGAATAAAACTAAAATGGAGAAGTGGGAGATAAGAGGATGGAATGGATCGTGGGAGTGAGCGATTATTTACTGGATGGGATGATACGTCTACTGCTTTGGATTGTGAGGAAGGGAATGATTTTATTGAGCAGAGGGCGTGGGTTTATATAGAGGTTTGGATCCGTACGATTGCAGATGAAGAAGAGCAGCTTCATTGATTGCGCAGGGGACAAAGCTCACGCGTGAGGAAATTAAGGTAGGGCGGTGCGTAGTAGATAGATATGGCAGTGGACGAGTTGTGCGAGTTGCAGTCGGCGAAGACGGGCGAAGAAAACTGGTCGCGACTGATAATTAGTCACGACCGCCGGTTCTGCTTGTGTCCGCCTGTTGGTACCGCCCAATAAGTGGCGGTTCCCTTCTACTTGACCGCCTCCAAGACCGCCCAAGAAGTGGCGGTTCCCTCCTACTTGACCGCCTGGACAACCGCCAGATATGAGGCGGTAACATGTGTGGTGTCCGCCTGGCGTTAGCCTAGGTGTTGTCCGCTAGTTAAGTGGCGGACAAGAGTGGACGAGCGCGAGGGGGTTGCTATGCCTTGTCCGCTCTATCAGGAGGTCCTCGTGTCTTGTCCGCCTCTTATCAGGAGGTTGCCTATGTCTGTCGCGAGGAGTTGCTTGCCTTGTCCGCCTCTTATCAGGAGGTCAATGTTGTCTGTCCGCCTCTATCAGGAGGACATGCCTTATTTCTTCCACCGGCTCTAGATTCTTCGTTTGGACTCCGTTTTCTGAGCGTTTGCGCCTACGCGTTCGTCTCTTCGTGTACTTTGCTCCCAGCTTGGTTTTCCTCATGTTTAACCAATAATTTTGTGAGATAAATAATAAAACATAAACTAGAGGAAAACTAACCGAGTGGAGAAATGAGCAAGAAAAGTGCTAATATTATATATGAAATACACCTATAAAACATGCTCATTTAGACACTTATCACACCCCCACACTTATCTTTTTGCTTGTCCTCAAGCAAAACTACGTACCCAAGTAGGGAATGCTCAATACTAACAAATATTATTATGAAGGGTAGGATAAACATGATCTTTTTAACCTATTGAGGAGTGTGAAAAATTAACTGCTGGTGGCATAGGTGTGCTCAGGGTAAAATAAAATATAGAGTTCCGGGGTATGATCTAAGGCACTTCAATGTTTCTTTTTAGGTGACTCTGAGAACTTTTACCATGGCCAACTTCTCTCAAGAATGGGCATTTGAGGAGAAAAACAAAAGGAAAAATAGATAGATGCATTTGTTTCACTTTTGCATAAGGGATGAGAAAATATAGGCATCACGCCTTTGTATTTAAGAACACTCAACTCTCTTTTGTTGGTTACCAATGGGTCCCGCAAGTCTATTATTTTTGTATTCTTTTTTTTTAGAGAAGTATCCCTTAGCAATCCCTAAGAGAGAAGACAGAAAGAAACCCTGAGCAATAAAATCCACCTTTTGCAGATTATTTGGTCACACCGCATATAAATGCTCCTCAAAAGTAATCAAAATTTAAAATTTGTACATTTATCCCACAATTCATAACAATATATTCTTAAAGAGAACAACCCACATATAAAGGGTCCACAATATTGAATTGGACAAACGCAAGATAAGTAGAGAGATTAAACATTTAAGCACAAAGTGTCACCGAAAAGGGCACACTCCCCCACACTTAATTGAACAATGTCCTCATTGTTTACCAGAAAAACAAGGGAAGCTTTCAGAAGACCTTTTCGGTAAGTAGATAAAATAGAGAGAACACGAAGCTCACGAATATTCATGTAAGCATATAAACTCTCCTCTGCAGACTTTATTTAAATAAAAACATAAGTAAGGAACTGGTACTCCCCTGATATTATTTTTGCTAGGTGTCGAAAAAGCTCCCCCACACTTGAGCTTCAGCCTCAAGTAGCGTAGCTTGGTTGCGGTGTAGACATGAAATTGCACCTGCATAAGACACTAGAAGCAACCATACTATAACGGGGTTAAAAAGTTAGCAAAAATAAAATTTAAAGGGAACCAGAAAATTAAAACAGCATAAAGGCATATAAAAGATAAGTTCGTCCGGGTTGCCTCCCGGAAGCTGCCCTTCTTTAACGTCTTTAGCTAGACGCCTGTTTCGTTATCCTGGATCAAAAATATAAGTAGACAATAGCTCTGCCAGGAAAACGAGGTTGGCAGTAATTAAAAACAAACCACCTGGATCAAAACAAAACGTTACTTCGGCAAATATAATAGGAAAATGAATACTCCACAAAACCTGGTGTTTGATGAGAGGTACTGCCGGTAGCGTAGTTCTAACAGAAGACCCGGCGGTGATGATTTTTCTTCCTCAAATTGGAGGATGTAAATATCCTCCTCTTGTAGGTGAGGCTTGTAGAAAGAACGCTTGATATCATCTTCACGAGAGAACTGATTCTTTGAAAGTGATAGTGGCGTTTGTTTGGATATTTTGGTGGGAGGTGGTGGCAATTCCTTCTCTTTATTTTCGAGGATATAAACCTCATCTTCTGGATAGAGCACAGAGAAGGAGGGGAAATAGTAGTTGACTTCAGAGGGAGGAAACTCCATGAAGTCTATGGAGAACCTCTTCTGAGGGGTTGTCTTCATAATCAAGCTGATGGTTGTTTGGTGATGGATTCTCTAATTCGAATAGTGGAGGAGGTGGAGAGTAGCTTATGTCCTCAGCAGGTGTTCCTCCTCATGAACCACTTCATTCAGTTGTTGAAACGGTTGTTCCATATGTTCGATCTGATCTAGCGTTCTTTGCTGGATCCTTTCAAACGTTGAGGTAAAATTTGCCATCATTTCTCTTAAAATGGCGTTGTCTCTCTCTATTGCAACCATAGGACATTGGGAACTTTCATGGTCTCCTCCACACTCTTGGCACACAAAGATGGGGATAGGCTTGAGAGATGACTTGTAATCCTATCCTCCAAGAGAGCTCTCAATTCAGCATTTTGGGTCTGAACATTGGGGCTTTCATGGTACTCTCCGCACCTTTGACAGACACTCCATTGATTGTAGTCCTCTGCGCCATAGGGGTAACCATACCAATCTCCTGCTGATCGTAGTGACTATCCATCAGAATTAG
Organism: Limonium bicolor; assembly: GCA_023374045.1. NCBI lineage: Eukaryota > Viridiplantae > Streptophyta > Magnoliopsida > Caryophyllales > Plumbaginaceae > Limonium > Limonium bicolor. Next base: position 244,622,829 of record CM041776.1, read on the forward strand.
TACCTTTAAAAACAAAACAAAAAAAATTATACCAAAAAAGGGCAAATAACGAAAATAAAAGAAAAACTAAACAGATAATAAACCAGATAGTTGGACCGAAGTCCCCGGCAACGGCGCCAAAAACTTGTTGGGCAAATAGTAGTTAAACTATCTTGCTAACTATGGGCAGTGAACCCAATCTTTGTAGTACAACAAGGTCGTATCCACAGAGACTTCGCAACGTCTAATTAATTATCCAGTTTAGTAAATGTACAAAAGATAAATTAAAGTGCATAAAATATAAATTGGGGTTTAGCCGGAGGCAAGCTTGATTTTCAGTATTAGTACAGAAATAATAAATACAGTAAAATAAAGTAAAAGGATGGATGTAAAAAGGTATCCTAGGATAGCGGGGGAATTTCCTAAATTACTTAAACAATTTTATAATCCTGTCTCAAATATTTATTGTCTATTAGAGTTAATAATTGTCAGTTACGAACTCCTATTAATAGCCTTAGTATTTTCCTGCTCAATCCGGAGTGTAAATACCAAGCTTAATTCCTTTGTGGTACTTTAACTATCTCAAAATCATATATTGATAGCTACCAAATAAATGCAGTATTTTGTCAGAATAAGCATTTATCAATATTTGCTGAAAGGAATTAAAACAAGTTTAAAGTGAAACAGGTGATAAATATTTATTTAAGTACAGACAATAATTATAATCCTAATTTGCTCTTATTTGTCTGTTTAAGAATTAATCTTGTGGCCTTCTAAATCATAGATAAGGACAACTCTTAATTAAATCATAGACTTTTTACAATCAGAGAAAGTCTAAAATCATTAATTAGCTTTAAGTGAGAATTCTTTTTATAACAGCGATGGATTTTATCTGCTAATCAAGGAGAATAATATCTAACGTTTATCTCTCTTTGTGGTCTATTCTCAGATTTACAAAATCATTGAAATAAGAGAAACCGTAAATGCATAAAAATGATCAGTTATTAAGCATTTAATAATTTAGAGAGACAAAACAAATATTTATAAGCAAATTGGTATTAATAATAAGTCTGAATTATTTAGGGTCAAACCCCACCCTAGGATATGAGTAAAATCACTCAGACATTAACAGTAATAAAAAAGAAACAGAAATAGCCATTAATTTGGAGATGCTGCGGCGGAGACTGGACTGCGATTCGCTTCTGCTCCAGCTCCCTTTTTTTTTCTGTTCTTCTTATCGTGTTTCTTCTTCGTGCTTCGTGGTGGAAGAATAATAAAACTAAAATGGAGAAGTGGGAGATAAGAGGATGAATGGATCGTGGGAGTGAGCGATTATTTTTACTGGATGGGATGATACGTCTACTGCTTTGGATTGTGAGGAAGGAATGATTTTATTGAGCAGAGGGCGTGGGTTTATATAGAGGTTTGGATCCGTACGATTGCAGATGAAGAAGAGCAGCTTCATTGATTGCGCAGGGGACAAAGCTCACGCGTGAGGAAATTAAGGTAGGCGGTGCGTAGTAGATAGATATGGCAGTGGACGAGTTGTGCGAGTTGCAGTCGGCGAAGACGGGCGAAGAAAACTGGTCGCGACTGATAATTTAGTCACGACCGCCGGTTCTGCTTGTGTCCGCCTGTTGGTACCGCCCAATAAGTGGCGGTTCCCTCCTACTTGACCGCCTCCAAGACCGCCCAAGAGTGGCGGTTCCCTCCTACTTGACCGCCTGGACAACCGCCAGATATGAGGCGGTAATGTGTGGTGTCCGCCTGGCGGTACCTAGGTGTTGTCCGCTAGTTAAGTGGCGGACAAGAGTGGAGCGTCCGCGAGGAGGTTGCTATGCCTTGTCCGCCTCTTATCAGGAGGTCACTTGTGTCTTGTCCGCCTCTTATCAGGAGGTTGCCTATGTCTTGTCCGCGAGGAGTTGCTATGCCTTGTCCGCCTCTATCAGGAGGTCACTTGTGTCTTGTCCGCCTCTTATCAGGAGGACATGCCTTATTTCTTCCACCGGCTCTAGATTCTTCGTTTTGACTCCGTTTTCTAGCCGTTTGCGCCACGCTGCGTTCTTCTCTTCGTGTACTTTGCTCCCAGCTTGGTTTTCCTCATGTTTAACCAATAATTTTGGAGATAAATAATAAAACATAAACTAGAGGAAAACTAACCGAAGTGGAGAAATGAGCAAGAAAAGTGCTAATATTATATATGAAATACACCTATAAAACATGCTCATTTAGACACTTATCAAGAACATAGGTCAAAGTGATTAGGCTGACAAGTTTCATAGTTCTTATAATATCTACTGTTTAAGGGTGCCCATCAGGCATACTAATTATGTGTGCATGATCAAGACAACCATAATCATCAATTTTGGTTAAATGATATCACATGTGCTCTGAGGCACCAGAATTAATAATCCAGTTAAAGGCATTTCTAGTTGATAGAACATTAAGATTAGAGCATGAAACATGATTATGCCAAGATTTAGCATCAGAATTCAAAAGCGAGTCACCAACAAAACGGTAACTGGTGCAGCTTGTAACACCCCTACCGCTAATACCGTCATTACCGTACAATACTTACCTTCACAGCGGATATTACTTCCTCAACGACGGGTGTACAATGCCGTTAGTCACCCACGTGACTAACAAGGCGAGTTACATTCCTACATACTATCGGTCTGATAATATGAACATACCGAGTACTCTATACACTACAATACTTCCCATTGCATACTCAACCATAATTCGATCACAATTCCAATACAATACTATACCGAGTCTACCACAATCCTTAATTTACCTATACAGTTTGGAACTTCCAATTTCCCAATACATTACAAATTCAATCCCTGTTATAATACAACTACCCATGCTTACATAGCAGTCCCCGTCCTACTCTCTCGAACGGTGGTCAGCTTCGAGTACCTGCACACTAAAAACGTTCCCCCTAGGGGGTCAGCTTACGCTTATATGAATTTCGCATATACCGCGTGCTAACCGCGGTACGCCGACTACTTTTGGTCGGATATACATGGAGTTCATTTTACATGCATACATACATACTCATGCTACAACAATACAATCAACAATACCTACATACATATACAAGGTTCAATACTTACTAAGGAAGACAATTCGATAGTCGACCGTTCGTATTAGTTATTTATTCATTACTCTTTCGTTGCGTTACTCACTACTCTGTTCGTACTGTGTTCGATATTCGCTACTCTACTCATACTCACTCCTTACTGTTGCATACTCATCACTCCATGTTCAATACCTTACTCGCAAACGATCCTTACTCTGTACTCGTTACTACACTTGTGCATACTCACTACTCAATACTCCATGCTTACTCATACGTACTCAATTTCTAATACTTACTCATACATACTCAATACTCGGTACTCATTACATACTCATACTCACTTCTTACTCAATACTCATTACTTTACTCATACTTACGCAATACTCAATACTCATTACTTTGGCCACCGGGCGGAGTCATACACAAGACTCGCCACCGGACCTACAATACAAGGGCTATACGCTTAGCTCCTCAAATACTCAAATGTCCGTTTTTACTGGACTACTCAAATTCCCAACACTCTTCTCTCAGAGTATATTACAATCTCATGAATTAGCCTAGAAGTATCTCTCTCGATAACCTCCGCTAGCTTAGGGAATTACCACCGTCTAGTATCCTCAGATTTAAGGGTTTCCCCAACGTATCGAATACTCTCATGTTCGGGACATACTTACATCAGTCGGGTCCTCTCATAATGGGTCGACTAATTGCTAGGGGGTTGGAGATCCCTCGTTATTCTTTACTACTCTCATGGTTCATGTCTTGCACCAAGATTAATTCCTCTAATAGAGGTTACTTATATATTACCACTAACTATTGCTTGTGGATTATTCATTTCGGTTCCCCTACCATTATCTGGAGGATATTACTCCCGTACACTCTCTCACATTCTAGTGAGTTCATTGGTTTGCATTGTCGTTTATTGGTTCATTTGTTTAGTGTGTTTCTACGGTTCCATTTGTTCGCAACATGACTCTTACTACGAGTCACTACACACCAAGACTCATCTACGAGTCGATCTACGCACTAAATGAAGCCACACAATCAATCAAGAAGGGTTAGCTCACACAATATACAGCAAGACATACAATGAAAGGCAATAAACCGTTTTCATGCTTTAGTCTTGATTAGCCGGCATACAACACACAATCAACGTAACTTGGTTAGCATACGGGGCATGAGAAAATCATACCTTTCTCCGGAGTTAGCTTTACCAGGTGTTCCCTTGTTCCATGGTTCACACTTGTACCACTGATAATGATTCAAACATGATTATTAATACTATGTTCATAGGGTACACAAATAACTACTACTCCCGTACTTACCCCGTCATCCCGGTATACTTGATGTTCTTATACTCTCAATTTTCTTAATTACTTTTCATACTTGTTCTCCTACTCATATACTTACTTTCTCACCATTGGTGTCACACTAATGGTATATTACTAAGGTTCTTTATATATGTACATACCTATATATATACATACATATGATTACTATGTTACTATTTTTTTTATAAGTTAGGGCCGACCGACCCAACCCTTGGGTCGGTCCATTCCAGTAAGTTTTCCGTCCTCTGAAATTGTCCCGACTGACCCAGAACGTTCTGACCGACCCATGCACCTCTGGGTCGGTCCATTCCAGAAAGATTCAATCTCGTTGTCTAAGTTTCGACCGACCCACCGACTGACCCAACCTCTGGGTCGGTCGAAGTCAGAAACTTCGACAACCGAGAATTCAAGTCCGACCGACCCATGACCGACTCACGGCTCCTGGGTCGGTCCGTTCCAGTGCTTTTATTTTTCGTTGCTTAAGCCCCGACCGACCCACCGACCGATCCAGCCTCTGGGTCGGTCGGTAGCAGAATATTGCTACAGACCTTGTTTTTCATCTCCTTTTTTTACCCATTTCTTCCCCAATCTTCCTACACACATCCTAACTTGATTTAGTGCCATTTAGACTTCCTAAAATACCTTAATTCATCCACCAAATCCATTACTAAATTCATTTCCCATTCTCATTTGGATTTACACAATCTCCTCATTTTCTCCAACACATGAAACAGTTTTTGTTTCTCTTTTGCTACAGATTTTTAAACCAATTCCTACCATCTAATACTCCTACTACCAATACCATTACTAGCATCCCAAATACCTCATCTTACTATGCCAATTCATTTCCAAGAAATTGCACCATCTATACCCAAGTCCAACACCAATTTTACTAAATCTTGCACACTAGTTCCTCCTAGATTTTCCCCACTACCTTACAACACTTCTTGCTACAGATTTTACCTCCTAGTATTCTCATACTACAATTACCATTCCATGGTCATTAAACATCTCTACTATCCCCAATACATACCTTGGTTCTCCCATTCACCAAGTCATTCTTTAATGCACAATTCCTACCAAAATTTTGCCATAGTTCACCTCCTTTTCTTACATCCTCAAATACACATTCTCTCATCAAATTCAACCTAAAGCTAGCCACACCCAACAAGGGTCCAACCAGCACACAAGGTTCATACACAATCTCAATACACCAATATTTCCTCAATTACAATACCAATACATCATTACTTCCTCAAATAGCAATACTAATAATACAACATACACCATTCATTTGGCTCTAAGGCCTACAAATCCACATATTTGCTCACAATTACTCAAACATCCACAACTACAATACTAGTACAATAGTTTAGGTTCTTTTATTTGTTTACCCATTCCCACTACACTAATGCATTAAATCAAGCATTGAGAAGGAGCTCTTACCTTGAGCTTATATTTTCCTTCTTTCTTTTCCAATCCTCCTCTTCCTCTCTTTCTTGTCCAAATCGGTTTTGTGGGGAATGGAGTTGCCAAACTCCATTCCCATCACCCAAGCACACAAAGACAAGTATAATTATACACTAACCCTTAGATTTATACTAACTCATTGAGATGTTCAAAACAAGATTTCTAGGGTTTACCTTTGGAGTGTTTTAGGAGGGTTTTAGCCCTTGGTTCAAGAAGGAGAATCTACCACCATTGCTAGGTGAAATTGATGCTCAAAAGAGAGAGAAAATTAAGGCATTACAAAGGGCCAAAAATCAGCTACCAAAGGAAGGTGGAGAAAACTTGAATCTTTTATGGAGATTTTTACCTTGTTGGAAAGAGGAGACTCCAAGCTCCATAATGGTGTGCTTTTCTCTTCAAATGGGGAAAACCCATGGAGGTGAAGTTGCTCGTTTTCGGATTTTGAAAAGATAGAAATGTAGAGCTTGAAGAGAGGAGCAAGAATATGTACTTTTTTTTCTCATTTGGAGCTTTAATATGGCTTGAGCATGAGGTAGAAGGTGGAGTTGCCATGGGAGCTGGTTGGAGAGCTCAAAAATCAGTAGCCACCAGGAGGAAGAAGAGAGGGTTCAGGAGGGGGGAGTGCTCACGTAGGAAAGAAAGGAATGGGAGGAGAGAGAAGGAAAAGTAGTATAAGTTGCTTTTTGCTTTATTACTTTATTGCTTTTTGATTTATTTATTAGTTAACTAGTGTGTGTGTGTGTGTGTGGGGGCTGAATTAATTATTAAAACCGGCCCCTATTGTACTACTAGTTGGAGCGTTTCTTGTCTTTTACAGAAAACGCTCGTTATTTTACCCGGTTTCGGTACTGTTCACTAACCGGGCCCATTTCCCGGAATTTTCTCGTTTCTTTATTTTTATTGGTTATTAAGCTTCCGTTAATGCTTAATAATAGTTATTTAATGATTTATAATTTTTACGGGTTCGTTTGACCACTTAAAATCACGTTTTCGGGTTTTCTCGAAAAACGTGCACTAAAGCTCTATTAGCGTTTTAATACCTTATTTGGATCCGTTTTCTTCGGGAATCATTCCCGTATACTAATTAGGCATGAATAAGCCTTAGGAATCCTTATAATACTCTAACCGAGGTCTCGTACCTCCTATGGTTATTTAACGCTTATTCTAGCGTTTTTCCGCTTTCTAAGCGTTTTCTCATTTCTTTTGGATTTATTTCCTTACCAAAATTACTTAGGCACTATTAGGCCCTTAAATACCATATTAAAATAATCTAATCACCATATTTAAGTTCAGGGTATTTCACAGCAGCTGCAGGATGGCCTTTCACTTCCCTTTTTTTTAACTCTTTGCAACATGAGCTAGGATTTGATTTATCTCCTCTACACTGTAACTCCTTATCGTTGCTTCTTTAGGTTTTAGACCCATTCTTGATGCTTCCTCGATGGGATTATCATCACTGTTGTCGAGAACGTTAGTGAGGGTTGTAGATTTTCTTCCCTTATGAGATCTCCGATTGGGTGGATATCCAATCCTTTCAAAACACGTATGCTTTGTATGTTCATTCTTTTGGCAATGCGTATAGAAGAGGGAGTTACGCCTCAGATTTCAGTTTTGGTTTCTAGGGTTAGTGTAATGTTCAAAGTTTTTTCCATGAAAATCTGTTGCGAAGGAGACTGTGTTCTCTTCTGGCTTAGCTCCTGCCCCGACTCCTTTCTAACTTTCTTTTTTCTTGAGTAGCGAATAAATTTGGTGAATTGTTAGGAGTGGCGACATCATCAGCACATTCCCTCGAACTTGTGTGTATTTGGGGCTAATGGACATCAGGAACTTGATTGTGCGTTGACATCTGATGTATTCCTTAAATTTGTCATTTCCAAGACAATAATATATTGGAAAAGAATATGTGAGTCAATTTCATCCCATATACCTTATATGTTGGAACCCAAGGTTTTGCTGATAATGGCAGCAGAGTAAGTCTGGTGATAGAAAAAGTATCACTGATAATAGCATCAAAGCAAGTCTGGGCGATGAAGGAGTCTGACTACACAAGGAGTCGTTTTGTGATAATAGCATCAGAGCAAGTCTTGGAAAGTTCTAGAAGCTGAAAGGTGAACCTCTACTATCAAAACGTGGAGAAATTCAAGGAAATAACTGTCAAACATGTTCATATATGTTCAGGCCCAAAAATCAAGGCGGTCAAGGTTAAAGAGCGCCATAACGAGTCCCTCTGCAGATCAGTTGGGATATTTCTCGCCCAATGAGTAGTGGGAAGACGTGGGACATCGTGGGACGTCGTGGAACGTCAGTTTACACGTTATGAAAGCGGAAACTTTGGGTATTATTAGTATTTAAGCACCTAGAAGTCATTTGTAATCGTTAGAGCTTTCACTTCCACATTTAGAGAGAGAGAGGGAGTCATATTGAGAGAGATAATATTTTCAAGAGATCTTAGTGAAACTTTGTCATATTAGCTTAGGTATTTATTACCTATAGAGCACACAAAACACTCCCTTTATTCCTTATTACGCATTGATCTACGTCTAGAGTAGAACGAGTGTTGGATGAGACAGAGTACCTCTGTCGAATCCCAGATAGGAAGCTAGGTTGTAATTTGAATTTCAATATAAGCAGAATCCTATCTTGTCAATTTAACACAAAAGCTTCTGCATTATCTCCTTGGCAAATACTTGTCTCCAAGCAGAGTTGGTCTGAGACTAACACCTCAGACCTACTCGGTCAGCACCTCGATCCTATCAAGTGGTATCAGAGCCTGCGTTGGTTGACAAATCTCTCAAGATGGAAGAAATTTCTTACTCAGAAAAGGCTGAGTCAGGCACCACCAGTTTGATGTGCTTGATGGCTCACAATGGTGAGAAACCGCTCACAATCAGGTAAGTGAGACTCCCTCTGTGATGAAAATTTGTAGATATTGTGGTTATGATGGTCATACAGACTCGTCCTGTAATAAACTTTGTCATAATTTGTCATTTAATATATCTCGTGTTTCTGCAATTATCAAAGCTCGTGATCTTTACTATAGTACTTCTTCATTATCATTTAAGAGGGGACCCAAGTATATCTGGGTTCCCAAAACTAACCGATTGCCTTTTGCAGACAGAGTGGCTCGGAACAATGACTCTTGGTTTCTGGACAGCGGTTGTTCAAGATATATGACAGGAAACCAAGTTGAGTTTATGATTCACTCTGACCATCAAGGGGGAATGTTACTTTTAGAGACAACATGTACGAAAAAATCATAAGAATTGGCACCATTGGTAACCCCTCTTTATTTAAAGTTGAAAATGTTAACTTAGTTGCTGTTTTTGGACATAGTCTCTCAAGTGTCTATCAAATTTGTGATCTCCAATCTTATGTTATAAGATTTATGACTCTATCACTCGTGATTGTAAGGAAATATGGTTTATGACTCTAATACTGGTGATCTTAAGGCAATGGCACGTGTTGATATGAATATCCGATATATATATATATATATATGAATCACATGCAGAAAGCAAGCAAACTCGGTCTGTAAATCACGTGTAAAATCAAGCCCACTATCTCTGTGAATATTGCGCAGAAAGCAAGCTGACTCGCTCCAGCTTCAAGTACTTTGAAGACTACGGTATTTTTGATCAAAATGTTACCATTATGTATGATAATTCCAGCTAAGGTCGTCAAATTCTCTAAATTTCATGCTCGCACTAAATTTACATACTTGAGTTCTCATTTCTTACAAGATTATGCGGAGATGAACTTAATCTAATTAAACTAAGTTTCCACAGACTCGAGCTTGCTGATATCATCACCAAGGCATCACCCATGGTTGCATTTGAGCTCTTTCGCACACACCATGGCATGACTCGTTCTGACTGAGGGTGGTTGTATCTCCTCTCCCTATTGGAGAAAAGTCTGGGTACTCAGGTATAGTCTCTCTTGCACCATACTCTCCTTGGGTAAGTAGCTCAACTTAACTTTGTCTGAAAATTTTTGTTTGAAAACCCGCAAGATTTTCTATACCAATTTGACCAAAGCACCCACATCATTCTTCTCTGTAACACCCCTCTCCTTAAACACGTAATAATCTCTCACGTAGCAATAAATAAACGTCTTACAGCAGAAGAAATAATAACAACAATAATACTCACTCGGGTGTCACCGGCCATTACTCACCCATGCGAGTAACGAAGCCAAACTATATCCAAACAACCACCAAAACAATTGCTAACCGCTGTGATAACGAGAACATTCCTATACATCATACTAAGTCCATAACCATAAACGTCAACAAGTGAGCGTCTACCCAATCTTGAATATACATAACCATACCATAATACAATCCACAGTACAACATTGTTATACAAACAAACTCTATGTGCGGTAATTAAAGTAATCCCTAACTACCCTGTTCCCGCACTTCGGCTTCGACAATGATCATCGACCTGCAATGAGTGTAGTATCAGCGATAAACGCTGAGTATGCCGGGCCTGGACCCTAATGGTCACCTAGTCATTTTAACCATCTTATTATTAGATTGGTTTCATGCTTTACCATTTTACAGTTATAATCAATACTGTAATTTTCATGCATAAATATACTTAATCATCCATCCAAACATTCATAAACACTTAACCATCCATCCAATTCAAACAGTCATAAAATCATAAACAACAATTGTATAATCGAACATATCGAAATAATCACAGTATAATGTACAATGTACAATCGCCGTAGCGAACGGTTTTATATTTAATTTACCTTGCAAGTGGAAAAAATGGTCACTAGTGGAAAAAAATGTTTTCAATGACGGTTATTTTGCCTATATACCATGGTTAGAAACCGTGGTTTATACTGGCGTCGCATATAGCTAAAACCTATATACCACGGTTCAAAAATCGTCGTTTAAAAGGGAGGTTATAAACCACGGTTCCTTTGGACCGTCGTTTAAGACCCCTTTTCTCCCGTGAGATCATTGACTTTATACCATGGTTAAAAGCCCGAACCGTGGTATAAAGTGAGTATTAATGACGATTATTGTGTAGAACCGTGGTATTTAATTTATAAAATCAACAAATAAACCACGGTTATTCATAAAACTGTGGTTTATAGTTTTTTTTTTCTAAAATCGCCGGCGATTTAGCGCCGCCTTCAACTAATCTCAACAGAGCTCAAACACTGCAGAATGCGGAACATGTATGTTCCTTGTATGTGAATTAGGGTTGCAAAATAAATGAGTGAATGTTGTATTCCTTGTTCGCCGGTGGGTTACAAAATTACCGTGTTCGTCGGTGGGCTACAAAATTACCATGTGTTCGCCGGTTAGGGTTGCAAAAATTACAATGAAGATGAAGAAGAGCATGTGTTCCTTGTTCGCAAATATTACCGTGAAGAAGAGGCGCAGAGCATTTGTTACTTGTTCGCAAAAATTACCGTCAAGAAGAGGCGCAGAGCATGAAGAAGAGGCGCATGTGTTCCTTGTTTTCCAGTTCGCCGGTGGGTTGCGAAGTTGAAGAAGAAGAGGCGCAGAGCATGAAGAAGAGCATTTGTTCCATGTTCGCCGGTGGGTTACAAAAAAAAATGCGAAGTTGAAGAGAAGAAGAGTTGAGAGCATGTTCGATTTGTTCGACAGTGTTGGTTGTAAAACAGTGAGAGCAATATATCTAATAGGAGAAGGAGAAAGAGCCGCGTTAATTTTCGCCGAAAATTTGAATTCCCGCTTAGACTATATACCACGGTTCTACCAAGAAACCGTCATTTAAAGTTTTTTGACCATGACTAAAAATGATGGTTGTCACAAAACCGTGGTATATAATGCAAGGGGTCAAAGTATATATGACGGTTCGACCTATAACCGTGGTATATAATAAAACGCGTCAAACTATATATGACGGTTCCATCAGAACCGTGGTATATAATAAAACATGTAAAGCTATATACGACGGTTCTGCGTGGAACCGTGGTATAAAATCTATCGCCGAAACTTTTTATGATGGTTATGATAATAACCGTGGTATAAAGTTTTTAAATGACGGTTACGAGTATAACCGTGGTTTAAAGTGCGACATTTAAGATCTTTTTTCTACTAGTGTTGGCCTTCAAGGCCCCATCCAACCAAACCATGTTAAATTATTAATTTACCAGTTGGGCGTCAAGTTAGGACAACCCGATAACCTCACATGGACAGTAGTCCTCCCGTACACACAAAGGTGCTCATTTCGCCAGAGGTCCGGAGGCCCCTGACTATTCACTTTGCCTCTAAGGCGTCCATATAAAGGCTGTAGCCACCTGACCCACGATCCAAATAGGGCTCGTTGGGTATAAACCTGGAGCGGAACCCGATCGGGAACCCCTCAGGGATCACAAATGCGCAACCAGGTAGTTCGTAAACTACTCTTGATTCCTCACCTCAGCTCACACCATCTCTCTCTCATAATGTTTAAGATATGCTCTTAGTCTTATGAAGAATATAATTATTAGTTAACTGCCCAATGGGTCTCACGCATACCTAGAAGTAATCTAGGTTATTCATGTTCGAGATCCATGCTCTAGAGACCGACAATACTTAATATTAATACTAATGGTATTATATTAAGTAACCGTCATGTCATCACAATAAACGCATATGTATGTTTATATAAGCCGATCTATAGTCGACGTAGTGTTAGTCCCGTAGGACACTTGTGCATAAATAATTAATGCAGTAACACATAATCACATACACGTATCCAAAACACAAACACACAAGTGATATCAACCAAATCCGAGCCCAAGGAATTCCTTAGGACAACCCGGATCAAACCCCTTTACATACCGTACACCTCAGACCTAGGATGCGCAGTGTAGTCCACTAGCTCGTCAAGCGCCTTCGTCTGAAGTATGATCTAAACGGTAATAAACTATTAGTCAGTCTCCATGACTAACTAAATCTGGTATTTCCGAATAACAAGTAACCCCGACAGTTTATCCCCGGATTTCTACAGTTACTTGTCACGGGTTTCTCTAAACCAGTCGGCTTTGTTACTAAAACTCGTATGTCAAAATGGTTCAACTGTTAAGTTTAATTCATTATATTTCTTTAATCTTTTCCATCCTTAAATTTAGGTATATAACCTATAGTTGCATGTATGCATGCATTACTTTTTATATTGTATTATTTTTCCACCATCCATTATAATACATCGTATTATATAATCCATTATCTTTAGTAAACTATATTTCCATTCAAAAACTTATAACTTATAGTTTGTAACTATTATTTTTTTATAACCACCACCATTATATTTTATGGTTTCCAACCATAATATATATCCATCTTATATACATTATCTTTGCATATGTATATATTTACCAATATAGGTAAGTTCCATGAGTTATAACACTCTTTTATTATATGTTACATTTTATCATCTTATAATAGATGATTATTCTCATTAGTTGTATTATATTATACAACTTATATTAAGATTATTATCCTAATATTATGTAACAATATATGTTGTAGAATTACAACTCCTAAGGTTTATTCAATAAATACCTTAGTTTATAAATCTTATTTATTCATAGTTTGTCACATTATTTAATGTTAATATCCTTACTTATATTAATTCCATTTAAACCACCTTGATACCATAAAATTGTTATAACATTTATAACATTGTAGACCATAGTCTAAAATTCATTTATCCAACCTTTATAATTCGGTACAGCCCTTTACTTTCTTTTAATTTCATTTTAACCCCATAACATTATGTAATGTTATACCATATACTAATATCATACAATATGATATTTTATTTCCTTTAAACTTATAACCTATAGTTTTTATACAAAACTATATAATATTGCCGCATGGGCACCATATCAAAACCTTATTCTTTTTCATATCCCATAGTTTCCTTTAATTACAAATTCACCCCATTATTTATACCATGTTATATATATCATATAATATAACATTTTTAACTTATAAAAGGGTATAACCTATGGTTTTATTTTTGTAATATACCGAACAGACCTTGTCTGTTTTTGAATTTATTTCCAACCCCTTTAACTTTCCAAATTTATAATTTGACCACATATATAATGTTATATAATATATATCATATATTATAACATTTTAAACCTTAATATAAATATAACCTATGGTTATATATGCTATAAATTTCCGAACAGACCCCATGTCTATTCTAATTTATTTTTCAACCCTTCCACTTTCTATAATTGCCATTTGGCCCAATTTATAACATATTGTTTTGTAATATCATTAAAACTATATATTATACATATATCTTATTAAATACTCTTATATAATTCTAAAAATCACCAAATTTTACCCAAGGGTTATAATTACCCTTACTAACCATACACTTTCGGTATTTCACATTTCCACCCCAATCTACTATTCAAAGTGTCATAATGACATAATAACTATATATTATACATATATAGTTTATTTTAATTCCAAAATCAACCAAATAAATTCCTAAAAATTCCTAATAGCCCATGTGTTCATAATACCATTTTACACCCTTTATTTTCGGTAATAACATATTTACCACATATGTTATAAAATTGTTACAATTAAATACTTATCTTATTATAAAACCATAAATAAGTTATTTAACTTATCTAATTTGGTCAAAACCTACCATATGGTCAAGGTTGACCTCCTTAATATTTCCTTGACCATCAACTTCCATATATTATGGTTTATACCCATATTTTCCAGAAATTACAATTTAACCCCAAAACTTTATAAAATATTATAATTTTTATTTTAAATGCTTTTAACCTCTAATTTTCGGCTTTATTATTATATAGCCCCCAATTTAATTTAATTACACTTTATACCCCAATAGTCTTCGGTAATATTTATTTATTACCTAAACTTAATTAAAACCTTATAAATACATAAATAAAATGGCCTAAAGTACATGGCCTTATTACAAACATTAGCTTATAAAATATATTACACATAAATGCTCAAAAATGCATTAAACTCTCGACCTTACCATATCTTTTCCATATTTACCAATTTTCCACATAATGTCTTAAATTTGACAATTATGTTAATTAATTAGTTATAAAATTTACTAAACCATTCCTTAATCACCTAAGGTCAAAATAAGACCTTAATAACCTTGTTCACTCACGGCATATATATACACATATGTATAAACACATATTAATATACCAAGTGTAGGTTTAAGTGATTTATACCTTATTTTCGCCAAGTTTAGGCCTTGTTTGGCCACGGCTGTTTGGAGATAAATTTTCCACAGCATTATTTACATGTTTTCAAACAGCAATTAAGGCATGATTAGTCTCCAAGCAAGATCTAACCATAATAAGTGTTTAATGTACATTTTCAAGGTAAAGTTTACCTTTGAATAACAAGGCAACCAAGGATGATCTTCGGCCTAAATTTACAGAAGCAAAAGGAGCATCAAAAGGTCTACTAAAACCAGGTTTAAAACCGGAACAAATCAGCTTAGAAGATGGCTAATTTTCACCTTGATTAAAATGCCTAAAATGGTGTTTTTGGCATGGATTTGGCTATACCTTGAAGCTCTTGATATACCAACTGAATAAGTATGTTAAGATGAAGATTATAAGCCTTGGGAATCAAGCTTTCAAACCAGAATTGAAGCGAAACAAGATATAAGTGCTTAAAGCACATTTTTATACCTTAAGAACTTCTTTAGCTTTCTTCCCTTCCTTCTTTGATTTTCAACCGAAACTTCCCCTCTCCTTCAAGCATGAACTCGCACAAGATGGCTGGATGGAAATGGGATTGATTACCATTGGAAAGAGGAGAAGGAGATGAAGAAAATGAGCATAATCATGTACTAAGGGCTTACCTATGATTCAATGAGTTGATCATTGAAGTGGAAGCTTGATCACCGTCAAGAAGGAGCATAAGAGAGAATGGAAGCTGAATAAATCAGATGGAAAGAAGGTAATGAGAGGAAAGAGAAGGAAATAAGCTTTTATGTCATTTAATGATACTTTAGTGTATAGTAATAGATGACTCATTAGATTGGCTAGATATTTATGTCGCTAATGGGTAAGAATGAAGCCTAAGAGATCGGCAAATAGGTGGCTTGGTCATGGGTGACATTTGACCATGGTTTAAGTTAAGTAATTAAATGTTATTTTAGGTACTATTCACCCAAAATCACTCATTTTGATTTTATTTTTAAACTTTGATTTAGACTTTATAATATAGTCTATCATGTCACATTAATGATATAAAGAATGTAATCTAGTCTTTAAAGTGACAAAAAGTCAATATCTTAGAGCTCATACACAAAAATGTGCTTTAAGGTGTTTTAGTGCACATTTTGTGTCACAAGGTGTTTCTGAGCTTATTTTTCTTTGAGAACTGTTTTTTGTGTTCTTTACATTATTATTGATCATAGGAATCCAATTTTATATCATTTAGAGATCATAAGACCTTTAAGGTTTCTTAGAGCACATTTTTGCCCTACTTGACCTTGAAGCATGTAAATGCTTGTTCTTTGTGTTGGAGTGTTGTCCAACGATTGTAGTATGTTTAGTAATGTGTTAATATGCTTAGGACAAAGTTTTAGGTCCTAAGAAGTTCATTTGGGTATGTATTTACCCTAAACAGTTAAAGGGTGCAATATCTTGCTTTGTGTTGACCATTGTTGTTCTCAATTGACTTTTAAGGCATGTTTAGGCCTTAATTAATGTGATTAGATGTTTGATCCATGTTTTATTAGTTTGGGGTATTTCAATCTACCCCCCTTAAAAAGACTTCGTCCCGAAGTCGCTTAATCACGTAGGTATGTATATAAATATATAACTACCCATTATTCCCATAATGTATATCTATGTGATATATCATTTACACACAACGTATTGCGCTTATACAGCACATAGCCATCACTTTGTGGCGTTAATTCAATCATATATGGATATAGGTGATCCATCAGCACCATTATTTCCTATCAATTCTACAAAACCTGACAACCTCCCCGAGGTGTCCATACATACCATCATTCCACATTCCATATCTTATGATTCATTTCGTATCTAGGCGATACCATATGTAATCATTCTACAAAGCAATATAATATATATATCACAAGTAGCATAAGAAAAGTACTACACACATGGGTGTATATACATCATTCAAACAGGTATCTCGTAAGATACATACATACAAGTGCACATCACACACAAACAAACCAACAACGTACGCCCCGCGTACCAAACAAAACCAACAAAACCTCGTATGCCCCGCATACCACCAATTCACTGTATGCCATGCATACGAAACAGACAAACAGACAAACAAATAAACCTCGTATGCCCCGCATACCACCAATTCACTGTATGCCCCGCATACGAAACAACAAAACTTAGTGCACACACGTCCACAGCCAAGAGGCTTTACCCCCCTTAAAATGGGTTACGCCCCCGAACCCCACAAGTATACAACAGCCGCTCAACAAGGAGCGTTGGATACTTGGCTCTCATAGAGTTCTCCAACTCGGGTTATCCTTATATCAGAGACGGGTATGATACTCTAGTCTGAAGTTATCATAGAAGAGGGTATGACTCTAGCCCTTCTGGGCTCCACAATACGGCACTAAACTATTGGTGCTCTCTCCCATTCGTTCTAATGGGCCCACTCGCTCCGTATGAGGCGCAGACTGATAAGTGTCTAAATGAGCATGATTTATGGGTGTATTTCATATATTATATCAGCACTTTTCTGCTCATTTCTCACTTATCGTATGCTTTTCCTCTAGTTTATGTTTTATTGTTTATCTCACAAAATTATTGGTTTAACATGAGGAAAACCAAGCTAGGAGCAGAGTACACGAAGAGACGAACGCATAGGCGCAGACGGCTCGAAAACGGAGCCCAAACGAAGAATCTAGAGCCGGTCAAAGTTGGAAGGAAAATAGGTCAATGCTTGTTGTGACTGCATGGGCAACCGCCTATATTAGGCGCGGACGACTCACCCAAGCAACCGCCTGTTAGCCAGGCGGACCGGCAGGCGGACGTACAGGCGGCCACCAACACGAGCGGACTCACACAAGCAACCGCCTGTTAGCCAGGCGGACCAGCAGGCGGACGTGAGGGAGTAAGTAAGCAACCGCGTGTATATGAGGCGGTTGTTCAGGAGGACACCACGCGGACGCGTGTAAAAATTCCAGATCTGAGACGCGCCTCTCCTTCTTCCTCGCGTCGTTCTGCAAATGGATTCTGTTATCCATCTACTCCGCCGCACCACCTACCTTAAATCACTCCAGCTCTCTGTCCCCTCTGCAATAAATGAAGCACTCAGACTGCAATCAACTGCAATCAATTAATATGTACGGATCTGCCTCCTCAATCCTCTATATAAACCAACACCATAACTGCAAAACAAACACACCACATACGTCCACAGGCTGAAGAATCAAACAACCCCACTCCATTCTCTTCCAATTAATTCCTCCCGTAGCACCACAATTCTCCATCTTTTATTTATTCTCACCATTTCACCACATTCACGTACGTACTCAAACACTCAAACAGAAGCAGTATTTTACAAAGAGAGAAAAGAGGCAGGCGAGTGCAGACCCGTTATTCGCAGGCAGTTCCTGAGTAATGAATATTTCAGTTTCTACTCTGTTTTTATTACTGTCAATGTCTGAGTAATCTCATAATTGTGCTTAGGATGGGTGTTAAACCCAAAAATACTCAGCGTATTTATAATACCGAGTTTGCTTATAAATATTTGTTTTGTCTCTCTCTATTATTAAATGTTTAAGAACTGATCATTTTTACTCATTTACGGTTTCTCTAATTTCAATGATTTTGTAAAATTAGAGAATAGACCACAAAGAGAGACAAACGTTAGATATTATCTCCTTGATTAGCAGATAAAATCCATCGCTGTTATAAAAGAATTCTCACTTAAAGCTAATTAATGATTTTAGACTTTTTCTGATTGTAAGAAGTTTAATGAATTAATTAAGACCTGTCCTTATCTATGATTTAGAAAGGCCACAAGATAAAATTCTTAACAGACAAATAAGAGCAAACTAGGATTATAATTATTATCTGAGTTATAATTGGGCGATGTCACCTTCCTTAGCACATTTACCATCCACTTAATTCACAACTGTTTTTACTGTTTTTATTATTTCTTTAATAATCCAACAACAAATCAAGCTTGCCTCCGGCTAAACCCCTTTTACAGTTTTCTTTTTAACTACCTAAACTAGGATAATTGAACAATCTCCTTGTGGATACGACACTTGTTTTACTACTACGAATAGGTACACTTGCCTAATAGTTTGTTATAATTCTATATTAATTATAGTGTAGTTTTATTCCAACAAGTTTTTGGCGCCGTTGCCGGGGAGATTGATTCCATCAATTTCCCTAGTTTCTGGTAGTTCACTCGCTATATAGTAATAATCTGTTAATACTATTAAATTGTTAATCTTGGACATCTGAATTGGACATCGGACTTCGGACCTGACTTGGACATTTGACTTCTTGGGACTTTGGACAAACTAACTTCTAACATCTTAATATTATTGTCATTTCGTTCCATTGTCATTTCGTTCCATTGTCCTTTCTTCCATTGTCCCTAACTACTAACTTAAAATTCCTGTCATGTCGTTCCATTGTCCTTAACTTTTCATTTCCATTGTCTTAACTTTTCATTTCCATTGTCCTTAACATTTCATTTCCCAGTTACATAACTTATAATTTCTGTCATTTAATTTCCCTTGTCATCTTATTTTTGTCATATTACTCTTGTTAAAAAAAAATCAAAAAAAATATATATATATATCTGTGTTGTTTATCAACCTAACCAATATCTCTGCCTTTCTTATTTTATTTACTAACTAATTTGCAGCTTCTGACAAACCACAAGTTATCTTCTGTGCATGCCAAATACTCGAACCCGAGGCTCTCCACCAATCAGCCCGAGCCCCGAACCCGAGCGCACTTTATTACAAGCACAAAGAAACCTGAGAAACCAAGCCATGGCCAATAACGAAGTTATAAATGAAATTGACCATGCAAATCAACCAGAACACATGCTCTCTCTGACTACCACCAACCGAATACCGAAGGAAGAGCATCAGCTATAGTTCTCCCCGAACTAACACCAGAAGAAGCCGGACGATGGTTTTCAAAACCCACTACATCACCGCCGTCCGGGATCTAGGCAAGTTTAGTGGAGCGAACCCAGATGAAGCCCCAAATCATCTGAGTCTCTTCCTAGACTTCTGCAATTCCTTTGGTCAAACCGGCAACGTCAAAGAAAGAATCCGTCTACAACTTTTTCCTCACTCGTTGTCGGATTCAGCAAACAGGTGGTACCGAAGTCTTCCCTCCCGATCAATCACCACATGGCTACAAATGGCCCAAAAATTCCTTGCCAAATACTACCCAACCAGTAGAACGAGGCAATTTGATCGTGTGAAATCAATACTTTCTGTCAGGAGCCGGGAGAAACGTTGTACGACGCATGGGACAGGTTTAAGGATATGCTAATGAAGTGTTCTCACCATGGTCTTGACGATCAATCCCTCTGCCTGTCATTCTTCAACGGTCTGGATGATGGGAACCGACTACTTGTCAATTCCTCTGCAGGAGGGAGTTTCATGATGAAATCTCCTAAAGAAGGAATGGACCTTCTCGAAACCATGACGAGCAATACGAGACAGTGGACGAGATCCAAAGGAAGAACACCACGAGCAGCAGGCCTACTCCATGTTGAGCCTACAGATCATTATCGGCTCAGATCTCGTCCCTTACAAAGATGGTGGAAAGCTAACGACATCACAAAACGAAATTGTAAAAACAATAGCTTCCCCACCTACAAGTTCATTGTCAGTTCCACCTATAGAAGGATGTGCCATATGCGCCGGTCCTCATGAAACCCCTCAGTGCGAAGGTAAAGGACAGTACGAGGATGCAAACTTCATAGGAAACCGTCCCGGTAATTCCTACAACAACTTCAACAACAACTATCCATGGAGAAATCACCCGAATTTCTCATGGAAGAATAATGATCAAAACCAAGGAGGTCAGAACAACAATTCAAATACCTATCAGGGGAACAGACCCCAACCAAATTCTAATATAGGTTATCGAGCACAAGGTGCCCCTCCAGGTTTCCAGCAACAACAACAACCATCGTCAACCTCTTCTGATCCAAATGAGGAATTCAGGAACTTAATGAAAGGATTCATGACTACGACTCATACCCGACTCGTGATCAAGAAGCCACTAACAGAAGGGTTGAAGCCCAGATACAACAAACCAACCAACAGTTGGAACAAATCAGCCAACAGCTTGCACAAAGGCCACCTGGTGCCTTCCCTAGTCAGCCAAATCCAAATCCAAGGGAACAGGCCAAGGCAGTGACGTTAAGAAGTGGTAGGCCGCTCAACTCATCTCCTCCCGAGATGAAACTGATAATCAAGAGCAGCAAGCTCATGAACCTCAAGAAAATTCAGCAGAAGAACAGAAAGATGCTGAAGAAGCCCCTCCTCCTACAAAAAATATTTCCAAGGAGAAGGAGTCTCCTGAATCTACTCCTTCCCCTCTCACAAAAATTCTTCCCCCACTTCCTTTTCCAAACAGAATCAGAAAGAAAAATTTAGATGAACAGTTTGGAAAGTTTCTATCTCACTTCAAGAAACTGACGATCAACATTCCTTTTGCCGATGCTTTAAAACAAATGCCAATATACGCAAAGTTCGTGAAGGATATCATCACCAACAAAGATCGTTGCAGGAAGTGGAAACTGTACACCTTACACAGGAAGTGTCAGCAGTACTTCTCAAGAGTCTCCCTCCGAAACTTGGAGACCCAGGTTTGCCAATTATTCCATGTTCAATTGATAATGTTGATTGTGGTAGTGGGTTATGTGATCTAGGAGCTAGTATCAATTTAATGCCACTGTCAACTTTCAACAAACTTAAAATTGGTAAATGCGAACCAACTTCTATTCAATTACAATTAGCAGATAGATCTTTAGTATTCCCAAAAGGAATAATAGAAGATTTGATTGTTACTGTAGGAACCTTTGTGTTCCCCGCTGACTTTATTGTAATTGACATGGAAGAAGACACTAGGGTGCCCTTAATCTTAGGACGACCTTTCATGAGAACTGCAAGAGCACTAATCGATGTTGAAAAAGGAAAAATCATTTTAAGGCTGCATAATGAAACTTTAGAATACGACATGTCCAAGGTTGTTAAGAAACCCGCTCATTTAGAAGATACCTTTTCCATAGACGTTGTCGACTCTATTGTGCAGGATAATTTATCTGCTATTATCCGTAATGACGCTCTTGAAAATGCTTTGTCTAAGATCTGTGATAACCGATTAGTATACCCTGACACAATCCAAATGGTAGCAGCTCTGGATAGAATAAAATCATACAAGAAACCACGCTACCCACCACCAGAACCATTAGAGCTCTCCACTCAGAAGTTACCACCATCCATTGAACAACCCCCTCTCGTAGATCTGAAACAATTGCCATCACATCTGAAGTATGTTTTTCTTTCTGATTTTTGTACTTTGCCTGTTATTATTTCTTCATCTCTAACAAGTACACAGGAAGAACAGCTTGTGAAGATCCTTCAGAGCCACAAGAAGGCAATAGGCTGGTCCATTTCGGACATTAAAGGTATCAATCCCCATTTCTGCACACATCACATATACATGGAAGATACCTACAAGCCTTTAGTCCAACCACAGAGAAGGCTGAATCCCAACATGAAAGACGTAGTAGTAAAGAAAGAAGTGCTCAAACTTCTCGATGCCGGGATAATCTACTCCATTCCGACAGCAAATGGGTGAGCCCCGTTCAAGTGGTCCTGAAAAAAGGAGGTCTCACTGTGGTCCCCAACGACAAAGGTGATCTAATTCCTCAGAGAACCACGACGGGATGGAGAGTCTGCATCGATTACAGGAAACTGAACAGTGCAACGCGGAAGGACCACTTCCCCTTACCCTTCATCGATCAGATGCTTGAAAGATTGGCTGGGCAAGATTACTACTGCTTCCTGGATGGTTATTCAGGATACTTTCAAATACCCATTGCTTCTGAAGACCAAGACAAAACCACATTCACATGCCCGTACGGGACATTTGCATACAATCGGATGCCTTTTGGTCTATGCAATGCCCCAGCAACATTCCAAAGATGCATGATGGCAATCTTCAGCGATATCTTGAGAAGAGCATCGAAGTCTTCATGGACGACTTCTCTGTCTTTGGTCCCACTTCGAATCCTGTTGAATAATCTGGATGCCATCCTCGCCCGATGTGAAGAAACTAACCTTGTGCTTAACTGGGAAAAATGCCATTTCATGGTTAAAGAAGGAATAGTTCTTGGGCATAAAATATCTTCAAAAGGCATTGAAGTTGACAAAGCCAAGGTCGAAGTTATTGAAAAATTACCACCACCATCGACGGTAAAAGACATCAGGAGTTTCCTTGGCCATGCTGGGTTCTATAGAAGGTTTATCAAGGATTTCTCCAAAATTTCAAAACCTCTATGTGATCTCCTAGCTAAAGACGCCAAGTTCGACTTTACGGACAAATGCCTACAAGCCTTCAACACACTGAAAGAATGCCTCATCTCTGCCCCCATTGTGATATCACCAGATTGGAGCCTTCCGTTTGAAATTATGTGCGATGCCAGCGACTATGCCGTGGGTGCCGCTTTATGCCAAAAGAAGGAGAAGATCTTGAGAACCATCTACTATGCAAGTAGTAGAACCCTCAACGACGCTCAGAAGAATTATTCAACTACTGAGAAGGAACTTCTAGCAGTAGTCTTTGCTTTGGATAAATTCCGATCATATCTCTTGGGAAGCAAAGTAATAATTCATACCGATCACTCCGCTCTGAGGTATCTATTTGCCAAAGAAGATGCCAAACCCCGACTCCTCCGGTGGATACTCCTACTACAGGAATTTGAGATTGAAATCAGAGACAAGCCAGGAGTGCAGAATGTAGTAGCAGACCACCTATCTCGCATAGAGGCACCAAGTGATGGCACTTCCATCAATGAATTCTTTCCAGATGAGTGCGTCTTTATGATTGGTGACATTGGTGATCCATGGTACGCTGACATGGCCAACTACCTCGCACGAGGAGTAATACCACACGGGCTAACCTACCAACAGAAAAAGAAGTTCTTTTCAGATATAAGGCATTATTACTGGGAGGATCCTCTCCTTTTCAAGGTTTGTGCAGACGGGATGGTACGAAGATGTGTGCCCTGAGATGAAATTCACAGCATTCTACGACATTGTCACTCTCTTGAAGCAGGAGGACATCATGGGCCAGCTCGAACAGCGGCTAAGGTACTTCAATCAGGTTTCTTTTGGAAAACCTTACATAAAGACTGTCACTCCTTTGTAGCCTCCTGCGATGAATGCCAAAGACTTGGGAACACCTCCAGGAAACACGAAATGCCTCTCAACATCATACTCGAGGTGGAACCTTTCGACGTATGGGGCATTGACTTCATGGGTCCCTTTCCTTCGTCTTGTTCAAACCTTTTCATCTTGGTGGCAGTCGACTATGTCACTAAATGGGTGGAAGCTATCGCCTCTCCCACAAATGATGCAAAGGTAGTACTCAGATTCTTGAAGAGGAACATCTTTACACGATTTGGAGTCCCACGTGCTATCATCAGTGACCAAGGATCCCACTTCTGCAATAAGCAGTTCACAGCCTTGATGACCAAATATGGAGTGAGACATAAGGTAGCCTTGCCTTATCACCCTCAAACGAATGGCCAGGCTGAAGTCTTTAACCGAGAATTGAAGTGGATCCTACAAAAGACAGTTAATTCTTCCCGAAAAGATTGGTCCCTGAAGCTGGATGATGCACTCTGGGCGTATAGAACAGCTTACAAGACGCCTATCGGCACGTCCCCATATCGACTAGTCTTCGGCAAAGCTTGTCATTTACCAGTCGAGCTTGTGCACAAATCATTCTGGGCCGTGAAAGCCCTCAACTTTGATTTACTGAGAGCAGGTGACAAAAGGAAATTCCAGCTCACTGAATTAGAGGAATTCCGAGAGGATGCCTATGAAAATAACAGAATCTACAAGGAGAAAGCCAAGAAGTGGCATGACAAGATGATCCTTAAGCGGGAGTTTCATGAGGGAGATTTGGTTCTGTTGTACAACTCCAGGTTGAAGTTGTTTCCTGGTAAACTTAAATCCTATTGGGCTGGACCATTTACTGTCTCCAAGGTCACCCCGTATGGATCCGTTGAGTTGTGGATTCTAAAAAACACACTTTCATGGTCAATGGATCTAGACTAAAGCATTACCAGGGTGGTAATCTCGCGACAGTTGATGCTCGTACAATAAATCTACAGGATCCTCAGACTTGAGTATGCTTCAAAGCGTCTAGCCAAAGACGTTAAAGAAGGGCAGCTTTCCGGGAGGCAACCCGGAGGAACTTATCTTTTATATTCTTTTATGATCTTTTCATTTTCAGGTACTCTTTCAATTTTATTTTTGCTAAACTTTTAACCCTGTTTGCAGTATGGTTGCTTCTGGTGTCTTATGCAGGTGCAATTTCATGTCTACACCGCAACCAAGCTACGCTACTTGAGGCTAAAGCTCAAGTGTGGGGGAACTCTATAACGCAAGCAAAAATAATCTCAGGGGAGTACCAGTTTCTTTAAGTTATGCTTTTAAATTCAATAAAATCTGCAGAGGAGAGTTTATGTGCTTAAATGTTTATTTGTGGTCTTCGTGTTCTCTTTATTTTATCTACTTACCGAAAAGGCCTTCTGAGACTTTCCCTTGTTTTTCTAGTGAACAATGAGGACATTGTTCAAATTAAGTGTGGGGGAGTGTACCTTTTCGGTGACATTTTGTGCTTAAATGCTTAATCTCTCTGCTTATCTTGCGTTTGTTCAAATTCAATATTGTGGACCCTGTATATGTGGGTTGTTCTCTTTAGGAATAAATATTGTTATGAATTGTGGGATAAATGGTATAAAATGTACAAAAATTTTAAAATTTTGATTACTTTTGAGGAGCATTTTTATGCGGTGTGACCAAATGATCTGAAATGGATGGATTTTATTACTCAGGGGTTCTTTCTGTCTTCTTTCTTAGGGATTGCTAAGGGGTGCTTCTCTGTCAAAAATATAAATAAAAAAATGATAATAAGGGACTTTCGAGACACCATTGGTAACCAACAAGGAGAGTTGAGTGTTCTTAACAACGAAGGCTTAATGCCCACATATTATCTTCTCTTCTCTTATGCAAAAGTGAAACAAATGCATAATTCTATTTCTCCTTTTGTTTTCTCCTCAAATGCCCATTCTTGAGAGAAGTTGGCCATGGTAAAAGTTCTCAAAGTCACCCAAAACAAAAGAAGCATTGAAGTACTCCGGATCATACCCCGAAACTCTAATTTTTATTGAAATACCCCAAACCTTGATATGTGGTTTAAATATCAAATTATGGTATGTAAAGGCTAAAAAGTGCCTTAGTAACATCAGTGAACAATTTAAACCATAATAAATGCAATAAAGCATTAAGACACAGTTTGAGCAAAAACATGCTCTAAGCTATGAGTGAACTTGGTTAGGACCCAAAGAGCCTACCAAGACTTGATAACATTTAATTATGATTTAATAAGGCTAAATAAGTCCTTAAGAAACTTTGGTGGACAGTTAAACCAAATAAAACATAAGAAAATACCTTAAAGTCAATATGAGCAAAAATGTGCTCTAAGCTTGGGATGAATGTGTATAAGACCTAATGGTCATACCTATACCTTATTTATATGTTAATGAACATATTAAATCGATTACTAAAGAAAACCAAGCTTGAAAACAAGTTAAAACACAAAATGTGCTTTAAGGAGTCTTAAAGCACGTTTTTGAAAAATTGTCTTGTAAATGAGTTTTGAATGGCTAAATGTCCATCATTACTCCTTAATTAACATGTGTACTATATAGTATCACATTTGGGTGGCCATATTAGTGGGAAATCAAAAATTTCACTTCTATGTGCCTTAGTTTGTGAATAGTAACTTTTATAAGCTAGTTTGTAACATATAATGTTATAAGTAATTAAATTGGTCAACAAAGACTAGTATACCCTCCTAGGCATAATGGTGGCCGGTTTTTGTAGTGAGGAGTCACCAAGTATGTAACTTGTTAAGTAAATAAATGTGACTCATAGTTACTATTTGCTTTAAGACTTAAATATCTTCAAAAAGTAAGTTCTATCTTCATTCTCCCTTCCTTTCCTTCATTTCCCACGGTTCCAAACACCACCACCAACCTCTCTCTTCATTCTCTCTCGGTAATACCACTACCTCCATTAGAACTCAAGCTTTGAACTCTTGTCAAATCTTGCTCTCTTGTCCAAATCAAAAACAAACACCACCATTCTCTTAGTTAAGACAAGCTCTACAATCTTGTCTCTTCAAAACTTCAAAACCTCCATTTCGGTGCCAAGAGAAACCACCATGGGAGGAGCTTGAGCTCACTTTTCACATATTCTTGTTCTCCTTTGCTTCAAGGTAAGGAAACTCAAAGAGAAATCAAGTTTCCTTCATGTTTGTGTTGTCCGAAAATCCACCTCACCATGGTGTATTTATCTTGCTTGTTTTAGCTCCATTTGAATCTTCCAAGGGCTAGGAGGAGTCCTCTCTTGATACTTGTTCAAGTTCTCTTCCAATTCCAAGGTAAAACAATTACCTTAATGTGTTTAAAACAATATGTGTAACTAGGGTTTACAATGAGGAGAAGCATAATGCTTGAATACTCATTCTATGTTTGTATAATGTTTAATAGTTGAAAAGGGACCAAATGCCCTACCGGTTTCACAAGGAATAAGAAAGAAATTTGTGAGGAAAAGAGGTAAACAAGCTATCTCAATGTAGTTTAAATGCCTTAGGAAAATGAGCTTGATTTGCTTAATAAAATACCTAAGGAGCCAATGGCAATGAGCTAGAAAATGCTCTCAAGGAGTTTATTAAAGGAATATGTATTGGTGTATGTATTTGCAGGTCAAAGGCATTACTTATGTGGGAAATTCAGTGTTTAAGGTTATGCAATTTAAGGGCCTAAGAGCCATGTTATTTAAGGGCCTAAGTGCCAAGCAATTTAAGTTATGCACTATATTGTGATGTAGTGCTTAATGTATGAAGTTGTGTATAAAAGTGTGTTTGATGGATTTTAGGTGTTCTTGAATGAAATAAGGTAAAAACCTAAGTGTTTGGATGTGAGTAAATACAAGAGAAGCTATGGCCAAATTTGGGAAAATGTGTACGGGCCAATTGGGAAATGTTATGAAGAAGTTTAAGTGTTTTAAGTAGTTTTGGTGAATGAACTAGGAAGTATTAAAGGTGAATAAATGTTTACTTGAGAAGGAAACATGTGTTAAGGTGATTAGAGTGATGCAAGGAATTTAGGTGTTGTCTTGGAAGTTCTAGGAATTCAATGGGTGTTTGTGAATGTATTAAAGTCTTGGAGAAGTTGTTTAAGGTTTAGGTAAGTTTGGTGTTCAAGGAATAAGTGAGGGTTGGCAAGATGTAAAAAGGAGTTTAGTTAGAAGAAAATGATGCTTAAGAGATGATGTTAAGATGAGAAGAAAGTGTTTTGGGATAGTAGTTAAATAGGTGAGAAACACCATTTAGGAACCTAGTACAAATGTTGAAAGTGTAAGGAAATTTACAAGGAAATAAGTAAAGGTTTAAGGAGTTAGAAAATGAGTTTCATGGATGTTGTATGTGGATATAAGGTACCAAATGTTGTTAGGAAACATTAAGAGGCCTTAGGAGAAGTTTGGTGAAGATTGGCAAAGTTTGGGTAAGTTTAGAAGGCGACCGACCCAGGGGCCGACCCAGTTTTGGGTCGGTCGAGCCTCTGTTAGATGTTAGGAATGTGTTCGGTAATGGTCCGACCCAAAAGGGTGGGTCGGACATGGGTCGGTCGGTCAAGTTTCAAAGGTGGAAAAATGTTCGCACATGGACCGACCCAGAATGGTGGGTCGGACGTGGGTCGGACGGGCATGTTTATAAGGAAGTAAAAGGGTTCTGTAATGGACCGACCCAGAGGTGGGTCGGTCGGTGGGTCGGTCGGACCAAAAACATGGTTTAAGGTTATGAAATGATATGTGATGATGGGGATTGGTAGGTAATGATGTTATAAGGATGTTAAGGACATGTTAGGGAGTTTTAATGACACCTAAGTGGGTTAAAAGTTGTATTAAAATGTGAGAGTAAAACAAGTTAAAAATGTTAAGTTATGTAACTAAGTTAACGGGGAAAAATTAAGCATTGACATTAAATGATCAAGCAAACCCCGATGTTAATGAAAAACACGTGTGATGTTAACAGTTGTTCGAGAATTGCTCGAGGAACATAAATGGACAGGATAAGTGGACTCCGGTGACAGGTATGGTTTTCTTGCAACCTGTGTCCTACCGGATTACACCGGCTTGTATGCCAATGTGTTTTTCTGTATGTTTGCCACGTTATGATATAAATCATGAAACGAGTTACAGTCGTTATTGTTTGTATGTTTACGTGCCGATACCGGTAACCTCTAATGCGCTTGAAGGGCTAGTTAACCACTATTAGGTAAACGTAAGAGAACGGTATCGGTAGTAACAACGTTTCCGACTTAAGGAACGTTCTAACCACGGCTATGCGTGAGTTGGATATGTGATGTTTGTGCGTGATGTTGTATGTGAATGTATGACTCTCTCTTCCTTGTGTATGTCTAACAAGACTTAACCCAATGTTTGTGTTTGTTTAATAAAGTTCAAAGATGAACTTCTAATAAGTGCTAAGGGGGATGAGGAGTCCGGTCTGTTCCGGCCACGCGTGTGAGTATGGGGGTCGTTGTCATAGCAGGTTCGATCCTCTCTGTATGTATTGGTTGTTTTCCAATTTGGTTCCCAACCTCCCTTTAGCTTAACCAAGGCTATTACTGACTCACGTCGGGCCACAGGGGCATACTATTGTTATGTTTGTTTCGGTGTGCTTGGATCACTATATCCGAGACACCTTGTGTTAAGTTAACCGTTCATTTAACGAGACGGTAACGAGTTATGTAACGAGCTTATCATGAGACTGGCAACAATCTCTAGGCTCACCAGTGTGGTGGTGATGTTTGGGTCGGTTCCTAGAGGAACCATTCCCGTTGTGTTATGTGTTTGTTGTGATGCAATATTTATTGCGGTGTTATGTTGTGCACATGGAAACGTGCAAAGTGTTGTTAAGTGTTGTTATGTAGTGTATGTTATATGTTGTAAAATGTGAAGTGTGTGGATCATGGATATGATTCCCAGTTTGTGATAAGAGGCGTTTAAGGATAACCCGATTTAAGGGTATGTGTCGTCTATTAAGGAAGTAGCTCCGTTGGAGGAGAAACACTCTAGGGATGATGAATACCATGGGTGACTTGTTAAGTAGGATGTATTATCCGATTGTTGAGCCCATTGAGGCGAAATGTTAAGTGTTGTGTGTTTATTGTCACATGCATGATTTAAATATAATCACTGCATGCTAAGATGACGACAATTAGTTGTGCGTGGCCCGGTAGCATGTGGGCTGCGGGATTACCATACCAGCAAAGGTGCTGAGCCCTTGGGGCCACCCCTTTCTCTTCTTTTCCTATTTCAGGTACGAAGTGCTGGAAGCCGTTCGAGAGTAGGACGGGTAGTCATTGTACATGGGTAAACTTTTAAGTGTATGTATACAGTAGGTGTAGTAAGACCGATATTGTTGTCGGCACCAGTTTATAAATACTCGGTATAGTTGGAAGGTGTATGTTGTTGTTGTGTTAATGGAAAGGGATACTAATGTATAGTTGCTCGGGAATTTAGCCCATCAGACCGGTACATGTGTGTATGTATTAGCCTTGTTAGCCACGTGGGTGGCTAACGGCGTGTAACACCAACAAGTTAAGTAATGTGATGAGGTTGTTCTTCCGCTGCAGTTTGTTGTAAGTATGTTAATGTTGGATGGGGTGTTACAAAAAGTGGTATCAGAGCGAAGTATCGCTCTGATGACTGAATTACCGAGCTTAGGAAGTACCGAGTTAGGATTTAAGTACTTTGGGTTAAGGGTTGAGTGATAGCGTGAGAGATACGCTAGTTAGGAACTACCAGTGGATACTGGAAACCTACAATATCCATCCCACCCTCCACAATCCCTGTATATAACTGGGGAAACAACGCCAGAGAGATGGAAGTCCTCTCTTACTCGGGAAACCCGATCTGGCTGTTATTAAATACCTTTAGGGTACGGAGAACCTGTCATACGGTAGATCCCGAAAACTGGGAATCCCGGAGACGGTCTCCATCTGAATAATGTTAACCGCATTTCATAGCAATGAATGAAGGATCTTGTGTATTGGAGAATAGAATTTCCGGCAACCTGGGTCGACATGCAGAGCAGTCGAGAATAACCAGCTTGCAACGCACCTACCGTGCAACAGGCAAGAAGTGGATTAATAAACCCGAGACAAGTGTCTACGGAACCACAGTTGATAAAAAAATACACCAACGGTATACCAACCGACAAAGGAACTACAACGTAGTGCCCAAACAAGAGACAAGTCTCAGTAACCACGACAAATACGTGGAACGGGCTACTACAAAGAGAATACAATACTAAGAAAAGGGGTCTCCCAGAATGGGAAACACCCTAGTTGATGATTGTCATGTGAATACAGTGAGAAGTCACCTAGACAATTATTATCAAGACAGTAAGATCAGTGAGGGCCAACAAGGCCACTGATGACAGTGCGGGTAAAAACAATACCACAACCGGTATGTGTTAAACTGATAGCCAGTTAGCATGGCGCACTTGCCATAGCAAGTGCTGCTATAACAGGGCTGTTCGGGAAATTTATAACCACTACAAGTACTTAGTAAAGTACCACGAAGTTAAGTGTGAACATTATAACCATGGAAGGGCTTAACAGCCTAACCTTTGTAATTGTAAGTACACCAGTCAGCAAGAAGCTAGACTTGGTTAAGGTAAGAAGATGTTGTGAAACCATGAAAATTTTCTTTCAACCCAGATTTATTCAAACCCTTTCTTTTCAAAACCAGATTTTCTTTCAAACCAACACTTCTTTCCAACCTTCTTTTAAACCAAACCAGTAAAACCAAGGACAGTTGACAAGGATACAACAATGGATAAACTTTCCCTCGATTAAGTTCGGGAAGAAGGGAATGAATATTGTCACGGGACAATATAAGGGAGTTGACAACAGAATACTTCACCTAGGCGTGTGACGGACACTACAAGTGTACCAACTGTGTTGTGGGACGACCGCACTCCGATAGGAGCATGTGGGCCTGACAGACCTACTTATGGGTTAGTTGGGTAAGTAGCAATGTATCAGTATGATACCCCATATATGTATACGAGTAGAGTCCGAAACACGGGAAGTAGTCGACTCCGTCTACGGTCAGCAGTATAAATCAACAGAGCTAAGGATTACAAGGAATAGTTGAAGTTAAGGAACTCAGTTAAGTTAGCAAGACTAAAAGGATTAGTGAACTCCTTTCAAGGAAATGTTTAAGAGTTAGGAAGTGCGATGGGCACAAACTGTTATGTAAAGACACCACATATGTCTTAAGGATCCTTAGGGATAAACATTATAGCTGGAATGGTGACCCAGCCTGTACATGGCAAGCAGATGCCTAATGTGGACACATTAATGTGCAATGAACGGATAAATTCCCAGAATGAGTACCTACACTACCAGGAAATGTTAATCTTCACAGAAGAAGATAATAACCAGTAAAGAACGCGAAAGGCGTAGCTAACGGAATGTACCAATAAGTGTGAGCCAAATGTAAAGGCATAACTTACAACACCCAGGAGCAATCCTTGAAGGGTGTTCACATCAACAATTGTTGAATGAAATGCATGACAGAAGCACAAGGGTTGAAACTAACACACAGTTTAGACATAAGTTGTCAGGAGACGGACTGACAAACCTAAGGGGCATCCCATGAAAGGAAACGTGAGCAACGACCTTGTAATATTGTACAGAGAAGTACATGTGTGTGGACAGCCTATAATGAGCCCAGCTCAAGGCAAATAAGGCTTATAAGCCAAAAGCAGGATATATCATATAAATTCGATTGATGGTAGAAGTTTATGTTGTATAAGTGAATAGAGTGGTAAACGAACCACTGCATTAAGAGTGGGGATACCTCTCGATATTGTGACACCGCAGGAGCGGTAGTTATGTGAATCAAGTTCAAGAAATATGTTAAGGATGACCATGTTGTTATTGAAAGAGAAATTAGCTTAGTAGTATGTGTATAAAGTGAAGCACCTGGCTGAATAATGCCGGCTTGTGACTCGAATGATCGATGCTCAAGGAGCATTCAGTAGTCATCCAAATGAGGGATGAACCATAATGTGAATAATGTAATTTATGTGTGGAAGTTAATGTGACAGTAAATACTATGTGAGTTAGTGTTATACAATAAGTGAGAGCACGGTGCGCAGTAAGCGACCGTTGTATAAGTGTTGTTGAATGATAATATGGGTAGTCGAACCAGTTACGAGATAAGAGTCTCAGTGAAAGGACAGTGTGAATTCCATGGCGAATCGCATAAGGGATTTACTGTCAAGAGTTTACGCCTCTGCACTCTGTATGACTGAGTGTTTTGGTATTGCACTTGCGCAGTAGTAATGATCGAATGAGATAGCTAGGAATTGGAAACATGTTAATTGTGGAGCAATAATGTTATAATGGCCGATGCATAGGAAATGCAAGGCCGCACCAATAAAGAGTACTTGTACAAAACCAAATGTGGAGACATGATTAACAGTAAGTGACTACAGTAGCACTAACTGCCAAATATCGGTATGGAATATACCCCAAATGTTGTAAATAGCTGAGAGAGCACTACACACTAGGTAGTAGCTCAATCTCAACCGACAGTAAGTCGGAAGGGAACAAGTCAATCATTGTGAAATACATAGCTGTATACACAGTAAATATTATGGAAGTGGATAGAAAGTTTAAACTCACCGAATTCGCTAACGGTAAAAGATACCACGCGTCGGTTGAGAAACCATTGTTACCAAGATGAAGGTGACAATTGGGGATGTACAATACAGTAAGAATAACAAAGGGAGCAATTAAGCTCTACAGTTATTGAGTTTCGCAGCAGAAACTAGTGACCAGTGATTCAAGTGTTGAATGTACATGGTGAACATGAGTGAATGGCTAATTATTAATGCCTAAAAGCCTCACAGGCCAGGACCGAAAAGGTTATGAGTTACAAACTCCAATGAGAATTCTTGGTTTAGGAACTAAACCGCCAATATGGTTAAGATCCTCTAATCAGAATCCATTGTGTAATAGACCGCGTGGAAGTTAAAACACTTCACGACGGCAGAACATTTAAGCCAATGTTTAGTGATTGATTACGTGGGCGTAATCCCTTTTAAGGGGGGTAGAGCGCAAAACCACTTGGTGTATATTACCGTACAAGTGTACGTAGTGTATGTGACTCATATTGTGCATAGCACAAAATTATTGTTTGTTTTGATGATTGGTGTGTGTGTTACGTAAACATACACATTCATTCATGGATTAATTGTGGTAATTGCGCACAGATGATGCGAATACCATTGTGATAAGTGTGTGTGTTGTTAACAGTTGTGTGTGATTGTACAAGTGTGGGGAGTAGATAAACTCCCGGGGGAACAAAAGCCCCGACAGTGTATAAATGTAAAACCAGGTGTGTAGTATTTTGGATAAAATATATGTGTATATATATATATATATGTATACTTAATAGTGATGCATGAAAGGGCATGATACCGACATAGAACCTAGTGAGAATAAGATTCCCTAGGCAACAGGATTAAAGTGAGTGGAGGTAACTGATAGACGGAGTTCTATCCTTTGGAGATGTGTGATCATGACTAGAATGATTTAAAAGATAGAAAATTGGAAATGAGTGATTTACTTGATGCTTGAAAATGAAGTGGGAGGTGGAACTTGATTTGCATGTGATCAAGGGAAGCCGAACACAAATTGGGGTGGAAGGATAGTTCAACACTGATGCTGATCACATCAGGGTTGGATGACTCTTGAAACTCCCTATAAGTGGTCACGAATAACCACGCTAATAAAAGAAGCAAAGAGCTTAAGTTGGACTTGGAGTTGTGTGTGTTTCAAAAGGATTTTAAATTGGTATTTATAAAACGTTGATGGATACTTTACGTAATTAAAGTTCTCTTACTTAACCTCACAAGAGAAATTTAAATTTAAGTGATTGTTTTAAATCCCAAAGGCACGGGGACGGAAGGTGTCCATCGCGACCGGGTTCTGCGGGATCACAGTGTATATCAAGGATATTTTTGATTGCTATACATGCTCTGACATGTTGTGGGTGTGTGTGTAATGAATGTTGTTTTGACTTGGATTTCCTAAAGTGTATACTATCAAGGCCTATGAGTCTAAATGTGTGGTGTTACATAGACCTATGTGTCTAAAGACTGTTATGTTATGGGGACCTATGTGTCCAAATGTTGTTATGTTACCCAAGACCAGTGAGTCAAAGGGGTTGTATGTATGTGTAAGTGTTGTTAAGATACCCGGACCATAGAGTCCGAGGTTATCATTTGGATATGTTATGTTATGTGTGGATGTGAATGTGTTGCCCGGACCATCAAGTCCGAGGTTGTGATGTAAAGTGTGTTTGGTTAAGGAAGTTTATTTCCAAGTGATTACTGTGTTCTAATCTAATGATGTTGGAAAAGTGTGAACTTCGAGGACGAAGTTCTTTTAAGGGGGGTAGATTGAAATACCCCAAACCTTGATATGTGGTTTAAATATCAAATTATGGTATGTAAAGGCTAAAAAGTGCCTTAGTAACATCAGTGAACAATTTAAACCATAATAAATGCAATAAAGCATTAAGACACAGTTTGAGCAAAAACATGCTCTAAGCTATGAGTGAACTTGGTTAGGACCCAAAGAGCCTACCAAGACTTGATAACATTTAATTATGATTTAATAAGGCTAAATAAGTCCTTAAGAAACTTTGGTGGACAGTTAAACCAAATAAAACATAAGAAAATACCTTAAAGTCAATATGAGCAAAAATGTGCTCTAAGCTTGGGATGAATGTGTATAAGACCTAATGGTCATACCTATACCTTATTTATATGTTAATGAACATATTAAATCAATTACTAAAGAAAACCAAGCTTGAAAACAAGTTAAAACACAAAATGTGCTTTAAGGAGTCTTAAAGCACGTTTTTGAAAAATTGTCTTGTAAATGAGTTTTGAATGGCTAAATGTCCATCATTACTCTTTAATTAACATGTGTACTATATAGTATCACATTGGGTGGCCATATTAGTGGGAAATCAAAAATTTCACTTCTATGTGCCTTAGTTTGTGAATAGTAACTTTTATAAGCTAGTTTGTAACATATAATGTTATAAGTAATTAAATGGTCAACAAAGACTAAAATACCCTCCTAGGCATAATGGTGGCCGGTTTTTGTAGTGAGGAGTCACCAAGTATGTTAATGTTAAGTAAATAAATGTGACTCATAGTTACTATTTGCTTTAGACTTAAATATCTTCAAAAGTAAGTTCTATCTTCATTCTCCCTTCCTTTCCTTCATTTCCCACGGTCCAAACACCACCACCAACCTCTCTTCTTCATTCTCTCTCGGTATAATACCACTACCTCCATAGAATCAATCTTTGAATCTTGTCAAATTGCTCTCTTAACCAAATCAAAAACAAACACCACCATTCTCTTAGTTAAGCCAAGCTCTACAATCTTGTCTCTTCAAAACTTCAAAACTCCATTTCGGTGCCAAGAGAACCACCATGGGAGGAGCTTGAGCTCACCTTTTCACATATTCTTGTTCTCCTTTGCTTCAAGGTAAGGAAACTCAAAGAAAATCATGTTTCCTCCATGTTTGTGTGTCCGAAAATCACCTCACAATGGTGTGTTATCTTGCTTGTTTTAGCTTCATTTGAATCTTCCAAGGGCTAGGAGGAGTCCTCTCTTGATACTTATTCAAGTTCTCTTCCAATTCCAAGGTAAAACAATTACCTTAATGTGTTAAAACAATATGTGTAACTAGGGTTTACAATGAGAGAAGCATAATGCTTGAATACTCATTCTATTGTTTGTATAATGTTAATAGTTGAAAAGGGAACAAATGCCCTACCGGTTTCACAAGGAACAAGAAAGAAATTTGTGAGGAAAAGAGGTAAACAAAGCTATCTCAACTGTAGTTAAATGCCTTAGGAAAATGAGCTTGATTTGCTTAATAAATACCTAAGGAGCCAATGGTGAAGACCTAGAAAATGCTCCAAGAGTTTATTAAAGGAATATGTATTGGTGTATGTATTTGCAGGTCAAAGGCATTACTATGTGGGAAATTCAGTGTTTAAGGTTATGCAATTTAAGGGCTAAGAGCCATGTTATTTAAGGGCCTAAGTGGCCAAGCAAATTAATTTAAGTTATGCACTATATTGTGATGTAGTGCTTAATGTAGAAGTTGTGTATAAAAGTGTGTTTGATGGATTTTAGGTGTTCTTGAATGAAATAAGGTAAAAACTAAGGTTTGGATGTGAGTAAATACAAGAGAAGCCTATGGCCAAATTTGGGAAAAATGTGTAAGAAGTTCTAAGTGTTTAAGTGAAGTTTTGGTGAACTAGGAAGTGTATAAAGGTGAATAAATGTTTACTTGAGAAGGAAACATGTGTTAAGGTGATTGGAGTGATGCAAGGATTTAGGTGTGTCTTGGAAGTTCTAGGAATTCAATGGGTGTTTGTGAATGTATAAAGTCTTGGAGAAAGTTGTTTAAGGTTAGGTAATGGTGGTGTTCAAGGAATAAGTGAGGTTTGTTTGGCAAGAGGAAAAAGGAGGTAGTAGTTGAGGTGTAGTTAGTAAGAAAATGTGCTTAAGAGATGATGTTAGATGAGAAGAAAGTGTTTGGGATAGTAGTTATAATAGGTGAGAAACACCATTTAGGAACCTAGTACAAAATGTTGAAAAGTGTTAAGGAAATTTACAAGGAAATAAGTAAAGCTTAAGGAGTTAGGAAAAGAGTTTCATGGAGTTGTATGTGGAGTAAGGTACCCAAATGTGTTAGGAAGCATTAAGAGGCTTAGGAGAAGTTTGGTGAAGATGGCAAAGTTTGGGTAAGTATAGAAGGCGACCGACCCAGGGGCCGACCAGTTTTTGGTCGGTCGAGCCTCTGTTAGATGTTGGAATGTGTTCGGTAATGGTCGACCAAAAGGGTGGGTCGGACATGGGTCGGTCGGTCAAGTTTCAAAGGTGGAAAAAATGTTCGCACATGGACCGCCCAGAAGTGGGTCGGACGTGGGTCGGACGGGCATGTTTATAAGGAAGTAAAAGGGTTCTGTAATGGACCGACCAGAAGGTTGGGTCGTCGGTGGGTCGGTCGGACCAAAAACATGGTTTAAGGTTATGAAATGATATGTGATGATGGGGTTGGTAGGTAATGATGTTATAAGGATGTTGGACATGTTAGGGGAGTTTTAATGACACCTAAGTGGGGGTTAAAAGTTGTATTAAAATGTGAGAGTAAAACAAGTTAAAAATGTTAAGTTATGTAACTAAGTTAACGGGGAAAAATTAAGCATTGACATTAAATGATCAAGCAAACCCCGATGTTAATGAAAACACGTGTGATGTTAACAGTTGTTCGAGAATTGCTCGAGGAACATAAATGGACAGGATAAGTGGACTCCGGTGACAGGTATGGTTTTCTTGCAACCTGTGTCCTACGGATTACACCGGCTGTATGCCAATGTGTTTTCTGTATGTTTGCCACGTTATGAATAAATCATGAAACGAGTTTACAGTCTTATTGTTATTGTATGTTTACGTGCCGATACCGGTAACCTCTAATGCGCTGAAGGGCTAGTTAACCACTATTAGGTAAACGTAGGAGAACGGTATCCGGTAACAACGTTTCCGACTTAAGGACGTTCTAACCACGGCTATGCGTGAGTTGGATATGTGATGTGTGCGTGATGTTTGTATGTGAATGTATGACTCTCTCTTCCCTGTGTATGTCTAACAAGACTAACCCAATGTTGTGTTTGTTTAATAAAGTTCAAAGTTGAACTTCTAATAAGTGCTAACGGGGGGAGTGAGGAGTCCGGTCTGTTCCGGCCACGCGTGTGAGTATGGGGGTCGTTGTCATAGCAGGTTCGATCCTCTCTGTATGTATGGTTGTTTTCCAATTTGGTTCCCAACCTTCCCTTTAGCTTAACCAAGGCTATTGACTCACGTCGGGCCACAGGGGCATACTATTGTTATGTTTGTTTCGGTGTGCTTGGATCACTATATCCGGGGCACCTTGTGTTAAGTTAACCGTTCATTTAACGAAACGGTAACGAGTTATGTAACGAGCTTATCATGAGACTGGCAACAATCTCTAGGCTCACCAGTGTGTTGGTGATGTTTGGGTCGGTTCCTGAGAGGACCATTCCCGTTGTGTTATGTGTTTTGTTGTGATGCATATTTATTGCGGTGTATGTTGTGCACATGGAAACGTGCAAAGTGTTGTTAAGTGTTGTTATGTAGTGTATGTTATATGTTGTAAAATGTGAAGTGTGTGGATCATGGATATGATTCCCAGTTTGTGATAAGAGGCGTTTAAGGATAACCCGATTTAAGGGTATGTGTCTCTATTAAGGAAGTAGCTCCGTTGGAGGAGAAACACTCTAGGGTTGATGAATACCATGGGTGACTTGTTAAGTAGGATGTATTATCCGATTGTTGAGCCCACTGAGGCGAAATGTTAGGTGTTGTGTGTTATTGTCACATGCATGATTTAAATATAATCAACTGCATGCTAAGACGACAATAGTTGTGCGTGGCCCGGTAGCATGTGGGCTGCGGGGATTACCATACCAGCAAAGGTGCTGAGCCCCTCGGGGAACCCCTTTCTCTTCTTTTCCTATTTCAGGTACGAAGTGCTGGAAGCCGTTCGAGAGTAGGACGGGTAGTCATTGTACATGGGTAAACTTTTAAGTGTATGTATACAGTAGGTGTAGTAAGACCGAAATTGTTGTCGGCACCAGTTTAAAATACTCGGTATAGTTGGAAGGGTATGTTGTTGTTGTGTTAATGGAAAGGATAGTAATGTATAGTTGCTCGGGAATTTAGCCCATCAGACCGGTACATTGTGTATGTATTAGCCTTGTTAGCACGTGGGTGGCTAACGGCGTGTAACACCAACAAGTTAAGTAATGTGATGAGGTTGTTCTTCCGCTGCAGTTTGTTGTAAGTATGTTAATGTTGGATGGGGTGTACATTTATTTTTGCCCTGAGTACACCATGCCACCAGTAGGTGATGGATCACACTCCTCTTAAAAAGTTTAAGATCATGTACTATTGACTTTTTTTTATCCTACCCTTCATAATAGTATTTGTTATTATTGAGCATTCCCTACTTGCTGGGTACATGGTTTTGCTTGAGGACAAGCAAAAGGTAAGTGTGGGGGTGTGATAAGTGTCTAAATGAGCATGATTTATGGGTGTATTTCATATATTATATCAGCACTTTCTGCTCATTTCTCACTTATCGTATGCTTTTCCTCTAGTTTATGTTTTATGTTTATCTCACAAAATTATTGGTTTAACATGAGGAATACCAAGCTAGGAGCAGAGTACACGAAGAGACGAACGCATAGGCGCAGACGGCTCGAAAAACGGAGCCCAAACGAAGAATCTAGAGCCGGTCAAAGTTGGAAGGAAAATAGGTCAATGCTTGTTGTGACTGCATGGGCAACCGCCTATATTAGGCGCGGACGACTCACCCAAGCAACCGCCTGTTAGCCAGGCGGACCGGCAGGCGGACGTACAGGCGGCCACCAACACGAGCGGACTCACACAAGCAACCGCCTGTTAGCCAGGCGGACCAGCAGGCGGACGTGAGGGAGAGTAAGTAAGCAACCGCGTGTATATGAGGCGGTTGTTCAGGAGGACACCACGCGGACGCGTGTAAAAATTCCAGATCTGAGACGCGCCTGTCTCCTTCTTCCTCGCGTCGTTCTGCAAATGGATTCTGTTATCCATCTACTCCGCCGCACCGCCTACCTTAAATCACTCCAGCTCTCTGTCCCCTCTGCAATAAATGAAGCACTCAGACTGCAATCAACTGCAATCAATTAATAGTACGGATCTGCCTCCTCAATCCTCTATATAAACCAACACCATAACTGCAAAACAAACACACCACATACGTCCACAGGCTGAAGAAATCAAACAACACCACACTCCATTCTCTTCCAATTAATTCCTCCCGTAGCACCACAATTCTCCATCTTTTTTTATTCTCACCATTTCACCACATTCACGTACGTACTCAAACACTCAAACAGAAGCAGTATTTTACAAAGAGAGAAAAGAGGCAGGTGAGTGCAGACCCGTTATTCGCACAGGCAGTTCCTGAGTAATGAATATTTCAGTTTCTACTCTGTTTTTATTACTGTCAATGTCTGAGTAATCTCATAATTGTGCTTAGGATGGGTGTTAAACCAAAAATAACTCAGCGTATTTATAATACCGAGTTTGCTTATAAATATTTGTTTTGTCTCTCTCTATTATTAAATGTTTAAGAACTGATCATTTTTACTCATTACGGTTTCTCTAATTTCAATGATTTTGTAAAATTAGAGAATAGACCACAAAGAGAGACAAACGTTAGATATTATCTCCTTGATTAGCAGATAAAATCCATCGCTGTTATAAAAGAATTCTCACTTAAAGCTAATTAATGATTTTAGACTTTTCTGATTGTAAGAAGTTTAATGAATTAATTAAGACCTGTCCTTATCTATGATTTAGAAAGGCCACAAGATAAAATTCTTAACAGACAAATAAGAGCAAACTAGGATTATAATTATTATCTGAGTTATAATTGGGCGATGTCACCTTCCTTAGCACATTTACCATCCACTTAATTCACAACTGTTTTACTGTTTTTATTATTCTTTAATAATCCAACAACAAATCAAGCTTGCCTCCGGCTAAAACCCCTTTTACAGTTTTCTTTTAACTACCTAAACTAGGATAATGAAACAATCTCTTTGTGGATACGACACTTGTTTTACTACTACGAATAGGTACACTTGCTAATAGTTTGTTATAATTCTATATTAATTATAGTGTAGTTTTATTCCAACACAGACCCATGAACATAGGCTCAGTTTGCCTCTTTTCATTGTTGTGTATCCTCTTGTTTGGATCACTAGCGTACATGCGTGTGTCTCCTCTCACTGATATTCAGCTTGAGGTATAATAAGACATGGCTATTGTTAGTACTCAGTGCTCTTTGCACTGTCTTTGTAATACTAAGACGTACCAGCCTTCATGTCCACGGAGATCATGCTTGTCATCCGTGTCTCCTGGTGGTTTTGTTCCGGAGTAACACACTGTTGTAGTTCTTTGATACACACTCGTGTTGATATCCATTGCATCTTTCTGGTATTCCCACTAGATTAAAAACTGCACAAGTGCAATACCAAAACACTCAGTCCTACAGAGTGCAGAGGCATAAACTCTCAATAGCTAATATCTAGTGAGTCAAACAGATAAGATGAGCGAATTATCATGTGAGTGGTACATTCAAGTCCATTGTTCATTGCTTACGGTATCTGCTAGTGTATTAGCTTTGTCTCTCATCATTGCGTAGTCACGCGTTTCTGTTCACATCATCTAGTAGATTTCCTCTGGATTGCAAGAATTTGCTCGATCCTTATGAGGATTCTACATATTCTTCGTCCATAATGGGTTTCCATGTTTCTCTGTATACTGTCTACTGCTCTGTGTTGAAGGTTCTTTATTTCTCTAGCCCTTTGGTTTAACTGCGGCTCTTCTCGTCCATCTTCGAGGTAATCTGTATTATTGTCCTTAGTACGGAGTTGACTACTTCTTGTGTTCCTAACACTACTTATCTACATACATGGGGTACCGTACTGATACATTACTACTTACCCGACTAACTCATAAATAAGTCTGTCAGGCCCACATGCTCCTATCGGAGTGCGGTCGTCCCATGTCTCGTTTAGTAAACTGGTAATGTTCGTCACACAGTTATTGTGAAGTATTCTGTTGTCAATCTCCCTTTTGATGGATGTCCTTTAGTTGTTTATTAGTTCGTGTTATCGGTTATTTTGTTGTAAGTGCTATTGCCCTAGTGGCATCAGTGGTAATTCGTGCCATAAGCTGGCGTTATTCAGCTCGGTGTAAGTAAAATTCGTGCTATATTTAGCAAACTTGGTCCTCCTATCTCGATCTTATTGAGTATAACACATGTTCCTTTTCTCCCTGTTTATCATGATCATATCTCATCCATAGTTCATATTCGTTCCCTCATCCATGTAATTGGATGTATTGCAGATTGCATAATAGCTTGAGCAACTTGGCTCTTCCACTTCCCAACCATCCTCACTGACGGTGGTGCATCTACAAAGGGTATGCTTGTCCATAAGGACTAAACATTCATCACTGGTAGTGATTAGCATTAAATGCGGGGTATACATTGATGGTATTTGGCTAATAAGCCATGTCTGAAAATTCTCGAACAATTTAAACTGGTGTGGTTTACCATTATAGTGGCTGTATAATTTCGTCAGTTGCATAGGTTTCTAATCTTAAGGTTGTATGAAAAAGTATGAAAATTTTTGGTATATATAATAAGAGATTAAAAATTAGTAGTAGTTGCTGTTGCTGCACTTGCTGTAGCAAGTGCGCAAGGCAGATGGAAATTCTGTGGTTTACTTGTCATAGCGCTTGCAATAGCAAGTGCGCCATGCAAGTGGAAATTTTGGTTCAGTAATTACCGGTCTCATTGACTCTGCGTCGTCGAGTATGGCTATATGATAATATAAGCATTAACGTCCTGTTCATATATAATCCGTCAAGGTTCCAAGGTTACTCGCATCGAGTCCACATAACTAGTCTCAAAAGTCATACACAAAGGGCGAGTGGTCAATGACACACTCCCACATATTTATAACATATCTCTGTCTAACATCCAAGGTAAGTACATAACACAGTAAGCAAAAGTCTTCCACCAGTGGTCTCATGGAGTTCAGGGTACTCATGCCCTATCTACTCCCTTGCCTCTCTGGGCTCCAGCATCAGTAGATGTCTGGCCATCCTGACCTCCTCGTGGTACTCCAGATCCTCCAACTGAGGTCTTCTGAGTATTCCTTGGTGGCCTGTGGTTACGACCCTCAGGGTTCATCCAGCACTCGAA
This sequence comes from Limonium bicolor, assembly GCA_023374045.1. NCBI lineage: Eukaryota > Viridiplantae > Streptophyta > Magnoliopsida > Caryophyllales > Plumbaginaceae > Limonium > Limonium bicolor. The sequence goes on from CM041776.1 coordinate 244,667,011, forward strand.
CTCCCAGTGGCCCTCTTTCTTGCGGTATCGGCACTCAACTTTGCGGCCACTACAGTCGACCCCAGGATGATCCTTCCCACAACGCTTGCAATAGAAATGGCGCTGGGGCTGTCTGGTGCCTAATGGTAGCATTTAGTTTAAGTTACAATCTGATGAGATAAAGGTTAAGGTTACAATTGAATTTAAGAGGTAGGCGTTCTCACCCTTAGGAGGCGCAGATCTTAGAGGCTGAGCATCTATAGCTGGGCCGGTCAACCGAAGGACGGGCTCTTTCCCCTTCGCTCCCTGGTGACCCTGCTGCCCTTTCTTCTGGAAAATTTCCTGCTTAAGGTTTTCGGGTCAGCATTCATAAGGGTAGTTAATATGATAAGTAGGTCAGAATGGGATAAGTCCTTACTTTCCCTTCTTCTGGCTATCGCCTGGAGATGCTCCTCCACCCTCAGACTCTCCCTCAGGGTTCTTTCTCTTCTTTGTCCCGAGAGTCTCTTCCCAAGTCTGGAGCATTAGCTCCGTCCTCGAGGCAGCGTCATAACACTCTTCGAATCTCATTAGTAAGTTCTCACAAAGTTAATTGGTAATGTAGTAAGTAAAGAATTTATGGCTTTCATGTTTATACCTGGATAGTAGAATAGAGGGTAGCACCCATCGCCATCTGGATGCGAAACAACAATCCCCCTGGAACTTCTCGACCTTCACGGTCTCTGAGTAATCAACTCCGGGGATAAAGTTCAGCAGACCAATGAATCGAGCGTAATACTCATCCACGGTCAGACCTCTCTAGGATAATGTCTCGAACTCATGGCGCTTCTTCTGCTTGAGATGTGCCGGGTAGTACTTCCCCCTCAGCAACTCGACAAAGGCAGCCCACGAAAAGTCGGGCGTAGCCAGGTGATGGTCCTTGACCAACCTCCACCAAGTGCTGGCTGCATCCTTCAGATGGAAAGCAGCAATGACGACCTTCTTGTCGGTAGGTACTTGTAAAGCTTCGTAGGCCTTCTCATGTTCAACTATGAAACGCTCTAAGGCTACGGGGTCTGGCTCCCCAGAATATGTAGGTGGTCGGGTCTCGGTAACTGACTTCAGCCAGTTCGTTTCCTGGGTTGTGGCGGGTGGGCTGGTGTTCCTCCAATCTGAGTACCAAGCTGTGCGAGAACGACAGCAATCGTCTCTGCAACTCCTGGAATCACGGGGTCACCGCCTCCACCTCTACCAGTACCACGCCCTCTAGTTCCCCCAGACATCTGTAGTACAGAATGTCATAAATACTCGGTAATTTACCGTACACAACCAGTAGATATTGAATCGCCTTAACGGCTAACATATCACGCAATTTGCGTTATCAAACATAACACCTTTTAAGACGAGTCGTCTCGTACCTCACAAACGTTTCCCGTAATCTCCCAAGTCCTAAGCTCACTGTCTTAACCTATTTTCTCGTCATTAGAGCGGTACTCCGCTCTGATACCACTTTTGTAACACCTCTCTCCTTAAACACGTAATAATCTCTCACGTAGCAATAAATAAAACGTCTTACAGCGGAAGAAATAATAACAACAATAATACTCACTCGGGTTTCACCGGCCATTACTCACCCATGCGAGTAACGAAGCCAAACTAATCCAACAACCAACAAAAATAAACTGCTAACCGCTGTGATAACGAGAACATTCCTATACATCATACTAAGTCCATAACCATAAACGTCGACAAGTGAGCGTCTTGCCAATCCCGAATATACATAACCATACCATAATACAATCCACAGTACAATATTGTTATACAAACAAACTCTATGTGCGGTAATTAAAGTAATCCCTAACTACCCTGTTCCCGCACTTCGGCTTTGACAATGATCATCGACCTGCAATGAGTGTAGTATCAGCGATAAACGCTGAGTATGCCGGGCCTGGACCCTAATGGTCACCTAGTCATTTTAACCATCCTATTATTAGATTGGTTTCATGCTTTACCATTTTACAGTTATAATCAATACTGTAATTTTCATGCATAAATATACTTAATCATCCATCCAAACATTCATAAACACTTAATCATCCATCCAATTCAAACAGTCATAAAATATCATAAACAACAATTGTATAATTGAACATATCGAAATAATCACAGTATAATGTACAATGTACAATCGCCGTAGCGAACGGTTTCTATATTTAATTTACCTTGGCCTTCAAGGCCCCATCCATCCAAACCATGTTAAATTATTAATTTACCAGTTGGGCGTCAAGTTAGGACAACTCGATAACCTCACATGGACAGTAGTCCTCCCGTACACACAAAGGTGCTCATTTCGCCAGAGGTCCGGAGGCCCCTGACTATTCACTTTGCCTCGTAAGGCGTCCATATAAAGGCTGTAGCCACCTGACCCACGATCCAAATAGGGCTCGTTGGGTATAAACTGGAGCGGAACCCGATCGGGAACCCCTCAGGGATCACAAATGTGCAACCAGGTAGTTCGTAAACTACTCTGGATTCCTCACCTCAGCTCACACCATCTCTCTCTCATAATGTTTAAGATATGCTCTTAGTCTTATGGAGAATATAATTATTAGTTAGCTGCCCAATGGGTCTCACGTATACCTAGAAGTAATCTAGGTTATATTCATGTTCGAGATCCATGCTCTAGAGACCGACAATGTCGACTCGTTCCTAAGTGTTTTACTTAGGTTACCATATACTTAATATTAATACTAATGGTATTATATTAAGTAACTGTCATGTCATCACGATAAACGCATATGTATGTTTATATAAGCCGATCTATAGTCGACGTAGTGTTAGTCCCGTAGGACACTCGTGCATAAATAATTAATGCAGTAATACATAATCACATACACGTATCCAAAACACATAACACACAAGTGATATCAACCAAATCCGAGCCCAAGGAATTCCTTAGGACAACCCGGATCAAACCCCTTTACATACCGTACACCTCAGACCTAGGATGCGCAGTGTAGTCCACTAGCTCGTCAAGCGCCTTCGTCTGAAGTATGATCTAAACGGTAATAAACTATAAGTCAGTCTCCATGACTAACTAAATCCGGTATTTCCGAATAACAAGTAACCCCGACAGTTCATCCCGGATTTCTACAGTTAATTGTCACGGGTTTCTCTAAACCTGTCGGCTTTGTTACTAAAACTCGTATGTCAAAATGGTTTGACTGTTAAGTTTAATTCGTTATATTTCTTTAATCTTTTCCATCCTTAAATTTAGGTATATAAACTATAGTTGCATGTATGCATGCATTACTTTTTATATTGTATTATTTTTCCACCATCCATTATAATACATCGTATATATAATCCATTATCTTTAGTAAACTATATTTCCATTCAAAAACTAATTATAACTTATAGTTTGTAACTATTTTTTTTATAACCACCACCATTATATTATATGGTTTCCAACCATAATATATATCCATCCTTATATACATTATCTTTGCATATGTATATATTTACCAATATAGGTAAGTTCCATGAGTTATAACACTCTTTTATTATATGTTACATTTTATCATCTTATATTAGATGATTATTCCCATTAGTTGTATTATATTATACAACTTATATTAAGATTATTATCCTAATATTATGTAACAATTTATGTTGTATAATTACAACTCCTAAGGTTTATTCAATAAATACCTTAGTTTATAAATCTTATTTATTCATAGTTTGTCACATTATTTAATGTGAATATCCTTACTTATATTAATTCCATTTAAACCACCTTGATACCATATAATTGTTATAACATTGTAGACCATATTCTAAAATTCATTTATCCAACCTTTATAATTCGGTACAGCCCTTTACTTTCTTTTAATTTCATTTTAACTCCATAACATTATGTAATGTTATACCATATACTAATATCATACAATATGATATTTTATTTCCTTTAAACTTATAACCTATAGTTTTTATACAAAACTATATAATATTGCCGCATGGGCACCATATCAAAACTTATTCTTTTTCATATCCCATAGTTTCCTTTATTTACAAATTCACCCCATTATTTATACCATGTTTATATATCATGTAATATAACATTTTTAACTTATAAAAGGGTATAACCTATGGTTTTATTTTTGTAAAATACCGAACAGACCTTGTCTGTTTTTGAATTATTTCCAACCCCTTTAACTTTCCAAATTTATAATTTGACCACATATATAATGTTATGTAATATATATCATATATTATAACATTTAAACCTTAATATAAATATAACCTATGGTTATATATGCTATAAATTTCCGAACAGACCCCATGTCTATTCTAATTTTTTTCAACCCTTCCACTTCTATAATTGCCATTTGGCCCAATTTATAACATATAGTTTTGTAATATCATTAAAACTATATATTATACATATATCTTATTAAATACTCTTATATAATTCTAAAAATCACCCAATTTTACCAAGGGTTATAATTACCCTTACTAACCATATACTTTCGGTATTTCACATTTCCACCCCATATACTATTCCAAAGTGTCATAATGACATAATAACTATATATTATACATATATAGTTTATTTTAATTCCAAAATCAACCAAATAAATTCCTAAAAATTCCTAATAGCCCATGGGGTGTTCATAATACCATTTTAAACCCTTTATTTTCGGTAATAACATATTTACCACATATGTTATAAAATTATTACAATTAAATACTTATCTTATTATAAACCTTAAATAAGTTATTTAACTTATCTAATTTGGTCAAAACCTACCATATGGTCAAGGTTGACCTCCTTAATATTTCCTTGACCATCAACTTCCATATATTACGGTTTATACCCCATATTTTCCACAAATTACAATTTAACCCCAAAACTTTATAAAATATTATAATTTTTATTATAAATGCTTTTAACCTCTAATTTTCGGCTTTATTATTATATAGCCCCCAAATTTAATTTAATTACACTTTATACCCAATAGTCTTTGGTAATATTTATTTATTACCTAAACTTAATTAAAACCTTATAAATACATAAATAAAATGGCCTAAAGTACATGGCCTTATTACAAACATTAGCTTATAAAATAAATTACACATAAATGCTCAAAAATGCATTAAACTCTCGGCCTTACCCATATCTTTTCCATATTTACCAATTTCCACATAATGTCTTAAATTTGACAATTATGTTAATTAATTAGTTATAAAATTTACTAAACCATTCCTTAATCACCTAAGGTCAAAATAAGACCTTAATAACCTTGTTCACTCACGGCATATATATACACATATGTATAAACACATATTAATATACCAAGTGTAGGTTTAAGTGATTTATACCTTATTTTTGCCAAGTTTAGGCCTTGTTTGGCCACGGCTGTTTGGGATAAATTTTCCACAACATTATTTACATGTTTTCAAACAGCAATTAAGGCATGATTAGTCTCCAAGCAAGAGCTAACCACAATAAGTGTTTAATGTACATTTCAAGGTAAAATTTACCTTTGAATAACAAGGCAACCAAGGATGATCTTCGGCCTAAATTTACAGAAGAAAAAGAGCATCAAAAGGTCTACTAAAACCAGGTTTAAAACCGGAACAAATCAGCTTAGAAGATGGCTAATTTTCCCCTTGATTAAAATGCCTAAAATGGTGTTTTTGGCATGGATTTGGCTATACCTTGAAGCTCTTGATATACCAACTGAATAAGTATGTTAAGATGAAGATTATAAGCCTAGGGAATCAAGCTTTCAAACCGGAATTGAAGAGAAACAAGATATAAGTGCTTAAAGCACATTTTTATACCTTAAGAACTTCTTTAGCTTTCTTCCCTTCCTTCTTTGATTTTCAACCGAAACTTCCCCTCTCCTTCAAGCATGAACTCGCACAAGATGGCTGGATGGAAATGGGATTGAGTTATACCATTGGGGGAGAGAGAGAAGAGGAGAGAAGGAGATGAAGAAAATGAGCATAATCATGTACCAAGGGCTTACCTATGATTCAATGAGTTGATCATTGAAGTGGAAGCTTGCTCACTGTCAAGAAGGAGCATAAGAGAGAATGGAGGCTGAAGAAATCGGATGGAAAGAAGGTAATGAGAGGAAAGAGAAGGAAATAAGCTTTTATGTCATTTAATGCTACTTTAGTGTATAGTAATAGATGACTCATTAGATTGGCTAGATATTTATGTTGCTAATGGGTAAGAATGAAGCCTAAGAGGTCGGCAATAGGTGGCTTGGTCAATGGGTGACATTTGACCATGGTTTAAGTTAAGTAATTAAATGTTATTTTAGGTACTATTCACCCAAAATCACTCATTTTGATTTTATTTTAAACTTTGATTTAGACTTTATAATATAGTCTATCATGTCACATTAATGATATAAAGAATGTAATCTGGTCTTTAAAGTGACAAAAAGTCAATATCTTAGAGCTCATACACAAAAATGTGCTTAAGGTGTTTTAGTGCACATTTGTGTCACAAGGTGTTTCTGAGCTTAGTTTTCTTTGAGAACTGTTTTTTTGTGTTCCTTACATGATTATTGATCATAGGAATCCAATTTTATATCATTTAGAGGTCATAAGACCATTAAGGTTTCTTAGAGCACATTTTGCCCTACTTGACCTTGAAGCATGTAAATGCTTGTTCTTTGTGTTGGAGTGTTGTCCAATGATTTTAGTATGTTTAGTAATGTGTTAATATGCTTAGGACAAAGTTTTAGGTCCTAAGAAGTTCATTTGGGTATGTATTTACCCTAAACAGTCAAAGGGTGCAATATCTTGCTTTGTGTTGACCATCGTTGTTCTCAATTGACTTTTAAGGCATGTTTAGGCCTTAATTAATGTGATTAGATGTTTAATCCATGTTTAATTAGTTTGGGGTATTTCATTCTCACTATTCCAAAACCCAACTCCATCATCCTTGAAACCATTGCTACTTCGCCTTCACAATCAACCCACAAATTCTCCTAGCCTCAAACCACTCCTACTCACTCTCCCACTCAAAGCCGAAAATCCTTCAAACAAAGCACTATTGCTATCCTAACTCCCGAAACCATCACTGAGCCTCCCATGCCGTCTCACCACACAAAAATCCCAACCACTTTGGGTCCATCAACACTAATGCCCAAATCACCACCTTATCCTACAACCCTAGTCGATTACCCAACCTACCTTGCCCAAGCTTCACTATTATCTCTGTTGAAGCCCTTGCCACTCTTACTAAACCCACTTCCACTACCACTGAAGCAAAACCCACTACCTCTTACCACCTAAGTCCATCACAACCCTTTCCCTTCATTCGACCAAGAAATACTGCTAGAGTCATTCTACAGACAGAATCGGTCTGGCAAAAATACCCACGTAGCGGTCAAAGTGAATTTCCAAAATCAATGAAGAGGAAAAGAAAAGAAAGAAAGACAGAATTCCCATGAGAAGGCTAAAACAATGCAAATTACAATAGTCTCTTCAACTTATATTCAATTGAAGAAGACGTACTCTTGCTCCAGCCTCCACTTTCAAGTGTGGAACTTACGTGACTCTGGTTTGCGCTTCACAGCAACGCTAGCTTGCACATATGGGTATGAATACTTTGGCTAATACGCTTCACTACCACGGTTAGCCACATCTAGCACTCTCTTGAGATTCAAAATGAATGGGTCAATACCAAGATGCAGACTAAATCTTTCACCCCATCTCATAGCCTACACCCTTGACCATACTTTCACCTATCTCAAACTTTGTTTATCTTGGCGGTGTTTTTATCAAACTTTGGCAGACTTTGTCGGTTGGTTATTTAGCCATATGATTGCTTTTGGATGTCAGGCAGACTCACCCTGTTTTGCCTGATGATGTCAAAAAGGGGGGAAAGCGGTGAATCCCATTTTCAGTAGACGAGAGTTAATGTTTTTGGTGGTCGGAAGACTTGAATTGCACTTATGGATTTTACCCTGCTTGATGGTCAAGCAGACTGTTTCTGTTTAATCTTAGTTTAATTTTATTATGCTCTTCTCTTATTGGTCTTGTCTTAAATGACGTGCTCAAACTTAGAGGGAATATTGGACTAAGGGGGAATCGATCAATGAGGTTGGTTCTTCCAAGCTTGTTTTCTTGTGTGTCTTTTTTGCAGGTTAACTCGAGCTATGAGATTCACTCAAGTGGCTTTTGGCATCATCAGCAAAAAGGGGGGAAATGTGTGAAGATGTTAGAGTTTTGCTGAAGATTGCCAAAGCCTAGCTGCCAGCAAGAGTCAGTCTGAGAATTGATGCAATGTAAAGAGACCAAGTCATAATGAGTATGAGTTTAACGAACAGTAACACCCACTACAGAAAACAAGTCATCCAGAGCCTGCCCACAAACAAAAAGTCACGACAGAAGACATAGTTTGGTTGTCAACCGACTCGATATGTCAAGCGGTTTGCATTCATCTTATCTTATAAATGACGCTCAACTTAAGGGGGAACTTTATCTCTTCTTGACTGAGTTGGTTCCCTTTGCCATCATCAGAAAAAAGGGGGAATTTGTTAGAACCCAAGGTTTTGCTGATAATGGAAGCAGAGTAAGTCTGGTGACAGAAGAAGTATCACTAATAATAGCATCCGAGCAAGTCTGGGCGACAAAGGAGCCTGACTGCACAAGGAGTCGTTCTGCGACATAATATTCTCTTGGAAAGTTCTAGAAGCTGAAAGGTGTACCTCTACTGTCAAAACGTGGAGAAATTCAAGGAAATAACTGTCAAACACGTTCATATATGTTCAGGTCCGAAAATCAAGACGGTTAAGGTTAAAAAGCGCCAGAACGAGTCACTCTACAGAGCAGTTGGGATATTTCCCGCCCAATGCATAGTGGAAAGACGTGGGACGTCGTGGAAACGTCAGTTTACACGTTATGAAAGCGGAAACTTCGGGTATTATTAGTATTTAAGCACCTAGAAGTCATTTGTAATCGTTAGAGCTTTCACTTCCACATTTAGAGAGAGAGAGAGAGTTATTGAAAGAGATAATATTTTCGAGAGATCTTAGTGAGACTTTGTCATATTAGCTTAGGTATTTATTACCTATAGAGCACACAAAACACTTCCTTTATTCCTTATTACGCATTGATCTATGTCTAGAGTAGAGCGAGTGTTGGATGAGACAGAGTACCTCTATCGAATCCCAAGATAGGAACTAGGTTGTAATTCACATTGAATTTCAATATAAGCAGAATCCTATCTTGTCAATTTTACACAAAAAGCTTCTGCATTATCTCCTTGGCAAATACTTGTCTCCAAGCAAAGTTGGTCTGAGACTAACACCTCAGACCTACTCGGTTAGCACCCCGATCCTATCATTTTACCTTGCTATAATAGGCACATATGGGGTCTTCTCCTTGTTTAATTGTCGCAAGCTCCTGTTCCAGTGCGTATAGTCTCGCGAGAGTATTTTCTTCGAACCTCGATGTCAATTCACCTCAGGCTAATTCCACCGAAGTGTTAAAGACAACACTCTTTGCTATGACCCTCTCTAGAGCGGTGAGGATCCAAGAGATGACCATGCGGTCACACCTTTTCCATTCTTGCCCAGGATGTTGGAAAATATTCCTTTCTTGCGGTCCTGTCGATGAAACCCATTTTTTGGCAGAGAGAGCTATTACCATGCTCCTTTTCCACGTCGTAAAACCAGTGTCTTCAAATTTTGTCCCCGTGAGAGCATTACAGGGTGGTCGGAATTAGTAGAAACAAGGGATCATTCCTGCCCTTTGTTTCTTCTTCGTCTTGTGCGCCCTCATCGCTAAAGAATCCTATGGTGACTTTCTTCTTTCTCGTTTCCTTTCTCAGTATCTCTTCATCCTCAACCATGTCTGATAGGATGCAAAAATACGAAAGAGAGGGAAGAATCAAGATAGGAGCGGATCAATGCGCTAGTACGATGTTATTTTTCTATGAGTACAGAGATTGGCGGAAAATGAAGTGGCATGCTTTTCCCCATAAGTAATTAAGAAGATGTCCATCAGGTGGAAAATGCGTAGCACAAGATCCATATATTGATACACAATTGTTACGTCTCCATAAATGCTTGACTTCTTTTATAGTAAAGGTTTGGTTTGCATAAGAGATGTATTCTCTAAAAGGGTATTTGCCCCTGCAGAAAGATAAAAGATGAAGTTCTAAGATACAGAAGCAATGCAAAGATCCTCTCCCATGTTGTTGTATGTCATACAACATTTCATCAAGTTCATAATGTACATTCTACTTCAGAATGCCTTTCTTAGGGGATGGGACATCAGACCACCACCCATCAAGTGGCTGCTTCAAGCCAAATGGTAATTGTTTGATTCCTAACACTTGAAATTTACGTACCAAAAGATTGAAACGATGTCTTCCGGGTGAGGACATTAAACCTAGTGAAGTGCTCACAGAATCTGGTTCAAACGGACATGGTCACATCACATGGCTGGATAAAGTAAATGAATTAGACACTCAGAAAGCTTATTATTATTACATATATATAATATTGCTGAAATATGAATGAATGCATGTCTGTATATGTATCAGTGATCAATCAGCAGAAGTTATTGAAAGTTTTTATGTCATATATATTCACCAATGTTGGAGCACCTGTTCACTTACATAGCAGACGTGGAACAGATTTGAAGGTATATAGCAATCTATAGCTAGCTAACTCATTCAGTTCAGGAGGATAATAATCCCCACCCCAGTCAACCTCCGCAGCAGAATTGGTAAGCAATAAACAAAGAAACGTGTATCTCACTGCTCCTACTATATGAGTAGCTTGTTCATCTACAAAACAAGATACTAGCTGACCGAGGAACTAAGGCGGATGATTAATTAGAATCAGCGACCGGAAAATATAAAAATTTGTTCTGAACCTAGAGATAGCAAAATCAGACGCTGACCGGTTCCAGAAAGATGGAGCAGATTTCAGAAAGAGGGAGAACACATATGTTAAAACTACAACACAAATCACGCAAAAGAGGAAGACACACCTGATGAATTCGGAAAGAGGGAAAGCACACAAACTTGAGATTATTCGTACAAGCTTAACAATGAAACCAGAATCGAGGAGGAACTAGCGATAGAACGGGAACGGGAATCAGCCAAGGAACAAAACCTAATCTGGATGTATTCGCGATGATCGTTGAATGCTATCTCCTACTAAATAACAGAAAAAATAACTTAATCTGAATGTATTCGGGAAAAAATTCCAGAAGCTTAATGACTTACAGATTTGAGAAGATCGTGCCTCCAAGTAGTAGCTATTCACGAACGTGGTGGATTCTTTCAAACCACATTAACTCTCCAAAAATTCGAGGAGACCAAAACTATTACAAATCCGAATGTTCCTCCTAGTAACCGGAAATTTAAACTTCCTCCACCTCAGTTTGAGCTCCATTTGTATACCAGAAACACATCTATTAACATCCTGTACAGTACCAGCAAAAACTTTATCATTTCTAGCCCTCCAGATATGATAGATAGTAACCCCGACCGCAGAGCATCTCATTCTGTATATGACCGAAGCTTTCAATCTCGAACTCCAAAGACAATGCATGCAGTCCAAAAACGTAACTGGAAGTTTACACTTCAGCCAATCATGAAGGACACATGTAAACACTCTCCTACTGAAACCACATTAAAAAACAAGTGGTCTCTAGTTTTAGTTTGATCACAAAATTCACATCGGTCAGAAGGAATCAGATTCCATGCCTTCATCCTGTCCTTACAAGCCAGTCTATTTTGGCATGAGAGCCACCAAACAAAGGAAGCATGAGGGGTGCAGAAGTTAGTCCAGATGATTCGATCCCAATCCCCAGTAGACGGAGCAGGATGTAAGATATCATAAATGATTTTCGTGGACAATCTGCCCTGAACACTTCTTCTGTCCTCAAACACCGATTGCAAGTTCCTAGCAGCAATCTCATCTCACAGTTTAGTGAAGCTCTTCCACCAGTAAGCATGAGAACCTTTAATTCTCAGTGACCAAACCATATCATTCTTAATGATATATGCCCTGCACCACCTACTCAAAGCAGATTGATGCAAATCATCATTAAACATTCTCAGTAGATTACTTAGAAAAGCAGATTTGTTCCAGGATAAAATCTCTTTAAACCCAAGCCCTCCATTACTTTTAGGCCTACACACTATATGGAGTCCTCACTCGTGTTTTGTAAACTGGAATTCTCACTCGAGGATTCAAAACCACAATCCTCACTCGAGGATTGAATACTAGAATCCTCACTCGTGGATTGAATTTTAGAATCCTCACTCGAGGATCAAATACTAGAATCCTCACTCGAGGATTTCCTTCCAATATCCTCACTTGAAGATTGAATACTAGAATTCTCACTCGAGGATTGAATACTAGAATCCTCACTCGAGGATTGGCACCGACATTCTTAGTCACGGAATGCACTTCGAAATCCTCTCTCGAGGATACGAAATTGGAGTCCTCACTCGAGGATTGCAAACCGGAATCCTCTCCTAACGTGGTAGATTCTTCTGATTGCGCTTCGTGATCAGAGAGGGACCGCTTGCTGATTATACTGTATTTGAGTAGTGGTGAAGTTTATAATGCAGCTACAATTAGCGTCGATATATAATAAATTTGATTCTAATACCGGACGCTAAATTGTCCAATTTGATCACAGTTTAGCATCCAATACTAAATCAGATGCTAACATCGCATGCTAAATTGCATCCGCTTAATTAGTGTCTGAAATCAAGTTAATTAGGCACGTTTGATTTTCCTTTGGATGTTAATATTCAACGCTAATCGAAAAAATAGTGTTTGTTTTTGAATCAAACACTAATTTCAGACGTTAAATCTATATTTTTTTAGTATCTTTCATTCTTTGATTGTAAGAATCTATAGGCCCTTAAGATGATTGTTAGGATCACAAAATTAGAAAGAGAAAGTGATTGAAGATTTCTACCATTGATATGAAGCTTTTTCTCATCTATGTCTCATACTTATTCTTCATTATTTCATCATGTTTTTCTCCGCCTGTTCTATCTGTGAGTAGTTACTTGTAGATGGCAAATTCTATTATACAACCGGTTGTACGGTGAGCATCGTACAACCGGTTGTACGGTGAGCATCGTACAACCGTTCATTTTAAATTCAAGTGTTGTTCAAGTTTTTGTATTGATTGTTCATACTCATGTAAAAGTTACATGTGTTATTATGAAAGTTGTAGATTACGTGAAGCAAGAAGTTACATTTAGCTGAGCTGAAGTACGTTTGGTACACAATATAGGTGTTAAGTGTGAATATTTAAAGAAAAAAAGTACTGTATATTGTTAATTGATTTGAGACTAGAATTCTCACTAAACATATTTGAGTGATTTTGTCAATCAGTAGCTCGGTCGGTAGTGGAGTGATACTTTATAACCAAACATCTTTTTCAAACCTTACCTATTACCGTATTACGAGAAAGATTCATTTAAAACCTTAGTATCCTTCTTATAGTTGAACTTCAGCCATTTTTTTATTTTGAACTTCCGTGTCAATCCATACATATAAATACGACATCAATCACATTAATTCAATTAATTTTGATGTTCCATGTTAACCCCACATAATTCCGACATCTGTAATCACATGAATCGAGTTCACTTGTAATGGAATTTTCACTTCCATGTCAAGAACTGCCTAAATCCAACATAAATCACATGATCGAGGTGGCCAACCAATCATTGATGTCCTTTCCTCGAACGCGAATTCGAACATAGAGTTAAGAAGCCACCTTGTAATATGGAGATGACTATTTTCGTTATTTTATTCAGCCATATGTCAACATTCACTACTAAAAAAAATGTCTAAGACAACTGTTAAAAAAGTCATTAACAACTGTTATTAACAGTTGTAACAGAACCAGTTGTCTTAGATAATCACTTCATTAGACAACTGTTAAATAACAGTTGTCTAATCAAGCCAACAACAACTGTTAAAATAGCCTATTACAACTTTTAAAAGCTGTTGTGGTAGATGCATATAAGAAAACTGTTAATAACAATTGTCATATGTCATATCGATTACACCATTTTCACAACCAAAGACAACTGTTTTTAACAATTTTCTTTGATTAATTTAAATTCTGGATTTCTGTAGATTTTACAATTGTTTCACTATTGTCTTTGACTGATTTTTTAATTATAGTATCATACTTTTGACAACTATTAAAATAACATTTTGCCATTTATACCGTGCAACATTTAATAAATTCAAGTTTTCCATAAATGTCACATTTATCCATAACCATAAGATTAGAAACGTATACGATTTTACAATAGGAGTCTCGAGTGCTAGACAATAAACATGTACAATATCTTAAAGATTCTACTTTACACCTACATCTATTGAAAAACCTAGTTCAAGCTGCTTCCTTGAGTTGCATTCCACTCTGATCACTGGTCAGCAAAAAAAAAACACAATTTCTAATCAATTCAAAACTTTGACAAGCATGAAATAAAGTTGAGAAAATGAAACAAGGAAATGTATTACGCATTCATGGCAATGTGTATTATATCATTCAAGTGGCATTTCTTCTTGAGCCGTGCTGCAGTACATAAAATGATTACTTTAAGCTCCTAGAAACTCTAGATATAATACTCTGCCAAATAAGCGTATGAAAAATAAAAAGAATATTACTAAACATTGATGAAGAAATTTAACTTGAAAGATGGCCAAAGTATGAGGATTCATCCGCTTCAGTATTGCCTTTGGTGTAGTGTCTAGGTACCGCAATAAAAGAGCCAAAAAGAATATATAGAATCAAACTAGCAGCTCATCTTGCGTGGAGTACAGTAGATATGAACAAACACAAGCAAGGTAACAGTTGATAAAAAGGTGTGCAAACACAGCTGAATGTGACCATTAACAATCCCCATAATGCTAAGTTGATTTTGATCATTTTAGATAATGTAAAAGAAGCAAGCGGAGCAAAACTAAATAATGTAAAATGCCTCTCGTATGAGGTTCTATTCTCATATTGTAACAAAAGGGTCAAACAGTCACAAGTCAGACAAAAACCCACTTTTTAAATGATGTGCAAAAACAGATAAATTGATCAATCCTGTTGCGCAGTTTTAGGTCTGAATTGTAGCCTGTTTGTTCCTTGATTTGATGTTGTTATAGTGAAGTAATTGAACAAAAATTGAGCAATCTATGTGCTGCTATAGTGCTTATTGCACTACTGTTTGTGACAGTCTTTTGGACTGGTTTTTGTGGTCAGTTTTTCATGTTTTTGCACTTCAAAATTGAAGTGTTCTCATGCTCTAAACTGCTACTGCGCTATCACTCTTAAATAAGCATCCAACATATATTATCACTATGAAATGAGCATTAGACTGCTACTGCATTACGCCTCTACAATTAAGCTATTAAGTTTGTTTTCTCTCATGACCAACAATCGTAACAAAAACTACAAGCGCATTTATCAATTTGATATACAAAACAGTTTGTTAAATTATGTTCATTAATGGCCCTACAATTAGCAGGTTGTACTACTCTATAAAAAAAGTCAATGCTGATAATAAGCAAGGTTCTTATCTGCACAAAACATAAGCTACTGTGAACAGAAATAACAGTGGCATGTAGCATCAAATTGAGTTATAATATTCAGATTTCAAGCAGAATTAACAACACGCAAAGCGTACATATAAAGCCAATTTCATCAACCAAACGAGAGAGGTAAGCACATGCTAGAATATCAAGCAATAGGATTAGTAGTATAAGTACTACGATTCTGTTCTTTGATAGTTGTCTGATCAAATATGGCTTAAATATATATCAGGTTAGGAACTATATTCATGTTTCAACAAACTATGAATATGCCATCAAGCTAGATGGACCATATTTTCACTCAGATATACCGCATATCAGAATCCAAGAACAAAAATACAGACTAATACCATATAAACAAAGGCATCGATCTATCAAAAAAAAAACTTATCGACTGCAAGTTTTTAAGACACGGTCAAGTCAAGCTGATAAGTAGTTTTTCTTTCTACCAAATTAACTGATATCGGCTAGATTTTGAAGCGGCACTACAAGAGGTCACGGAAATCAAAGCTTAATTGAAGCACATTGACAGTTTGGACAGATTTTTGAATTTAGTTAGAACCATACCTACATAGAGCTTAACTGAAGCCAAAAAGGACATACAAATTTGCCAGTGGGCTCACGAACAAAGCTCCGATTGCTCACGTACTTGTCTGGTTGCTCACGAACTTGACTGGTTGCCCACAAAAAAAGCTATGGTTGCATCTACTACAGTTGAAACGTGAAGATGAGGTGAAACGATGCCCCAAATTTTGGTTTATCACAAACAAGTAGTATGAATGAATGAAAGACTCACGAGTTGCAATCATCATGAGAGAATGAAATGGAGAGAGCTCACAATTGTTAGCCGATGAAAAAATTCACACCAAAGAGAAGTCTAAATCCCGAGAATACCTAATACCGTGAACAAGGGTTCTGTAATCATGAAAGAAAAAGATAATTAAGCTACAAATTTAGTATTATTAAACAACCCTAAATCCTGTGTGCATTATTCGCTCCAGTAGTAAAAAAGAAAATAAACTCACCGATTATGAACACATCTGGAGGACGAGATCGAGACCAAGATAATAACCACGAGCAGATTAATATATCTCACCAAGAGGGCAAGATTTTTATCCCAGATCTTCCGATAACGCAAGTTAGGGTTGTGAAATAATCCCAAATTCTATTTTGAAAAAAAAAAAATCCAAATCCCTAGTTTATCATTCACTTCAATAAAAAAAATAAAGAATTGTAGGCTCACCGATTAGCAAGAAGTAAGCAGCTGAATTTGGCAGCAGCCACGACGTTTGCAGAAGATTAAGTAAACTGGAAGCGAGCGCGTGAGAGAGACGAAGAAGATACATAGTTATATATAGTTTGTTTTATTTTTCTCACCGATTATGAACACATCTGGAGGACGAGATCGAGACCAAGATAATAACCACGAGCAGATTAATATATCTCACCAAGAGGGCAAGATTTTTATCCCAGATCTTCCGATAACGCAAGTTAGGGTTGTGAAATAATCCCAAATTCTATTTTGAAAAAAAAAATCCAAATCCCTAGTTTATCATTCACTTCAATAAAAAAAATAAAGAATTGTAGGCTCACCGATTAGCAAGAAGTAAGCAGCTGAATTTGGCAGCAGCCACGACGTTTGCAGAAGATTAAGTAAACTGGAAGCGAGCGCGTGAGAGAGACGAAGAAGATACATAGTTATATATAGTTTGTTTTATTTTTCTCATTTTTCAACCTGAACAAGATTCGAACACGGGTCCAACTCTTCTCTCACTTTCTTATTGAATCGTCCGCGCCCCTTTTAGCATACTGGGAGCTAATGCAAACTGTGTACAATTAACAGTCGTCTTAACCCACCTTTAAACCCTCAAACATACTAATAACTACTAAGTTTCATAACAGTTGTCTTTCATTAGTAGTAGACAAAATTTGTAGTAGTACCATTGGAGGAAAATAAAGAAAAAAAAGAAAAAAAAAAAGGGAAATTGTTAACATTCTACGGTACACACGAGGAGGAGAGAGAAGAGGAGAGATAATTTTTTTATTTTTTCAAAATATCATAACTTATAAAATATAAGTGTAAAATAAAATAAAGAGTAAATTACTCAGAACCCCTTGAGGATTTGGGATATTACAGTTAACCCCCTTGTGTTTATCATAATTATTGGTAACCACCTCAAGGTTAAGGTATCTTTGACTAAGAGCCCCCAAACTATAACTTTGTTATTAGAAGTTAACTACGTGTTGATCTATCAACTTAATCACATAAATAATGCCAGGCTGGACAACAAAACTGCTTAATCAACATCGTGCAACTCTCTTTCATTCCACTTTAAATGCATTTTCGAGGCAAGGTTGACATTTTTAGGAAAATAACAACACAGATTAAGTAGTGCTTTTTGTCTAGTCTAACATTATTAATGTGATTAAGCTGATAGGTCAACACGTAGTTAACTTCCTAATAACAAAGATATAGTTTGGGGGCTCGTAGTCAAAGATATCTTAACCTCGAGGTGGTTACCAGTAATTATGATAAACACAAGGTGGTTAACTGTAATATCCCAAATCCTCAAGGGGATTCTGAGTAATTTACTCTAAAATAAATTATATCAGTGTTCATCATTTTTCGTGCTCTTCAAAATAAAACCAAACATGAATATGTTTTGATAATTTTTAAAAATTTTATTTTTTGTATGTACATATTTTTGAGATTCATTGTGAATCTTAAGTTTAAGAAAAGTGAATCAAAGGTTATTACAAAGTGAATCAAAGGTTGTTAAAAAGTGAATCAGAGAGTTGCTTAAAAGTGAATAAGAGGTTTAAAAAAAATGAATCTCATACAGAGATTGTTTAACTAAAGTGATTCTGATTGTTTGACTGGTGTGAATCAGAGAGTTTAGAAAAGTGAATCAAGGTTGTTAAAAAGTGAATCACAAGTTGTTACAAAGTGAATCCGAGTAATAAGAGTGAATCTCGTAAAGCATAGATGTTTAACTAATGTGATTAATAAGGTTTAAGAAATGTGAATCATAGGTTTTAATAAAGTGAATATCATGCGTTAAGAAAAGTGAATCAAAGGTTTAGAAAAGTGATTCTCGTAAATAGAAATTGTTTTAACTAAAGTGAATAAGAGGTTTCAGAAAAGTGAATCAAAGGTTTAAGAAAAGTGAATCAAAGGTTTTTTAAAGGTGAATCAAAGGTTTAGAAAAGTGAATATTTTGTTTAATACTAGTAAAAGTTAATCCTACCACAACTTATGCGAGGGTGATTTTTAAGGTATTTGGGGGGAGGTAGGGTAATCTTTTTGCATTAGTTCTACGCTTTATTTTCGTCACTGACTCGACAGTTTTTTAGGGTTTGTGGTTTAGGGTTTAGGGTTGTTAGACCCTAACCCTGCACTACAAACCCTAAAAATGCCTTCGACGTTTTTAGCTAACCTAGGATGGTTTTTTTTGTGTTTAGGGGGTAGGGTAATCTTTTGGCATTAGTTCTACACTTTATATTGTTGTCACTGACACGACAGTTTTTATAGGGTTTGTAGTGTAGGGTTTAGGGTCTAACAAATGCCTTCTACGTTTTTAACTTACAATGGTGGTATTTAGAGTGAAATACCCCTAATCTTTAAAATATAATTAAATGATCTATTAATGATCTAAGATGATTATTAAACATCTAAATATTATTGGGGAAACCTAAAAGATCTCAACAAGGCAAAACACGCCTTAAGATCGGTAAAGCCAAAAATGTGCTTTAAGACACCATAAAGATTGTATGACCTCAAATAAGATCCAAAGTGGATTCCTAAGTATTATAATGAATCAAGGAACACAATAAAACCATTCTCAAGGAGAACTAAGCTCAGGAACACCCTGTGACACAAAAATGTGCGCTAAAAACTCTTAAAGCACGTTTTTGCGAGATTGCCTTTTAATTGATTTTTAATGGGCTTAAAAATATAACTACCCTTAAATATGATATTTCATCATATTATATCATATTAGGAATTTAATTCCAGAGATTTACGAATTTTACAAATTTAATATTAAAATATTAATAAAACCCTAAAGTGGGGCCCACATGAGTCAATATTGACCAAGTATGGTCAATGGCCAATTAATTGACCCACTTGGACTTTGGAGATCGGCAGGCAAGGAGGGAGGAGACAGCACACAATCATTAGAAGACAAATTGCTACCTAATATTCAATTTGCAATAGTAAAACCTACCTTTTTTCAATTATTCAAGCCTTTCCACTCTCTCCTCTTGCTCTTGTCCGATTCCAGCCTGCCCAAACGAGTTCCTCCCTTCCTAAGAAGCTCTCAAGTCTGGTTCTTGAGCATGGAAGGCAGATCTAACTCCTAAGCTCCTAAGGTAAGTGTTTTAAAGTCATTTTTAGCCTTTTTCTTCATCTCTTCACTACCAACACCTAAATTTCGTGGCTCATCAATTCCTATGGCTTATTCTCAGTGTTCTAAGGTTATAACAAGAGCTAACTCGTTTGAAGCAAGTAGAGGGACCAAGGTTGCTCAAAATTGCATTTTAAGGTAAAAATGTGCTTTAAGCTCATAACTTTTGACTCCCTTCGAGTTTGGCTGTGAAACTTTGGTCATAGCCTCATCTTCTTCTCCTTTTCATGTGGAATCTGTTGGTTAGCCATTTGGAGCAAGGGTGACCGAGATCCAAGAGAAATACTCTCTTTTAAGGCATTTTTCCAAGGTAAAACCTAATAACAAGGTAGTATTTCGAGATCTAACTATTTCCTATGTAATTGGTGGTTAAATCTAACCTTGTGGTGTGTTTGGTTCAGATCGAAACCACCTAGAACTTCCCTTGCATTTTTAAGGTGATTTTTGCCTTAAATCTTACATTAATTATCCCTTATGGTTAAGCTCAAGCTTGGAGTGTAACCATATCTTGTTTTTGTGTATTAAACATGTCTAAATCATGTGGTGATTTTTCCTACAAGTGGCCGAGAGCATACAAGGATAAATCAAGGTATAAACACCTTAAACTTATGATTTTTGTAATTTTAAGCATATATATATATATATATGGCCGAGAGTGAAAATATATATATAGGTCATATTGACCTAAAAATGGAAAAAAATGGCTAAGATAAATTAAGCTAGTCATTTAAGGGATTTAATTAACATAATGGTCAAATTATGACATTATGTGGAAAAATAATTAAACCTAAGTGAGGCCGAATATATATGCTATATTTGAGACATTTATTGTGTAATTTATTTTGCAAGTTCAAGGTTGTAATAAGGCCATGTCATTAGGCCATTTTAATTAAGTTTATAAGCTTATTTAGTTTTATTTATGCTTATAATTAAAGTTGGGGCCAATTCGTAATTATTAAGGAATTAGAAAGCCGTGGGTAAATTAAGAGCAATTTAGGGTTTTTAAATGAATTTAATAAAAGTATAACATTTTATAAAGTTTGGGTAAAATTGTAAAAATAGAAAAGTATGGGGTATTGTTGGTAATTACCGAAAGTTTGGGTCCCAATTGGTATTAGTAGTCAAAGTTGACTATGTAGGAGACCTTGACCAAGTTTGGAGAATTTAAGGAATTAAAATACTACCTTATATTAAGATAATCATTAAATTGTAAAAGATTTATAAGTCTTGGGGTGGTATTGTGATTTCCGAAAACTAGGGGTACTAAATGGAGCTTAGTACAAACCTTAGATTATTAGGAATTTTTAGAAGTTGATTTGGGTAAATTTGGAGTTTATATGAATTATCTAGGTATATTATAAGATATTTCATAACATTGTTACACATGGGTAACATATGTGGTAAAACAGAGATTTAGAGAAAGTATAAGGTTAATAATGATATTTATAACCTTTTGGTATGGTTTGGTAATTTTTGGGATTATATATAAGGTTTATGAAGATATATGTATAATATATAGTTTTGGTGATATTAGAAACTATATGTTTTAAAAATGGGGTAAATTGGTGAATATAGAAAGTTAAGTGGTGGAAATTAAATTTAAATAGACCATGGGGTCTGCTCGGTATTTTGGAGAAATTATAATTATGGGTTATAATTATATTAAGGTTTAAGGATTATAATATAAGGTATACATTATAAGTGTAACAATGGAATATATTTTTGGGATTGATTTGTAAGTTATGGAAGTTGGTGGGAATTAATTAAAAACCGAGAGTTTAAGTGTTGTTTGGATTTTATAACAAAATATAACTATAGGTTATAATTGTTTTAATGACTTAAATGTCATAATATATGTTATATAACTATAATATAACATTATATAAATTATATGGTGAATTTTGTAAATATTTGGGAATTATAGGTGCTGTTCGGAAATATTACTATTTTGGAATGAAATTTATAATATGGTTTTTATGTTATAAGAGCTATAACATTTATAATATAAGAGGTATTCATCAAAAAGAATGAATATATATTATGATGAATTACCATATAAGAAATAGTTCCATAAACACATACACATAAATAAATATGTGTTGTGGTGGAAAATATAATATGGTTTGATGACCATATATTTTCATAATTAAAATGACATATGGTAAGGGAAAAGAATTACAAACATTGGATATGGAATGTTAGGACAGTACATGTGATAATAAGGATTGATAATGCGAAGTATTGTTTACCACATTGAATTGGGAAAAAGAAAAAAAAAAGGGAGAAACAAACCTTAGAAAGATAAATACTAAGGTGAAATGTATGGTTTATGACAAGAATCATACATGCAATATAGAAACAAACTATATGATGTACAAACATACATTCGGTTACATGCGATAACAAAAGCTGAACTATAAAGTATATTAATATACGAGACAAGACTACGCTTGTAATATAACACTTTTCCAATCTCGAGTTAAACCTAAAACCCGACAACATTGACAGTTAATAACGGGGGTTAACCGGGAGGTATTAGTGACGGTACGGGGTACCGTAGAATTTTGTGTTGTTATACAGTATGCTAATCAGTAGCATTATGTATTGTATAGACTGTTAGAGACGACACACGGAGCATAGGATCTTGCTGATTCATACTCCACCGTAATACACCAGGGTGAACGGTATGTTATTTATGTGGCTTGATTGTCTCTGAGGACTTCCTCAGTTCAGACATTGTGTGAAAATCTGTGATAAGATTGAATGTCTGCTTGTGTGAATTAATATGCTTGAGTTGTGTATTAACGCTGCTTTATTATTACTGTCGTGCGATAACAGTACCGTTCGTATATATGAACATATTATAAAACGAACTAGCGGCAGTGATGCTATCTTGTATGTGTAACATAAGGAACGTAAGTAAACGTTGTAGCATCAGGATAATAAGATATATATATTATCTGAGACTTATATACGGAGCATTGGCCTCTTTAACGCCGCTCTCGTATCTAACACTGGATCCCGAGTCGACATACTCAGGATTGGACTAACGACCTTAGTCTATTGTGTTAAGGAAAGTAATAAAACAATGCGATGGTATAGATAAGTTATCAAGAGGATGTGGCTCTTGCTGTGAAATGTGATCCATTAACGATACTAGGATACCGTGTGGTAACCGTAAGTATCAGGATAAATTTCCAACGAACTACAGATTGTTTGTAGGACGGAGACTCTACCGCTGGAGTGGCTACTGCCGTGGGTGACCCGCCAAAGTGATGGGTAACTTAGAGACACGTCGTTCTAATGAGACGTTGTCATTAGACATGACCGAACAATTACGAATGATTATAAAAACTCGTACATTAGGCGAACATTATTTGGGCGTGCATGCCAAAGACGAGAGTTCATACTCGTTTATAATTCTCGTCGTTTCGCCTTGTTGTTCATTGGTTATGCTGTGTGGTTATGTGTGGTATGTTGGTGGTGTTGATTGAATAAGTCGTTGTACTCATAAGTGTGTTGTGAATTGGATTAATTAAATAAACTGTACTTATATCTGTGTGTGAACTGGATGAGTCGAGTCACTGTGCTCGTGTGTGGATTTTGTGGATTGTTCGTCGAACGAGTCGACGTACTCTACTATGAACTTTCAGGTGTTGTTGGAGTGGAGTCTCCGTACTCATATAAGCGTTGTAACGCTTTCAGTGGTCCATTACGATGCGATGTGTGGAGCCGGGGGCTTATTTGTTATTTGAGTTTACTGCAATATATGATGTTGCTTTACAGTTTTAACATTAAACTATTTGCATAAAAATGGTTTGCATGCTCTCGACCAAATAACTGAATGGTCCGAGGGTGCATGACAGTCAGGTAATAGCATACTCAGCAGGGGCTGATTCCATACCACAAACTATCATTTTTGCAGGTATGCACCTTCCGGTGTCGGCAAAGAGAGTGACGCGCTGGGTAGTATGATTACAGTTATTCGAACATGCACTGTTGCATTTTGATACGAATCTAGAAAACGTGTATAGGTTTTGGATACTTAGAAAGCTCACTGTGAATGTATTATATTTTGGTTTGGAAGTTTAGATCTATCTCTTGTTGTCACTGCGAGAAAATGTTTCGTATGTAAGAATATATCAGGGAGCACGTTACTACTCGTATGGGCGAGTAAGAACGGTGACACCAGTAGTTGAATTGTTGAGATTACCGCTGCGATTACGTTGTTAATTAAGATGATTAGGAGCCGATTAGAGTAGGTGTTACATAGAGTGTTTGGGGTAAGATTCATTTTGTTAATGAATAAGGTTCATTTTATTGTTTAAAGAAGATTCATTTTGCTAATGAATAAGATTCACTTTAAAAATACCTAATATACTCATTCTAAAAATATAAAATTTAAAGTTTACCAAAACATATCCATGATGCATCTTGTTTTGAAGAGCACGAAAAATGATGAACAATGGTATAAATTTTATTTTTTTGCACTTATATTTTATGAGTTATAATATTTTTTTAAAAAAATTCATCTCCTAATTTTTCTCTCTCCTATATGTAGCAGGGGAGGATTTAAAAAAAAAATTCATCTTCTATTTTTTCTCACATAGCAGAGGGAGGATTTTAAAAAAATAAAGAAAAAAGAAACGGAGCGCTACAGTCAAGATTGCACGTATCTGTCATATTTTTCTGTTTTTTTTTTTCTCCAATCTCATCCTATCGTCATATCATACCGTGGCGCAAGCGCCAGGGTCGCCGTACTGTTCCTCGTATCTAGGAGGTAAGATCCAATATTCCAATTACCGAACATTTTGATTAAGCGTTATAAAACAAAATAATAATATATAATAATAATAATAAATCAGTGTTACCTTAATTAGGGTAAATATTTAGTGTATAGCTTTTTCATTTAAGTTAAAAGATGTATGGATTGTTTAGATTAATGTGAAAGTTATTTTTATTATTATAAAAATTGATTTGTTCGATTTTATATAATAATTGTTTAAATTAAATTTAAAATTATTTAAAGATGTATTTTATTATTACAAACCGGTTATAAATTATAATCGTATTGATTATCAGTACTTTCAACTTAATTGGTTTAAATTGAAAATTTTATTTATAGGGTAATTCTCATAGGGCGCGGTGTCCATTCAATTTTTGTCCTTTCCTAGACGTTGAGGCATCGAGTGTAATGAATGACAGATACATGCGGTGGAGAAAGTACTCTCATTTTCCCCGAATAACCTCCAAGATCGTTGAAATCAATTCCGGAAAAAGACAAAACATACGCGGGAAGAGTGAGATCTGGCATCTTCTTCGCATTGCAATTATGATATCGTGGCAAATTAGTGTGCTTGAATAAAAGTTGATATCATTAGGTCGATTGGATGCAAGTTGATGTGGAAGTTGGACTAGATGCTAGCTCTTTTACGTACCCACTTCGTCGTCATATGACTGAGCATTTAATCAAGCATACTTGATATAAACCCAGGCCTCTTTCCCATACGTTAATGTCTTTATCACACATCATGGAATTGTACACGGAGAGGAAGAGAATCTCAAGGACACAACTGAGTGTACAAAGTGAAACGATTATAACCCAGGCCTCTTTCCCGGCGGCTTGGTCAGTAGTGGAAGGAGTGGAGAGATATCCTTAAACTAAAGGTCCTGGGTTCGAAACTCACCCACTGCTGTTACCAATTAAAAAAAAAAATCCTATCATGGTACGTAGTTATATTGTAAAGATATATAAGTTGTTATGATTTTTGAGATGAGACAAAAATGGTCCAATAAAGACTTGAACAACCACATATTACCCAGGAAGGTGAGTACCCCTGCTGAATTTCTTCAAAGATATCATCAGTGAAATTGAAATTCGTACCCCCGGTACCTTCCTCCAATAAGTTGTTTATGAACGGAATTCAGTCTCTTGTTCCACCTGTAACTGGCATGGGCACTCTTCGGTGCGTTATCCTGCCTCGTTCGCTCAGGTGGCTCCCTGCTCAAGATGCCCTCCTCGCACATCCCTCCTTACCCCTACTTCTAGGGTGAGCAAATGGGACGGTTATTTCGGTGATCCGAAATAACCTTTTTTTTTCCAGGTTGATCGCCATACTTTTTAAACCGTTTTATACAAGTTCGGTTATTTTTGGTTAAAACGGTTATCCTAATAAAGTACGATCCGATTATTGGATATTGAAAGTCTAACTTTGGTTATTCATAATAATTTTATCTAATATTTCACTACTCACTCTATAGGTTAAGTTTTTCATTAGTGCAGAAAATGTTTTTTACCACGGTTATTTTGCCTATATACCACGGTTAGAAACCGTGGTTAATACTCGCGTGGTATATCGGAAAATTGCAATAAACCACGGTTCGAAACCGTCGTTTAAAGACGCATTATAAACCACGGTTCGTAAACCGTCGTTTAAAGCCCGTTGTGGCGCGGGAATCAGACGACTTATACCACGGTTGGGACGGAAACCGTGGTATATAATGTCGTTCCATTTCATTTTATACGACGGTTCGGGTAATTAACCGTGGTATATGACTACTTTATACGACGGTTCTATAATAACCGTGGTTTATACTCGTCGTTCCATTGAGTTTTAAACCACGGTTTTAATTGAACCGTGGTTTTTTTATTTTTTTTTTTTTTTTAGTTTTTTTTGTTTTTTTAGCATCTACCACATATGTTTTCCAACACAACCCAATTTACAATCATATATACAACCTGTACAGGGCATCTAACTGGTATTGCCCTTTGATAACCAACCACACTATGACCATAAACCAAGTTGCCAGTTTGAATTGCAACATTGAAAACGAATTGCAAACAAACCCATTCAAACTTTCAAAAATAAGAGAGAGTTGAACTTTACAAACTTTGAGAGTTGCTTCAGCAAAAACAAAAGTCTAAGTCTAACTACGTACACTAGGATATAAGATCTAAGAACACTCAAGTAATTTTTACACCAAAACTGCGATAATGATCTCTTACAAAGTCGAGATCCCCTTTGGAATACGTGCTCCCTGCTTGTGTGAAATAAGAAACGATCTGTCCATAGAAAGAAACTGATCATCATTAGTACACAATTTTATTTAAAATGCAATAACTTTAACTAAAACTTTGATTGGTATGGTTACCTTGTCATCATCCTTAAGCGTGTCAATATTTTGTACCATCTCGAACATGTACCGCATCACATAATAGCCACAGCTTTGTGAATCAGGCTGTTGAGGACACTGTCATCACACCATCCATGGATTACCAACTTTAGACAGATCAAAAAATTAAACGTTTAACTTTAATACAAAAATGCATAAATTAAATGATTACTTACACGTATGTAGTGGAAGTCCAAGATGGAGAATGGTTTCTTTTCATCACTTAAACCAAGCTTATGGCCCCTGCATAAATACAGCATTTTAAAATGAAGCCATTTATTGTCAATAATCTAGGACAAGCTTAAAATAAATACAGAATGCATTAAAATTTTGAATACTCACTCCTTCAAATATTTCTCTACAGCGATCTCTCGAAGGTCATCAGGGCCGCCCAATGGGTCTAGTATCAATAAGCATGAGGTGTCGATACACAACACCAACAACATCCAATGATTGCTGCCACAGATAAAACAAAGAATGTTTTGTAGAACAATATTAATATCACAATTAGGAAGCAAAAATTCCAGTTATTGTGTACTTACATCTGATGATATGGGATCAGCAAATATTTGCTTCTTCTTCTTCGCACCGCAGTACAAAATCCCTGCCTCACATGCTGTACACATCCTTGCTCATCCAATGCGGCCTGATTTGCTGACATCAATTGCGGACACAAGAAAGAGCAAATAATCTCTTGCTCGCTAGCAGTCTACTAGTCAAACACCTAAACAACATTTTTTCATAAGATATGTTAAATAGCTTAAAAAAATGAAAGATAATGTAATAATTTGAAAGATATTTACACACAATAGGCCTGAATCACAGAGATGTTAAGCAGGTCTCCCATCAAAAATTCTCTTAGATCGCTCACGGTAATCATCAGATCTCTGGGATCAGAGGAGTGGAAAACATGCTTAGACACTTTCATGTTGAAGTTGGTGACAGACTGCGGCCTCGTCATGAAAAAGTCATACAACATTTTTTGTTTGACTGTCAACTTCTTCAGATACTTGGGTGTCAGAATGGGGGATCTCCTAGGAGTCATATCGAAAGGTTTCACCACTTCCTTTCTCACCCTCTGACTCTCCTCACTTGATTTCACAA
This sequence comes from Limonium bicolor, assembly GCA_023374045.1. NCBI lineage: Eukaryota > Viridiplantae > Streptophyta > Magnoliopsida > Caryophyllales > Plumbaginaceae > Limonium > Limonium bicolor. The sequence goes on from CM041776.1 coordinate 244,695,260, forward strand.
CTTCCTTCCCCTTATCCACTTTCCTCTTCTTAACCGGTCTTAATTCCTTATCAATCTAATAGTATACAAATTTAATAATAAACATATCAGTCAACAGTCAAGTTAAAAACTAAACAGTAAGCATGTAATTAAATAGTTTACCTTGTCACTACTGACATCAATGAGAGAATATGGCCATGGAACAACTGAAGATTTTGCTTGACCTATTTTACTCCACTCATTCCACTCCAACGGAAGGGGAGAGTCCTCATGACCTTGCACAATATCGTCTACCATCACACGAGCGTGGAGAGGTGGGATGACCTTGAAATGTACTACAGTGTTCGGTCCGGTCTGTAAAACCCGACCGAATGCAACATGCACAGTCCCACCATCCAACACTTGAAACAGATGACATGATTTAGCCATCTACATCAACTCACAACAGTAAGCAAGCTAATAAAATTATATTGTTTTAAAAGTAATGTTAAAATAACTAAGGAGGAAAAAAGAACAAACCGAAAGGTTTTGATAAGGAAATGTGTCTCTGGTAGGAGAAGAAGGTGCAGGATGATCGACCATCGGAGTATCCGCCGTCGTGGTAGGAGCAGACGTCGGTGTAGGATCATCGACAGTATCCGCCGTCGTGGTAGGAGCAGACGTCGGTCTAGCAGTAGGTGCCGGTGTAGGAGACGCGGCCACTATCGATGTATCCGCCGTCGCGGTAGGAGTAGACACCGGTGTAGGAGTAGTAGTGTCGGTGTAGGAGCATGCACCTGGCCCAATACTAAAGCCTCAAGTCTTCGCAGGCGCTCCTCGTAGGCTTGACGCTCCTCAGCGTGGCGTCTTTCCGACTCAGCGTGACGTCTTTCCGACTCCTCCAACCGGTCATGCACCCGTTCATCCACCATTCTCTCTATCATTTCAGCCTGTGGTACTCTCGATCGAGACGTAGGAAACACGTCTTTTTGGCGAACTTCCCCTCCAAGCCCCCGCACTCGCCCTGGATGATCCTTTTGCCCAAGGGCCTTATTCAGTGGATCATCCTGAGACGGAGGGGCCGGAACCATCTCCCATCGCTCAGTCAAGCCAGACTATTTTAAATTAACAAAAATATTAGAAATGAACTTATTAATTAGTAAACAACAACTTTTAAATATATATACTTACAATCTTGGACGCCAACTCAGCAGTCTCGCTCTGCGGGAACACATATACCCCCCCCCTCGTCATTTTTCACCATTCGACCCAGCATAAATGTCTGCACTCTACTTGCATCGTCAACATCATCAATAACTGACTGAGTGCCGTCTTCATTAGTTTTAGTCAGTAAGCCCTCGCTCTTCCACTTCTCCAACCGCCCCGTGTATCCAGCTCGCCCCATGAAGTGCTTGTAGATATTCTTCGCCCGGTTACGTCTCGCTTGTTCTTGACGTAACTGTTACAAAATTTGTATATTTGTAAGTTATACATAATAAAAAAATATTTGTTAAATTTTATTCCTTAAATAATTAAGAAAGAATAATTGTAAAAGTACCTTAAACTCTTCAGTCTGACGATGGTCGTAGAATATCTTCGTAGTCCTCCTCCTCCGTGATCATACCATCATACACTACCCACGGCGGTGACCTCTTGGAGCCCGGTTTGGTAATCCAGCCATCTACCAACCGATGCTTGAACTGTCGCAGTGATGTCGCTAGAAGTGATTCAATCTTCGTCCGAAGTTCATCCGCGACCTTGTACTTCTTCTGCACCATCTGCCACATGATGTCTTTGTCTGCCTTTTCTTGATCTTTCCATCCTTATTAATCGAGCAATGGGATTTTACCATCAATCCCAAGTAGGAAGCAAACTTCTGCTTCGACCCACCACGATGTCGGAGGTACTTGTCCCAGATCAAATCGATGGGAGAATCTTTCTTCTCTCTTCAACCCACGGGTCGGTCCACGTCCCTTCCGAGGGGGCTGTGAAGTAGATGCAGCTGGTGGTTCTTCAGTAGGGACGTCATCGTCAATATCATCCAGCCCCAACAGTAAGTCCTCTTTGACTCTATCGTCAGGATCCATAATCTGAAAAATAATCAACAATTAACAAGGTTAATACGAACATCTACTGAATCAAATATTGAAACATGACAAAAATTAAATAATATAATATTGTCAACCAAACTTACAAATAACATTTCATCGTTCAATCCACAATCCTTCATTGTGGTCGGACCTTCGATATTCAAAATTAGTTACATTATCTACCTCCATCGGCAACCGAATAGGTACATCTGTTTCATCTTCACAGTCGTATTCATCCTCATCAACAATATTATCAATCCCAACTATCGATCTTTTACTCTGCATTACAATAGACCATCTGGGATTAGACTGATCACGACAGTAGAATACTTGTTTTGCCTTTGATGCAACAATAAAGGGTTCATCAGTAGGAGCCGCTGTCGTTAAATCAACTAGCTTCATACCATGATCCTCCTCACGATATCCCTGTTTGTTGTTCACCCATTTGCAACGAAATACGCAAGTTTCATAACTAGTGTAATTCAAGACCCAAATATCCTCAATAACACCATAATATTCGTTCTTCAGTGTATTACGACTTGTTCCTGTGAAAATGTCTTGTGAAGCGATAAGATGCACACCACTGTTCTGGTTTGTCGATTTACAATCTTGACGTGCAGTGTAAAAAGAAAATCCATTTACATCATATCCTTCATACGACAACACATCGAGATTTGGACCAAGTGCCAACAACTGGATCATTTCATCCACGCTCCTTGAATCTTCATACAACACCTTCTGTCTGAACCACTTAACAAATGTTGCATTCTGCTCTTTTTTTAATTTGGCATTACTCATCGTTGGGTGTTTTGTTTTGAGGTACGCTAGGTGTGCATCGAAATACGGTTCAACAACTTCTGAATGATTCAACACAACCAGATGTGCCTTGTTCAATGTATCAATATCACTCTGCATAATTTTTTCCCACAGGTACCAACCCCTTTAAGCCTGCCATCATGTCTTGCTTTCGGTAATCCAATAACATCAACACCGTCTAAGTAATGAGTGCAGAAGTCAACTACTTCCTCTGTTACTGTCCCTTCAATTATGCTTCCCTCTGGACGCCGACGGTTTTTCATTTTCTTTTTCAGTATACCCATATATCTCTCAAACGGATACATGTATCGAAGGTATAACGGACCACAATGTTTGATCTCTCTAACAAGATGAACAAGTAGATGCACCATAATATCAAAAACGAAGGAGGAAAATACATTTCCAACTGACACATGGTGATCACAAGGTCATTCTGTAGTTTATCCAGCGTCTCCACATCAAGCACTTTACACGAAATTCCTTTGAAGAAAACACATAAATTTGTAATAGTTTTCCTGACATCAGCTGGAAGGATTCCACGGAGAGCAACCGGAAGTAAGTGCTGCATCAGCACATGATAGTCGTGAGACTTCATCCCTACCAATTTAAGATCAGACATTGATACCAAACTTGATATGTTCGATGAGTAACCGGATGGCACTTTAATATGACGAAGAGAACTACAAAAACTTATTTTCTCTTCTTTGGATAATGTATGACAAGCGGGAGGCAAGAATGTTCTTTTCCCTCTTTGTTGTGGCGCGAGTTCTTCTCGTATACCCAATTCAACCAGATCTTTTCTACCCTTTAAATGGTCTTTTGTCTTTCCTTTCACGTTTAGTAGTGTCGCAGATACACTTTCACCAATGTTTTTCTCCACGTGCATAGCATCAATGCAATGTCTCACCTCTAAATGTTGCCAATATTCAAGTTCCCAAAATATTGATTTTTTCTTCCAGATGCTCTTTTCAGTGGCTTTAATTGGTGGACCAAAGTTGTTCACAACATTCTTCAACTGATTGTAAGTCTCAGCAGCAGATAGTGGTGGTCGAGCGACTGCATGATCCGTTTTTCCATCAAACTCTTTTGTCATCTTACGGTATTTGTGCCCTTTAGGAAGGAATTTCCGATGGCCCATGTACACATTTTTTCCACTGTGTTTTAACCGTATACTGCAAGTTCTATCTCCACATATAGGGCACGCTAGAGCTCCTTTAATTGTGTATCCCGAGAGGTTACCGTATGCAGGGAAATCATTGATCGTACAAAACAACATAGCCCGGAGCGTGAAGTTTTCCATACCATGAATCATACACATACACCGTCGCACCTTCATTCCACAACAATTTTAAATCGTCAATAAGTGGTTGCAAAAACACATCAATTTTGTTTCCCGGTTGTTTTGGACCCGATATCAACAGAGAGAGGAGAATATGTCTGGGTTTCATACACAACCATGGCGGCAGATTGTATATTGTCAATAAAACAGGCCAAGTACTGTGTATACTGCTCAAAGTGCCATAAGGGTTCATCCCATCAGTGCATAAACCAAGTCTTAAGTTCCTTGGGTCTGTACCGAATTGAGGGTATATTCTGTCAATGTTTCTCCATTGTGGTGAATCGGCTGGATGTCTCAATTTACCATCATCCTTTCTATGGATAGCATGCCATCGGAGGTTCTCAGCATCTTTCTGAACTGCAAACAAACGTTTGAATCGGGGAATTATCGGTAGATACCACAACACCTTCGCAGGAGAGCCCACTTTAGTGCTTATGTGGTTCTGTCACCCTTTTTTACATAGCGTGATTCCCCACATTCAGAGCAATGGTCATCCAACTCATTCTCCTTCCAATACAACATACACCCATTTGGACAAGCATGTATTTTTTTATATTCCATACCCATCGGACACATTAACTTCTTTGCCTCATAAGTTGTTGTGGGTATCACATTGTCCTTTGGTAGTACATCCTTCAGCAGTTGTAAAAGATCTGTAAAACTGACATCACTCCATCCATGTCTCGCCTTCAGATTGAATAGTTTTAGGACAACGCTCAATTTGTTTTGTGTTTGCGTTTCACATCCACTGTACAACGGTTCCTTTGATGCTTGCATCAGATTTTCGAATGATTTGGGTTTGTTGGAAAAATGTTGTTCAACATCTTCCATCATTGCATTAAGGTCCTCCTGATCATCTGAATCACTACCTAGTGAATCATCTTGAGTATCCCCAAAATCGTGTGAAGCATCCATTTCTGATTGTTCTGCAACGACGTTATCAGCACATTCAAACACTTGTACTGAATGTTGACCATGCAGTATTGTTATGGCTTCATAATCATCTGTAAACCCTCTGCGAATCAGATGATCCTTAATCTTGTCCACACCTCGGTATTTGAAGTCGTTCTTGCAATCGACACAAGGACATCGAATATATCCCTTATCCCTTGGTTTCAGATTGTCAACAAGGACTTTGCAAAATTTATTGACCCCTTCTAGGTACTTGATGTCCAATCTGTCACTGTACATCACTGAGCGCTCCATCTCCTTTTTCAACACACACCAGATGTCGTGAACTCGTTCCATTGATCTCCTCTTTTTTTATTTACAGATTTAACAACCTAAACCTATCCAATCACCTTCGATCTCACCTAGGAACAAGTTAATAATATACAGTAGTTCAGTGATAATTTCGGCAGCATTACCCTACAGTTCTCCTAGTGTAGATATATATATATGAATCGTTTCAATTCACATATATATATGTACACTAGAAGAACACTAGGGTAATGCTGCTGAAATTATCACTGAACTACTGTATATTATTAACTCATTCACAACCTAGATGGTGAGATCAAAGGCCATTGGACAGTCCCAACAGGGACTATCTAAGACATACCTCTATCAGGTAAATCTCAGACAGGTAATTCTATGTTTGAATTGATTTTCCATTGTTTAATAGAAAAACAAAAATAAATTGAAACATTTTAAATACCACCTGATGAGTACTGGATGGTCAGCTAGCGCGAACAACACAGAAGAAGGAGAAGTAGGCAAATGCTCTTACGCGTAGTATATAACACCTATTCAATGAAATTAGAATAAGGTTTTAATTTTATAAAAACTTGAATAATTGAACATATTAAACAAACGAACATAGCTTAAATTCTGGAAAAAATTTGGCATGACCTTTGCGTATTTTTAGACACTCCACATTTTTTTAAGGCAGAAACAAACATAGCAACAACATTAACTCTCAGCAAACCATACGAATTATTATCAGACAGACAAGTATGCATATAGTAAATGTATATATATATATATGATCACGAACAAAAACATCCACCCCATTTCAACCCCATCATCACATTTCAACCACACTATGCAAATATATATTCTAATGATTGCAGAATACAAGTAGAATTTAGTATAACGTCTATTTGTGACAATATTATATATATATGTACATATATATATACATTTATTTAGTATTTGTTTCTAAAATTATAATCAGAAATGCAAGTGATTTACCGTGGGTTCTGATCAGGCAAACCGGTGGCAGAGGTTGACAAGCAGCAGATAGTGCGACAAGTAGACAATCCGACTGTGTGTAGTGAATACAATGAAATTAGAATACAAGGTTTTAATTTGAAAAATATATGAATAATTGAACAAATTAACAAACAGATATATTTTGAATAAACCATGTTATTGAAACATTTTTAAAAACTAACCTAATGATGAATAAGGATGATCAAGTCACAAATGGGAAGGAAGAGGGATTGTGCAACCGTAGAAACACCTATTCAATAAAATTAAAATAAGGTTAAATTCTGGAAAAAATTTGGCATGACCTTTGCGTATTTTTATATACTCCACATTTTTTTAAGGCAGAAACAAACATAGTAGCAACATCAGAAAGACTACTACGAAAACCATTTCATTTTCCCCTGCATAAACAAACATTTAAGAGAACTGTAGAGAATTGTTTTCATTCTTTTTTCCCCTGCATAAACATACGTCGTACGACTCTCTCTCCCTCCCTCGCAATAACAACAACAATAATAATCATAATGTGACAGAAAATATAATATCTCAACCGACACTAGAAAATCAAAACAACCAAAACAAAGAAGACAAAACAATTAACACATCAGTCCACCATAGCTATCAGACACCATTGGAAATCCCACGCATTCAACCGGAGAGATCGATTCGATATTCAAACCATTGCATATATATATATTCTACATTGAGTGAAGATAAGTGAAAGAATGTCTTTTGGATGAAACCCATAAATTGAAAGATCCAAAATCCCAACTCTCTGATATCAATCCCTAGGAAAACTAATCACAAAGCTGTTTCATTTATGAACAAAACCAGCTACCCAAATCAAACTCGATTTCGTTTGTTCTTTCTTACTTTCTTTCATCTCGATCAGTACTCATTCATCAATCTGTTTCTCCACCACCATAACTTATCCTAAAACAAGTACAGTGTCAGATCATTATTTGATCACTAAGTAAGTTAGCTAGACAGATAATGCAAGAAACCATATCAAATCAACACCTCCTTACTCACAGACGAATCCCCACTTCCACTTCCTCCACTTACCATTTTCGTTCACCACAGAGCTTATCCATGTCAATCTACAAAACCACCATCGCAAACCAATCTACAAAACCACCATCATCGCACTTCTACTCCACGGTTTATCACTCTCAGTAGACCCACTCGATCATATACACAACATACAATAAAAAAAACAATTAGTATTAGAGTTACCTTGGGGCACCACTGTGGTGCGCTGATGAGGTCGAGACGGTTCAGGCGAGGGGGCCGGTGGTGAGGCGGCCGAGAATGGCGACGCGGGCAGAGGACCAGAGGAGGACGGCACAACACAGTCGACGACGGAGGAGGACGGGCACAAGCTCGACGGCGCCGGAGGAGGAGGAGGACGGGCACAAGCTCGACGGCGGGGAGACGGGGCGGTGGAATAAAATCGTCGAGAAATCGCAGGGGAAACAGAGAGCGGGGAGGAGGAAGAAGAAAGAAAGGTCGGGTTTTTATTAAACGACGGTTAATCAAGAAACCGTCGTTAAAGACCTATGTGACTGGACCAATAAACGACGGTTTTGTAAAAACCGTGGTTTATAATTCTTTCGGTAAATCTTTAAACGACGGTTGCAAGCGAACCGTGGTTTATAAACACTTTATACGACGGTTAGTGCTGAACCCGTTTTATCTTCAAGGTGGACGAACTATATATGACGGTTATATGGAGAACCGTCATTTATGCAATGAGGCGTGCACTATATATGACGGTTTGCTTAATAACCGTGGTTTAAAAGATTTAAACGACGGTTAAAGATTTAACCGTGGTTTAAAGTGCGTCATTTAAAATCTTTTTCTACTAGTGTTTTATTCTTTCGGTTAATTCAAAAGGTTTGGTTATTTCGGTTATTTCAGGAACTTTGGTTATTGGCGGATAACGGTTATCAGTTAATAGTTTAGTTAAAATAGATATTAGTATTAAATTCGATTAATTTGGTTCTAACCGAAATAACCGAACACCGTACTTTATTTCAAACTTTGGTTAACGGATATCCGTTTTAACCGTTTTCTCACCCTACCTGCCTCCATCTAGTCAAATTCCTGTCTTGGAATTTGCTCTAAGTCTTCTAAGCCTTTGGACTCTGGTTCCATTCCTTCTTCCCCAACCTCCCCGCGCCATTCATTATCTAGATCTAACTCCTTACAAACACTCACTAAGTTGCCCATGCCCCCTCTTCAGATGGTAAATTCGTTCTCTCATATTGATCAAGCTTCTGTCAAAGAATCCCCTCCCCTTCTCCGCTTGCTAATCCTACATGAGTCTGCTACTTGGAATGTTAGGGGCAGGATCGCCCCAAGTTGCATGAAATCCAATCATTTGTTAAAGACAATAAGCTTTATGTCTTTTGTCTCGTGGAGACCCGTGTTTCTTTCAATAACCACTGATCTATTCTAGCTCCCTTTTTACTTCGTGAAACTTCTTCCTCAATTACCCAACTCACCCCCAATGGCCGCACCTAGGTCCTTTTTGACCCCTCGTTTATCACCCTCACCCCCCTCTGCACTCCTCTACGCAAATGCTCACTTGCAAGGTCTCGCCTCTTGGCACTACCACCTCTATCCTTTCCATTATGTATGTGATGAATAACCCTACAATTAGATCTCAACTGTGGGGGGGGGGGTGATCAATTGTCTTATCTATAATATAACGGGTCCTTGGATTATTGTGGGTGACTTCAACAACATCCTCTATGTTGAAGATAAACGTAGTTCCCACAACCCCTCCCCTAGCAACTTTCGTGACTTTATGGAGTGTGTCATCAGGCCTGAACTTTTTGACCTATGCTATTACGGGTGTTTTTTCACCTAGTAGAATAACCAATATGGCCATGACCATGTTTCAGGTAAAATTAACCATGTCCCAGTTAATGAGGATTGGACCTTGGTCTTCCTCCTTATCTTTTCATCTCCCCCCTCCACTGCTTGTCGCTGACCACATCTCTACGATTATCACCATGCCACACCCTTTTCCCTATAGAAAAAGATTTATGTTCCTCAATATTTGGACCAATGACCCCTTATTTCTCTCCCTTATTTAGGAAACTTGGAGCACCTCGTCCAACGGAAGTAGATTTTTCTGCATTGTTAATAGGCTCCGCCTACTCAAATTCGGGCTCTTCATACTCCATAAAACAAAGTTAAGCTCCCCCTCCTTAAAGCCTGATTTATTAAAGAGGAGCTCTACGATATTCAACATCAGCTTGACCTTGACTCTTAGAACTCCCCCATACATCCAAAGAGAAATCCCAGAGGCATGAAATTATTAATTATTTTGGACAATCCGGAGCTTTTATTCTTTTGTCAGCTCTCGAATATCTGGTGGCTCAAGCTTGCTGACTCTAACACCACATTCTTTTATAGAGCCATTAAAACAAGTAGGAAAAAAAACTTTATTGCTTCCATTAACTATGAGCTTAGGGGGGAAAGAGCTCCCAGATCCAATTCTCGAAACGCCCCATATATACCTAGAAATACCTTGTCTTTTTTTTTTCAAAAAAAAACAATGAGATTGGGGTGGCAATCCATGTCCCTGATGACATTGTGGTCTTGTTCATCTCCCACTTCCAGCATATTTAGGCACGAGAGCGATTCTCCCTTACTCCCTCTCTAACTCAATTTGGATAATAAGAGAACTCTCAACCTCTCCCTGTGGGCCCCCTTATAAGGCATGTCGATCACACCACGGTCCTCTCATCCATTGGGGATGACATTACCATGTGCGGGTTCTTGTGAATGACTTTCTTGTAGAGCATGGTGATGTAGTTTACCGGTGCCTATTCCAAAGAACCAACAGTGCGTTATGCATAAACTATGACAATGCAGTGGACAATTTGATTGATTGAACTCTCGTGACAGATAAGTGCACTGAATCATTGTTCTAAAACTGATATACCACCTTGCAATCGTAGACTTAATTATTTAATATCTTAGGAAAGGATCCAACCAAAATCTGATAAGAGAAAAGAAAAGGTATTGTTGCACCAATTCAATCAAAGTCATCCACCAATTTCATTGTTATAGCTGATTTGGTGAAGCAAAGGATATTTGTAACACCCCTACCATTAATACAATCATTACCGTCGAATCTCCTCGTGCTTTCAGAGTCATGCAGCAGATACATACTTATATACAGTGGGTGATACAATGTCGTCAGTCACCCACGTGACTAACAGGGCTACTACTACATACAACATCGGTCTGATGGACCGGAATATCCGAGTACTACATAAATGCAAGTCTTACTACAATTATGAATCAAATACTACAATTCCCATTCCATACAATCCACAAGTTCAATACCGTACAATATCTGAAATACCCCTAACCTTAAAAACTTAATTAAATGATCTACTAATGATCTAAGATGGATTAAAAATCTAATCACATTGACTAAGGCCTAAACGTGCCTTAAAAGTCAACTGAGAACAACAGTGGTCAACACAAAGCAAGACTTTGCACCCTTTGACTGTTTAGGGTAAATAAATACCCAAATGAACTACTTAGGACCTAAAAATTTGTCCTAAGCTTATTAACACATTACTAAACATATTACAATTGTTGGACAACACTCCAACACAAAAAATAAGCATTTTCATGCTTTAAGGTCAAGTAGGGGATTAATGGGTATAAACCGTAATATATGGGGATTAATGGTCAAGGAAGTATTAAGGTGGTCAACCTTGACCATATGGTAGGTTTTGACCAAATTAAATAAGCTAGATAACTTATTTAAGGTTTTATAATAAGTTATGTACTTAATTGTAACAACTTTATAACATATGTGGTATATATGTTATTACCAAAAATAAAGGGTGTATAATGGTATTATAAACACCCATGGGCTATTAGGAATTTTTAGGAATTTATTGGGTTGATTTTTTGGAATTAAAATAAACTATATATGTATAATATATAGTTATTATGTCATTATGACACTTTGGAGAAATATATGTGGTGGTATAGTAAATACCGAAAGTATATGAGTATTAATAAGGTAATTATAACCCTTTGGTTAAAATTTTGGTGATTTTTAGAATTATATAAGGGTATTTATTGAGATATAGTATAATATATAGTTTTAATGAATTATTAAACTATATGTTATAAATTGGGACAAATGGCAATTATAGAACATATATGGGCCTGTTCGGAATTTTACAAAATATAACCATAGGTTATACCTTTTTTATAAGTTAGAAATGTTATATTAAATGGTATATATACATGGTATAAATAATGGGGTGATTTTGTAAATAAAGGAAACTATGGTTTATAGAAAAGAATAAGGTTTAATATATGTGCCTATGCGGCAATATATAATAGTTTTGTATAAAAACTATAGGTTATGAATTAAAGGGAATAAAAATATCATAATATATGATTTAGTATATGGTATAACATTACATAATGTCATGTGGTCAAAATAGAATTTAAATAAATTCAAGGGCTGTACCGAAATATTAATAAGAGTTGGAAAATGAATTTTAGACTATGGTCTACTATGTTATAAATGTTTAACAATTATATGGTATAAAGGTGGTTTTAATGGAATTAAAATAAGTAAGGATATTCACATTAAGTAATGTGACAAACTATAAATAAATAGGATTTATAAACTAAGGTATTTGTTGATTAAACCTTGGGAGTTGTAAAGATACAACATAAAATGTTACATAATATTAGGATAGTAATCTTAATGTAAGTTGTATAATATAGTACAACTAAAGGGAATAATCATCTAATAAAAGATGATAAAAATGTAACATATAATATAAGAGTTTATAACTCATGGAACTTACCTATGTGGTAAATATATACGTACACAAGAAAAATGTATATGAGGATGTATATAGTTCAAAGTATTTTTACAGATGAATTATACTACATTAAATGGGGAAAAACTAACCTTAGGAAAATAAATACTAAGGTAAAATGTATGATATATGATTAAGGATTATACATGCGAATATAGGAACAAACTATATAATATACAAGGGTATATTAAGTTACATGCGATAATAAACGTTTAAAGTTAAGTATATTAATATACTCGACGTAATCACGCATGAAATATGACATTTCTCCAAATTCCGAGTTAAGCCGAAAACCCGACAAACGTTGACAGTTAATAACGGGGGATTAACCGGGAGGTAGTAGCGACGGTACGGGGTACCGTAGAGTTAAGTTGTTATATCGGGATTCTAATCAGTAGCGTTATGTATTGTTAGACTGCTAGAGACGACACGAGGAGCATCGGATCTAGCTGAATCATACTCCACCGTAATACTTTCAGGGTGAACGGTATGTTATTTATGTGGCTTGATTGTCTCTGAGGATTTCCTCAGTTCAGACATTGTGTGAAAATCTGTGATAAGATTGAATGTCTGCTTGTGTGAATTAATATGCTTGAGTTGTGTATTAATGCTGCTTTATTATTACTGTTGTACGATAACAGTACCGTTCGTATATATGAACATATTATAAAACGAACTAGCGGCAATGATGCTATCTTATATGTGTAATATAAGGAACGTAAGTAAAACGTTGTAGCATTAGGATAATAAGATATATAAAATATCTGAGACTTATATACGGAGCATTGGCCTTTTAACGCCGCTCTCGTATCTAGCACTGGATCCCGAGTCGACATACTCAGGATTGGACTACGACCTTAGTCTGCTGTGTTAGGAAAAAAAAATAAACGATGCGATGGTTTAGATAAGTTTATCAAGAGGATGTGGCTCTTGCTGTGAACTGATCCATTAACGATACTAGGATACCGTGTGGTAACCGTAAGTATCTGGATAAATTCCCAACGAACTACAGATTGTTCGTAGGTCGGAGACTCTACCGCTGGAGTGGCTATTGCCGTGGGTGACCCGCCATAAGAGATGGGTAACTTAGAGACACGTCGTTCTAACGAGACGTTGTCATTAGACATGACTGAACAATTACGAACGACTATACTAGCTCGTACATTAGACGAACATTATTGGGCTTGTACGCCAAAGACGAGTAATTATACCTGTTTATAACTCTCGTTGTTTCGCCTTGTTGCTCAGTGGTTATGCTTTGTAATTATGTGTGGTATGTTGGTGGATTTGTTTGAACGAGCCATTGTGCTCATATTGTGTGTTGTGAACTGGTTGAGTCGAGTCGCAGTACTCATGTGTAGATTATGGTGGATTGTTTGGTCGAGTGAGTCGCCGTACTCAATTATGAACTATTAAGTGTTTGTTGGAATGGAGTCTCTGTACTCATATAAGCGTTGTAACGCTTTCAGTGGTTTATTACGATGCGATGTGTGAAGCCGGGGGCTTGTTTGTTATTTGAGTTTACTGCAATATATATTGTTGCTTTACAGTTTTAACATTAAACTACTTGCATGAAAATGAATTGCATGCTCTCGACCAATTAACTGAGGGTCCGAGGGGGCATGACAGTCATGTAGTAACATACTCAGCAGGGGCTGATTCCATACCACAAACAACCATTTTTGCAGGTATGCAGCTTCCGGTGTCGGCAAAGAGAGGGACGCGCTGGGTAGTTTAATCACAGTTGTTTTAATATGCACTGTTGCATTTTGATACAAACCTAGAAACGTGTATAGGATTGGGATACTTAGAATGCTCACTGTGAATGTATTTTATATTGGTTTGGGAAGGTTAGACCTATCTCTCGTCGTCACTGTGGGAAATTGTTTCGTATTTAAGAATATATCAGTAAGCACGTTATTACTCGTATGGGCGAGTAGAACGGTGACACCAGTAGTACAATTGTTGAGATTACCGCTGCGATTATAATGTTAAGTAAGATAGTTAGGAGCCGATTAGAGTAGGGGTGTTACAAAAGTGGTATCAGAGCGGAGTACCGCTCTGATGACAAGAGATAGTAGGATTTATACAGTGAGCATAGGTTTTGGGAATACGGGAAACGTTGTGAGGATACGTGACCTTGCGGGGTCGTTGCAATGCCCAAGGCTTGCACACCATAGCCGTGGAGGCACTTCAATATTAAACAACCGAGACTATAGTATTAGACCAAGTAAAGGTATAACCCGTCCTCTTGACATATGTCAGGGAGAGGTCTGGGTAACAGTACTAAGGAAGAACACGGAGCAGCGGAAGGTGGTGAGGGTCCAGCAACCCCAAGTAACGCGAAGACTGTATGAAACGCTCGCACTTGATGGGAGAACATCCCGGGAAATTTGTAATGGTACCCCACCCGCCGCAGCCCGTGCCACGAGTACCATGTAGTGAGACAATGAAATGGGAAAAACACACGGAGAACTCTCCTGATCGGGAAGACCCGATGTGGATGCTAAGAGGATTATGTTAAATGTAGAAAATAAGACTTTGTGCTTTGATGTAATGTTTAGGACCGGGGTCCTGGTAATGACATAATGTCTACCATACGAGGATGAGATAAATAATAAACCAAGTTTGAGGAGAAAATTCCTGTAGGACTAATGGGGCTAGCTTGCTATAAGCAAGGCGACCCTGTCTTACATCCAGGAAAGCACCGATGGTGCGCTTGAGGGGAAAGAGGTAGGAACCACGAGTAATGATTAGTTTATGAGATATGTAACAGACGGAAGGAGTTACCTTTAGAAGTCTCACCCGAAGCGAGTAACTCGAAAACCATGCAACACTGAAGGTTCATGATGGCCCGACGTGCATGAGGATAGATCAGGAGAACTGTAGAAACAAGAACTCGCTAAGTCGCTATCATGCAACGCCTCGTGAGGAAAGTAAGACCTTACTACCACGGTAAACTTGTGGGAACGAGTGCGGGAGTGAGACTGTATTAATTTGAATGAGAACTTTTGACTAGAACAGCAACCCGATTAGGGAATAACACTGCACTGACACACCGTACTGGTGGCTCAGTCTGCATGGCGCACTTGCCACCGCAAGTGCCACATTAACCAAAACCTTAAATTTCAACCTGCCTTGCGCACTTGCCACAGCAAGTGCAGCAACGATAAACTAACCCTAAAAGACCGAGTGGTCCAGGCAGTTACCAATAAGCACTAAACTTTTATGTGAGTCCGTAATGCAATGTAGTGGGACATAGCCTTCTTAAAGGCAGGGTACGAAACCTTGGGTTGGAGGTCGATAAAACCTCGGGAAGACCTAGCCGGTCTGACCATTAAACCTGAAAATAATACACCATTTAGTAGAGTATTAAAAGGGGAGCAAATGAGAATAACGATAATTAGTGCCTACAAGCCTAACCCCAGTGCCGGTATGGACATTAAACGTCAATCATTACCGGTGGGGAGTGTCGAGTCTTCAGGACCAGCATAACCATATTTAGGGAGTGCGCGACACTTGTGGTTAAACCACTACCATCGAACATTGCCAGAGGGCAAGAAGTGAGCTATATGAGCCAAGACTCTAAATAAAACCTATCCGATTGAGTGGATGAGAATAATAGACAAGTATCGTTATGACAAACTATTTTGGTTGTTAAAAAAACAATTTAATAGACAGATGTGAACGTGCAATAAAAGGGCCGATGTTATGCCGCACCTCACATACCGGGGAGTGTTTTAATCCATTAAGCTGCTAAACTCCCGTACGGAGGGCAGTGGATAAGGACTACACAATGGAGAGCGATGATTAGAGGAACTCATTAAGTTGTGGGTATCCAATTGTAACCTGAGGAGAAAGTATTAGAACCAACTAGGATTAAATTAATATAGTAAGACCAACAATCGTTTAATTATCAGAATAAGCATTGTACCTGAACAAAGGTGATGAATCACAAATGCTGATTAATATCAGGCTAAAAAGGGACTACCATAAGGCAGGAGAAACACGAGGTGTCAACCCTTGTCATGGAGTCCATATTACAATAGAGGGTGTAACCCAATGGATTGGGTGGAGTTTTAGAACTGAAAACTCATATCTGAAGGCGTTAACAGCCTAGGAGTGAACGAGATAGATAATAAGTAGTTACTGATCCCCACTCACGGATACCTGTTGACGAGCATGTGGAAAACCAGTATTATGACGATAAGTCGTAAACACCTATCTTAGAGAAGGTAAGGGAAATACAGATTAATAAAGGAAACCATAGAACCTAGTATTAGAGCCATTCTCACATTAAAGGTTAAGAATTGGCAGCATAGTTACTTAAACATAAATTACGGGACTAAGAGTACGATAATCACCGGGTACGAACACTACGAGTGCACTAAACGAGACATGGGACGACCACACTCCTAGGAGCTTGTGGGCCTGACGAAACTTACATTGAGTTAATTGGGTAAGTAGTAATGTATCAGTATGGTACCCCATGTATGTAAACGAGTAGTGTGAGGACCCAGGGGGTAGTCCACTCTGTGTCTGAGTCAGTGAATGGAGTCCTGACTAGGTAAACCATGAATTGACGAGAGAGATCTCAGTCAAACCAACTAGGTTAGGGGAAATCAAGGATAGCTTGATAATAAAATGATATAAGGACGCAACACCATAGTGGATGAGTTAGAATACAAGTTTTGAGGATTTTAGTAAACGAGGAAACCAAGGCCAATTTAATGGTAATGGCAAGTTGAACCCATGAATGAGAAGAGAAATTGTGGTATCTAAGGAAGTTATATTAGAGAAACCTTTGTGATATTAGATGCTACCCAAAAAGGGGGCACAGACAGAGTTATACCATGCGCTGAAGGCGCTGCGATGATGTCGCATTAAATAATAATAACCACATGCTCAAGCCAGAAAAACGTTAGTATGTTAGTACCAATTAGGGTCGAACAGAAAACGAATGCCAAGCTAAAGCCACAGTCGTATTGTATATTTACAACAGACGAAGGGCAAAAGCGAGCATTATAAGAGATCCTCTAAGCTGGAGATTAAATACCCCATGCAAACCACAATGGCGGATAACCGTCAATCGACTGGTAGTGGTACATGGGCGCAACAAAGCGACCATTATAATAACTGTTAACTGAATTATGTTGCTGAGAATCAGAAAGTGGAAGAGCAGAAAGGCAAATGGATTCCCCTAATTGAGAAGAGGGATGAACCATATGTGTGGGTACTAAAATACCAACACACGAGGGATACGAGTTCACACCAGTAAAAGAGGACCTATAAGGTACCTAAGGAATGAACCCATCTCAGAAGGAAATAACTTGGGTCATGAGGCGCCAGTTAGTTGCGCATATCAGACTCGCCTTGAGATTTTAGACACGACTACTACGAGCACTAGGTGCTAGAACATAGCTCGACAACCCTTACACCGACGGTTAGTTCGGTAGGGAGGCATGAACTCTTGGGAATATACCATGAGCATGCATAGGATTCAGGAAGACTGAATAGAATAACCAGTTGAAATAATTAGCGTGTGTAATGATGATACCACGCAGCGATATAGTTTCCTCCATGACCATAATTATGGAAGACCGTGTAGAAAACACCGTCACGTGGAGTAGAAACCAGCATGAAGCTGCTACTTAAAAGGGTAACTTAACCCTAAAGTAGTTGGGCATACTGCTTGCAGAGCGAGTGGGCCCATAGCACATAGGATAGACATACCTAACAGATTTGGGAAAACAAACGATGTGTTTACATCTCCCGATCAAACCATACATGAACATACATATACCTAACCGACATAGGTAGTATAGCCAGAGTGGCTAAAGCCCGACCCGAGAGGAAAAGGGTAATGTATACGTAGCACATCAGTGCACGAATATTCCATATGAGTGGAACATCTTGTACTTATTACTTCAAGATGACATATTCGTAGATTACGTGGGCGTAATCCCTTTTAAGGGGGGTAGAGCGATTGTGCACGCTTAAAATATACCGTACGTAGGAGTACGTAACGCATGGTACACATACTGCAAACTATTATTGTACGTAGAGTACAAGTATTATGACTGTGTTATATTACTTGAGGTAATATTGTGATGTATTATGTGTATGAATATATATATATATATATTTTAGTTCGCATTCCTGTGGCGAATAGGAAAGGGAGAACAGATAGAGTGTTCTTATCCTAATTCCGATTATTTATGCAAACGTTGCGAACATTAAACACATAAACGCCTAACTTGTTATCTCCGGTTGAGAGTTCAAGTAGGTCTATCTGGTAACTCCGATGGGAGATTTCAAATAGAAGGAGTAGAAAACTCCATACTATATGATTCATGACTCGGTATGAAACCGATTATTGGAATGCGATGAGTGAATCGGCATGAGACCGATGTGTAACCTAGTGGAGGTAAATCCTCTAGGAGTTGTATGAATAATTATAAGTTGAATGAACTTGGTACATGGTTAGGATACATGATCCTATATGCCGGTGATTAGATTGATTACACTAGTTGACTTGTGTATCTATGGGACACAAGGTGGCAAATATCAAGAGGAAACAAGATTAAAAGTGAATAAACAATTGATTGATTGAAATTGACGTGGGAAGTTGAACTTGATCCTGTGATCAAGCGAACCGAAACCGAACACAAATTGAGGTGAGAGATAGTTCAACACTGACGCCGACCACGTCGGGGTTGAATGACTCTCGAAACTTCCTACAAGTGGACACAGATATGAATAGAAATTGGAATTTAGGGCGTCACTCGAAGAGCCGTGGACCGTGGAGTCCTTTGTCATTAGACCGGTGTGTCTGCGAGTGACATCACCCAAAGAGCCGTGGACCGCAGAGCCCTTTGTCATTTGACCGGTGTGTCTGCGGGTGATTAAGGAAATAAGGTGATACTGTCCGAGGAGCCGTGGACCGCAGTGTCCTTCGTTACTAAACCGGTGTGTCCACGGGTGGTTGACGTTGGTTAGCATGGGGTTGGGGATCGTCAAGTCCTGGTCTTCATGACTGCTTCCCTGTGATTTGCCATCGTTAAAGATATGCATACACATACACGCGGAGTGGTGTAGAGGTATCCTCGCGAGATACTTGCATATGAATAGGGGTGCGTGGAGTACCCCTTGTGAGACACCTTTGAGTACTTCTGGTTGGTTTTGCACCTTGTCTAGTGCTGTGTATGATTGAGTTTTGCACCTTGTCTAGTGCTGTGTATGATTGAGTTTTGCACCTTGTCTAGTGCTGTGTATGAATGAGCTTTGCACCTTGTTTAGTGCTGTTTATCAATGAATGTGTCATGATTATTGACTATATGGAATGAGATTATTGCTGTATCAAATGTAATACATATAGACTAGATCTGAACGTAGTGGGATGTACTCCCTAGTGATGATCTGTCTGTGATTACTTAGTGGAACTGGATTCCTTAGGTGAACTGTTGATGAGTAAGGACTTCGGGACGAAGCCTTTTTAAGGGGGTAGACTGAAATACCCCTAACCTTAAAAACTTAATTAAATGATCTACTAATGATCTAAGATGGATTAAACAACTAATCACATTGACTAAGGCCTAAACGTGCCTTAAAAGTCAACTGAGAACAACAGTGGTCAACACAAAGCAAGACTTTGCACCCTTTGACTGTTTAGGGTAAATAAATACCCAAATGAACTACTTAGGACCTAAAATTTGTCCTAAGCTTATTAACACATTACTAAACATATTACAATTGTTGGACAACACTCCAACACAAAGAACAAGCATTTTCATGCTTCAAGGTCAAGTAGGGCAAAAATGTGCTCTAAGGGAACCTTAAAGGTCTAATGACCTCTAAATGATATAAAATTGGATACCATGATCAAATATCATGTAAGGAACACAACAAACAATTCTCAAAGAAAACAGAGCTCAGAAACACCCTGCGACTCAAAATGTGCACTAAAATTCCTTAAAGCACGTTTTTGTGTATTTGCCTTCTAAATTGGCTTTTAAATGGGCTTAAAGGTTATAATTACCTATAAATATGCTAATATATCATATTATAACATATTAGGAATT
The DNA here is from genome assembly GCA_023374045.1 of Limonium bicolor. Classification (NCBI taxonomy): domain Eukaryota; kingdom Viridiplantae; phylum Streptophyta; class Magnoliopsida; order Caryophyllales; family Plumbaginaceae; genus Limonium; species Limonium bicolor. Next base: position 244,715,634 of record CM041776.1, read on the forward strand.
TAATTCCAGAAATTTACAAATTTTTACAAATTTAATATTAAAATATTAATAAAACCCTAAGGGGGGCCCGTTTGAGTCAACGTTGACCAAGAATGGTCAAGAGGTCAAAGTTGACCCCTTGGATTCCATAGAGTCGGCCACAAGGCAGGGGGAGCCTGATTGAACTGAATTATTGACAAAGGAGACTTAGTGGAGTGTTACTTTTCCATTTAATAAGAAATTAATACTTTAACTTACCTTTTCCTTATTTTCTTCATTATCCCTCCCTTATCTCTTGTCTCCAACGACTCCTTGCTCCTTCCTTCTGTCCCAGCCGAGCTCACATGCTCCCAATCTCACCATTGTTGAGCTTTGAAGCTATCTAGCAAGGAAACCAACCTAATTCACCTAAGGTAATGGTTTAAGGCATAAAATAGCTCATTTTCTTCCTTTCTTCAAGGGCTATCTTATGAGCTAACTTCTATACTCTTCCCATGGCTCAATCTCAGTGTGTGGATGTTAGAGTAAGAGTTCAAATTCGTTGGTAAGGGTTCTTGGAGTTAAGCTAAGAAAAATCACCTTAAAATCATTTAAGGTAAAAATGTGCTTTAAGCACATATCTTTTGATTCCCTTCAAATTCGGCTGTGAAACTTTGTTTCTAAGCTTATAATCTTCATCTTAACATACTTATTCAGTTGGTACATCAAGAGCTTCGAAGTATAACCAGATCCAAGCCTAAAACACCATTTTAGGCATTTTAAACAAGGTAAAGATTAGCCATCTTCTAATCTGAGTTATACCAGTTTAAAGCTTGGTTTTAGTAGCTCTTTTAACACTCTTTGCCTACTGTAAAAACAGGCCGTGACCAACCTTATTTACCTTGGCATTTTGAGGTAAATTTTACCTTGAAAATTGACATTAAACACTTCTTATGGTTAGATCTTGCTTGGAGACTAATCATGCCTTAATTGTTGTTTGAAAACATGTAAATAATGCTGTGGAAATTTTATCCTAAGCTGGGCGTGGCCAAACAAGGCTTAAACTAGGCAAAAACAAGGTATAAATCACTTAAACCTTCACTTGGTATATTAATATGTGTTTATACATATGTATATATATTGTGCCGTGAGTGAATGGTTAATTAAGGTCTTATTTTGACCTTAGGTGGTTAAGGAATGGTTTAATAAATTTATATAACTAATTAATAAGCATAATTGTCAAATTTAAGACATTATGTGGAAAATTGGTAAATAAAGAAAATATATGGTAAGGGCCGAGAGTTTATAGTACTTTTGGGCATTTATGTGTAATTTATTTTATAAGCCAATGTTTGTAATAAGGCCATGTACTTTAGGCCATTTTATTTATGCATTTATAAGCTTTTAATTAAGTTTAGGTGCTAAATATGCATTACCGCATATTATTGGGGTTATAGTGTAAATAAATTAAATTTGGGGGCTATATATTAATAAAGCCGAAAATTAGAGGTTTAAATGACTTTATATAAAAATTATAAGATTATATAAAGTTTTGGGGTTAAATGGTAATTTCTGAAAAGATATGGGTATAAACCGTAATATATGGGGATTAATGGTCAAGGAAGTATTAAGGTGGTCAACCTTGACCATATGGTAGGTTTTGACCAAATTAAATAAGCTAGATAACTTATTTAAGGTTTTATAATAAGTTATGTACTTAATTGTAACAACTTTATAACATATGTGGTATATATGTTATTACCAAAATAAAGGGTGTATAATGGTATTATAAACACCCATGGGCTATTAGGAATTTTTAGGAATTTATTGGGTTGATTTTTTGGAATTAAAATAAACTATATATGTATAATATATAGTTATTATGTCATTATGACACTTTGGAGAAATATATGTGGTGGTATAGTAAATACCGAAAGTATATGGATAAGTTAATATAGGATATAATAATAACACCTTTGGTAAATTTGGTGATTTTTAGAATTATATAAGGGTATTTATTGAGATATATGTATAATATATAGTTTTAATGAATTATTAAACTATATGTTATAAATTGGCCAAATGGCAATTATAGAACATATATGGGCCTGTTCGGAATTTTACAAAATATAACCATAGGTTATACCTTTTTTTATAAGTTAGAAATGTTATATTAAATGGTATATATAACATGGTATAAATAATGGGGTGATTTTGTAAATAAAGGAAACTATGGTTTATAGAAAAGAATAAGGTTTAATATATGTGCCTATGCGGCAATATATAATAGTTTTGTATAAAAACTATAGGTTATGAATTAAAGGGAATAAAAATATCATAATATATGATATTAGTATATGGTATAACATTACATAATGTCATGTGGTCAAAATAGAATTTAAATAAATTCAAGGGCTGTACCGAAATATTAATAAGAGTTGGAAAATGAATTTTAGACTATGGTCTACTATGTTATAAATGTTATAACAATTATATGGTATAAAGGTGGTTTTAATGGAATTAAAATAAGTAAGGATATTCACATTAAGTAATGTGACAAACTATAAATAAATAGGATTTATAAACTAAGGTATTTGTTGATTAAACCTTGGGAGTTGTAAAGATACAACATAAAATGTTACATAATATTAGGATAGTAATCTTAATGTAAGTTGTATAATATAGTACAACTAAAGGGGAATAATCATCTAATAAAAGATGATAAAAATGTAACATATAATATAAGAGTTTATAACTCATGGAACTTACCTATGTGGTAAATATATACGTACACAAGAAAAATGTATATGAGGATGTATATAGTTCAAAGTATTTTTACAGATGAATTATACTACATTAAATGGGGAAAGACTAACCTTAGGAAAATAAATACTAAGGTAAAATGTATGATATATGATTAAGGATTATACATGCGAATATAGGAAAAAACTATATAATATACAAGGGTATATTAAGTTACATGCGATAATAAACGTTTAAAGTTAAGTATATTAATATACTCGACGTAATCACGCATGAAATATGACGTTTCTCCAAATTCCGAGTTAAGCCGAAAACCCGACAAACGTTGACAGTTAATAACGGGGGATTAACCGGAGGTAGTAGCGACGGTACGGGGTACCGTAGAGTTAAGTTGTTATATGGGATTCTAATCAGTAGCGTTATGTATTGTTAGACTGCTAGAGACGACACGAGGAGCATCGGATCTAGCTGAATCATACTCCACCGTAATACTTTCAGGGTGAACGGTATGTTATTTATGTGGCTTGATTGTCTCTGAGGATTTCCTCAGTTCAGACATTGTGTGAAAATCTGTGATAAGATTGAATGTCTGCTTGTGTGAATTAATATGCTTGAGTTGTGTATTAATGCTGCTTTATTATTACTGTTGTACGATAACAGTACCGTTCGTATATATGAACATATTATAAAACGAACTAGCGGCAATGATGCTATCTTATATGTGTAATATAAGGAACGTAAGTAAAACGTTGTAGCATTAGGATAATAAGATATATAAAATATCTGAGACTTATATACGGAGCATTGGCCTCTTTAACGCCGCTCTCGTATCTAGCACTGGATCCCGAGTCGACATACTCAGGATTGGACTACGACCTTAGTCTGCTGTGTTAGGAAAAAAATAAAACGATGCGATGGTTTAGATAAGTTTATCAAGAGGATGTGGCTCTTGCTGTGAACTGTGATCCATTAACGATACTAGGATACCGTGTGGTAACCGTAAGTATCTGGATAAATTCCCAACGAACTACAGATTGTTCGTAGGTCGGAGACTCTACCGCTGGAGTGGCTATTGCCGTGGGTGACCCGCCATAAGAGATGGGTAACTTAGAGACACGTCGTTCTAACGAGACGTTGTCATTAGACATGACTGAACAATTACGAACGACTATACTAGCTCGTACATTATTGTTTATTTGGGCTGTCCCAAACTATATGTTTATCTCCGTTGTATTCGCCTTGTTGCTCAGTGGTAATGCTGTTGTATATGATGTTGGCGTTGGTTGTGTCCTTGTGTTTCATTTTGGTTGTCAACTTGAGTTAACATTGAGATCTTAATTGTGATTAACTATATTTATTAAACAACGACATTCGTATGTCATTATGTTGTCTTTCATTTACGATTCGTGTGTGAATTTATTTATTTTGTACTTTACATTTGTAATATTTTACTTGCTAAAATGATTCATGCTCTCGACCATTATACATGTCATTATTACACTCCTGGGCTTTCCTACCAAACAACCATTTTTGTTTTATTCCACTGCGTCTTATTGAATCACATTGTTTAATACAAACCAAAATATTTTATATTGGTTTGGGAATAGATCTCTCGTCGACTGTGGGAATTTTTTTATGAATATATCAGTAAGCACTTATTACTCTATAAGTGAGTAGTATGAGTACCGCTGCGATAAGAAGATATTTGGGTTTTAAAGAGGGTGTTATATTGTTTATAGTTGTCGTCGTTGTCAGCGGATCATATGTTGATTTGTAACGAGCACGTGACATTGTGTTGGTGTGAAAATTATCGAGTCGCAGTACTCATGTTGTAATATGGTGGATGTTTGGTGGTGAGTCGCCGTACTCAATTATGAACTATTAAGTGTTTGTTGGAATGGAGTCTCTGTACTCATATAAGTGTGTAACGCTTTCAGTGGTTTATTACGATGGATGTGTAAGCCGGGGGCTTGTTTGTTATGAGTTACTACAATATATATTGTTGCTTTACAGTTTTAACATTAAACTACTTGCATGAAAATGAATTGCATGCTCTCGACCAATTAACTGAGGGTTCGAGGGGGCATGACATTCGTGTAGTAACATACTCAGCAGGGGCTGATTCCATACCACAAACAACCATTTTGCAGGTATGCAGCTTCCGGTGTCGGCAAAGAGAGGGACGCGCTGGGTAGTTTAATCACAGTTGTTTTAATATGCACTGTTGCATTTTGATACAAACCTAGAAACGTGTAGAGGATTGGGATACTTAGAATGCTCACTGTGAATGTATTTTATATTGGTTTGGGAAGGTTAGACCTATCTCTCGTCGTCACTGTGGGGAAATTGTTTCGTATTTAAGAATATATCAGTAAGCACGTTATTACTCGTATGGGCGAGTAAGAACGGTGACACCAGTAGTACAATTGTTGAGATTACCGCTGCGATTATAATGTTAAGTAAGATAGTTAGGAGCCGATTAGAGTAGGGGTTTTACAATATCATTCAACGAGTTACTAGGGTCCTTATACAAAAATAATACCTCTTCCAAACTCATACTTACTCACTAGGAGTCTACCCACTACCCATTCCTCACAACCTACTTGCTTTCTAAATACAAGGGTGTGCCATTTAGTAACCTCTACATTCTACTTCTAGCTATCCAAGTGTAGCCACCGGTCTCTTACCTTGACCGTATCCGCTTCGGGTACCTGCACACAAAATGTTCCCCCTAGGGGGTCAGCTATCGCTGCGCATGATAACCGCATACCCCGCGTACTAGTGAGGGTACGCCAACCACTTGGTCGAATACATGCGATTTGTTTCTTTCAAACATACATGCATACATGCTCTTATACATAACATTACAATACATACGCAAGGAATACATACATACACATCAATACACGCTCTTCAATGTATACATGGTAACCCATACAAGCCATCAGATACATTCTTACCTTCCCGAGATCCGCATTACACAATACATATACAATACATACGCAATACATACAATACACCATCCTTGTTAGCTCATGTTGGTCCACCCGGGTTAATCGGGTGGAGATTACTCTTTTACTCGTTCCACAGTACTTACGCATACATACTCATCTCATACGTACTTACTTACTTACTCTTACTCATGTTAAGTCGTCGGGACCTCCGGGCAGGGACTACACGGTCCCACCACCGGGCTTTACTTGACTCACCAATCCGGGATGCTACCCATTTAAGGGGTTGGGCCACGGACCAGTTTAAGAGTCAGGAATCGGATCCAACCTCTTGTGTCTCCTCATCCTCACGCGTGGCCGAAGCTATATCGGACTTCTACTCATTCCAATTTATTCCTTACTTATGTTAGGAGTTAGGTTGTTAGGAATTAGTAGAAGTCACACACCCAAGCCACAATAATACAATACAATGTTCATATACACATCCATACAAAGTACAATACAATATACAAGTACACTACGAAATGCAATACACTTCATCATCTTTCATATATTTCATGAATTATACAAACTATTGTTCAAGACAAATATCAAGAACAATGTAAACAAGTGCAAGTAAGTGCAATATAGTCCGATTCATGCATTTATCTTATTTAGGTGATCAAATAAGCACACAAATCGGAGTAACCAGATTAGGATACAGGGCATGAAGAAATCATACCTTTCACCGTTGATTTACTCTAGCGGGCGTTCCCTTGTTCCTGTTGGTTCACATTTGTTTCTCGAACCTTACTCTCGAATCAATGACTACATGCCAAATGATTCTATTAATACTAAGCTTTACAATACATACATAATTACTACGCCCGTACTTACCCCGTTATCCCGTTGTTTCGGTTTAACTTAATGTCTTATACTTACAATTCCCTTAATTTGTTTCCTTACTCGTCTACTTATTTTCTTACCATTACTACTTCATTAATGGTGTATTACAACTTACATATGCTTATATGTGTATAGGCATTATATATACATACCTATGATTACTATAATCATATAATAAAACTTTTTTTTTTGTCTCGACCGAACTTGCAATCGGTCGCAAGTCCGGTCCATTCCAGTAGCTCTCATTACGGGAGAATTTTCTGGTCCGACCGAACTTGCATGTCCGGTCGCAAGTCCGGTCTATTCCAGAAGGTTTCAGACGGGAAAATTTTCTGGTCTGACCGAACTTGCAAGTCCGATCCATTCCAGAAGCTTCCTTCTTTGTGATTCTGGGCTCGACCGACCTTGCAAGTCGGTCGCAAGTCCGGTCCGGCCGAGTCCTTCAGTTTAAAATCTGTTTTCAGCTGGTTTCTTTACCCATTGTTTCCCCAATCTTTACCAATATTTCCCCACGTGATTTAGCACCATTTGGGCTTCCAAACATACCATAATTCATCCACCAATCCCATTACTAAATCCAGCAATCAACTTACACAATTCCTCTCTTCTTTTCCAACAATGTAACAGTTTTTGTTTTACTTATGCTACAGATTTTTAAACCAACTTCTACCATTCATTACTTCCTCTACTAATGTCACTTCTAGCATCCCAAATACATTTCCAAGTCATTACACTACCTATACCAAGTCTAACTCTCTTCTTACCAAATCTTGCACACTAATTCTTCCTAGTTCCACAATGCATTTTGATGCCTCTTTGCTACAGATTTTTACCTCCTTATATCCTCATACCACACTACCATTCCATGGTTACTAAATCTCCTTACTCATCCCAATACATACCTTGGTTCTCCCATTCACCAAGTCATTCTTAAATACATAATTCCTACCAAAATTTGCCATAGTTCATCTACTTTTCTTACTTAGCCACACATACACAATCTCACTTATTTCATTCCTAATCTAGCCACACCCTTGCAAGGGTCCTACCAGCACACATACAAATATAAATTCCTCAATACCTTCTCAATCCACAATACCAATGCACATAATATATACACTTGGCCCTAAGGCCTATAATTCACATACTAGTTCACTAATACCCAAAATTCAATACTACAATACCAACACAATATTTTGGGTTCTTTAAATTGGTTTACCCATTCCCATTACTCTAATGCATTAAATGTAGCATTCAAGAGAGAGCTCTTACCTTAAGCTCTTATTTCCTCTTTTCTTTTCCACTTCTTCTCTTTCTTTCCTTTGTTCTCGATTTCAAATGGAGTCCACACTCCAATGCTACAGCCCATATCAATACACACCACTACTTAGAAAACCATATTTACTAACCTAGGGTTGTACATGTTTAAGGTTTTAAAAGAGTATTACCTTCTATGAGCAGATGGAGTTCTTGGTTAGCAAGAGAGCAACATCCCAGCACCAATGAGGAGCCAAAATCGGCTGGACAAAACAAAGCACAAGGCAAGACTAAGTTTTGAATTTTCGTTTTGCCAAAAGGGGTAGAAGAAGGTGGAGTTTCAAGACTATTTTTACCTCAAAATGATAAGGAGATGAAGGTGCTTCCAATGGTGGTCTCAAACCTTCAAATGGAGAATACCCATGGAGATGAAAGTAGTGGTTTTCACTTTTGAAAAGAGGGGTATACTCTCCTTGACAAGAGGAATCCAATGGTGTAATTTTTATTGTGTTTGGAGTTGATTTGGCCCTTCAAAAATATGAGATAAGGAGGGTGTTGGTGGTGGCTTCACAAATCGCCATTAATGGCTGAGAGGGGAGGAAAGAAAATCGAAGAGAGGAGGTGGGTACGATGGGAGAGTGAGGGGGTAGAGGAGAGAGAGTTTTATTTTGCTTTTTTACTTTACCCCTGTCCTTTTGTTACTAAAGACAAATAAGGAAGGGAAATTAAGAGAGGGGGAGTGAGTGAGCCGGCCCATACCAGCAACCAAATTTTTGACTTTTATTTGCAAAAGTGGACACACTAGCTTTATTTTATTACACTCTCGCCCCCCAACTTCCCGTTTGTTACAGTTTTTACTAACCGGAGCCCGTTTTCCGGAATTTTCCCTTTTAATTATTTTTATTGGTTATTAAGCTTTCGTAAATGCTTAATAATTGTTATTTAATGATTTATAATTTTTACAGGCGTTTGGACCACTTAAAGTCACTTTTTTGGGTTTCTCGAAAAACCTGCTCTAAAGCTCTATTAGCGTTTTAATTCATTATTTGGATCTGTTTTCTTCGGGAGTTGTTCCCATATATTATTTAGGTCTTATTAAACCTTTAGAATCCATATAATACGCTAACCGAGGTCTCCCTCCTATGGTTATTTAACGCTTATTTAGCGTCTTTCACTTTTTAAGCGTTTATTTATTTCTTTTGGATTTATTTTTCCTTACCAATATTTCTTAATCATTATTAGGCTCTCTAATACCTATTAGGATCAATTTAATCGCCATATTAAGGTCGGGGTATTTCAATCTAACCCCCTTAAGTACTTTGCCCTCAAAGTGTTCGAGGTTACAGGTTTACGATGCTTACTCGTCCTTACATGTCCTCAATACAAAAGTCACACATTCTCCCTCCTTACAATTTCCCAAATTCGTACCAAATTCCAATTTATATTCATTGCTTCTATCCTATGTGTGATTCTTGTGACCACTTGAGGGGAGCTTCAAGAATCGTTCGACCCTGATGTGATCAGCACCAGTGTTGAACTTCTTTCCGCCCCAATTTGTGTTCGGTTTCCCTTGATCTGATCAGGATCAAGTTCGACTTCCCACATCAGATTCAAGCAAACAAATAATTTAATTGTTCCCATTTTCCATCTTTTTACCATTTTTAGTTATAATTACAATTTCACACATCTCCAAAGGATGGAATCCCGTCCATCAATCATCCTCAATCTACTTCCCAAATACTTACCTCGAGGTTCCATACCTAAGTGCTCATTTCATCAATCTTCTCTACTTTCATCCATCACTCTCCAATATTCTAACTAGGGATTACCATACTTGTAAAATTTTGTTGTCCTCAATTTACTTCCAATCATTTACCTAGGTATACGCTACCCCTAGACTTCATTCATCTACTACTTTCATTCATTTCATATTACTTCTTCCAAGGCTACAATACTTGTGGAGCTCCGTCCACTACTCATTACTTTTCTTTTACTAGTACTCTTACATGGTGTTACAAGGTAGGTATATCCATCCTATGGTATTTGCATCTCTCATGCCTAGTTACCACGATTTCGATATGAATGAATACTTATGTTTATTTAACATAGGCATCAATCATCAATTCGTTTCTCATTTGTGCTATGCACACTATAATTTATGTGTTTTATTTATAAACTTCACATTATGCAATTTTCGCTCTACCCCCCTTAAAAGGGATTACACCCACGTAATCAACCATATGTTATTATTATTAAACATTGGTTTACTCGATTTGGGCAATCTGAAGCGTTTAGCTTCACTACGGTATACTATACAATATGCTCTGGTCAAAGGGTCTTAACCATACCAATGGTTTAGTCCTTGCACCAAGGATTTCTATATGGGTTTATTTAACTCATCATTAATTCGGTTCTAGCCTATTAGGCTTCAAGGCATTAATAGCCCTTCTGTTATGCTTACTAGGTATATTATCTCCTAACTAGGGCCCACTAGCTTCTGCTGCGTGACCCTGATAATCTTAGTACTTTATAGCTCTTTGGTTATTCCAAATGTGCTACTCATCGCCTCTTTATCCCCTCGTTGTGGGAATGAGGTGTACTAACAGTGTGGTATTCTTTTACTTCTGTTTGAACTCAACGAGTTTAAGATTTATAACCAGCTCTCTGGCAATCTATTATGTATACTACTCGTACTCCCGTGATTATTCACTAAGCTCTTCCGGCTTATTATCGGGCGAGGTTAAGTCACCACTTAACTGTAGTGCTTCCTCTGTTATCAATAGCTTCCGGATTATACCAGTTTTTCGGGTTCAGTACAAGTGTTCTTTACTTGTATGACCTTGCAATTTCTATGCGTTGGTCCTAGTGACTTTCTTAAGTCTCCTTTCACTCTTTATTCCATTGGAATTCACATTTTGTGATTGTTAGTGTGTTGTACACTCTTCGTGCTTCTTTGGCCTTAGGCCGCACGGTTTGTTGTTAAGCTTGCTTAACTGGCTTATGCCATGTTTGTTGATGAAAAGAAGGGTTTACTACGGTTTACATTCTCCATATCCTTAGCCATCCCATTAGATCATTAGCTGCACAAATGCAATACCAAAACACTCAGTCATACAGAGTGCAGAGGCGTAAACGTTTGACAGTAAGTCACTTATGTGATTGGAAAGAATATCTCTGCCTGTCATCTCATACCTATACTTCGTGTCATTATCTGCTACATCCTCATAGCGGTCGCTTGTTGCGCACCGTATTCTTACTCATTGTACAACATTGTTTTTATTGTTTCTGTTACTGTGGTAGTTCCTCTTTACTTATTGCCATTATCATTGGCACCATTTCCTTATGGCATGAACACTGAGGGTTTCCTCTGTTCGTGTATATGACGGTTGTCGTAGCATACTGCAGTATCATTATCTTCCTAATGCGGAGATGTTTTTATTTCCAATTGGGTTTCATGTGTAGGTTAGCTTACCTCACATTACTTCCTCATTCATGATATAGTTTGCCAACTAACTTCGTTGACCAAAGATGAAGTGGTTTATCGGGTTACAAGCTCTCTTGAGCGTTGGTCATTCATGGTGTACACTGTGCACTCACATTGATTGTTTTTGACCATTACTGCCTCCATAATGCTGAGCGTTAGTTATAGGCTCTAGCTGTGTAGTTTTACTTGTATGTACATCACCGGGACATCCCAAGAAACTTCGAGGGTTTTATGGTCCCGTTCTCCAATTGAAGGGTATTTTATCACTAACAAGTGAAGGTTCATGTTGAGGGGTTGTCTCCACTCATAGGTCTCATAACAAGGTTACTATGTTAGTACCTGCTTACGTACTGCATATGGAGTATACTTACTCCTTTAAGTCGCGATGGTTAGGAATGTCTTTTCCTTGTTTTATCGCCTCTTGGCAATATCTATATGTGTAGGCTCTATTGTTATAGTAGATGGAAGCCTCTTCTAAGGGTTCACATCTTCACCACCTCAGTGGTCTTCGATTAACGAGGGTTACTTTTCCTCGGGTTTCCCATAGGGTCCAAATGTGGACTAGGCCAATGTTGGCATCATCACGATTCTTATGCCCCTGTGCTACCATTGCTACAGAAAGCATGAAGGTAATTAAAAGCTTGTCAACTGTATACTAGACTGATGCTCTAGTGACAGTGACACTGAGTTGACCGTTACTCCAAGTCACTCAGGACGTTGGGTTTGAATTGATGGTCCAGTTGTTGATTTCTTGTCGTATGAGACAATAGTTCTTGCAAGTCTTGTTAGTAAATGGTGTGGGTTTTGCAACCGTTTAAGGTTATACAACGCATCAGGTTTATGGCTTTAGAGCCTTATTGCTGCAAGCTATGCTCTTTGCAAGCTGCTTATACATGTTCCACTCTCTGTATACCACCATAGGTTGGAGATATTGTTGGGCTCCATGGTAAGTCATGACATCACGCTTCCGTTCGTAGGAGGCCCCGTTAGGCATTCTGATGTCTATCAGTGCCATTCGGTGGCTGAGGGTATTTCTTGCTAAGTGAAATCCCTTCGGTGTCCTAACCGAATGTTCGTCCTGGTTGTCGTGCCCTCTCCATGACGCTTCGTTCGATTGGTGTTAAGTCAGACACCCTTCGAGAATTGCTCCTGGGTGTTGTTAGGTTATGCCGTTACATCCGGCTAACGTTTATGATATGTTATCACTATACCGCCTTGCGTTATTGTATTTAAGCTATTCCCTTTAGGTTATAACGTCTCCCGTCATTGGGTAGACCGTTTATACTTGCTCCTAGTGCTTGAGTCTAGGTTAAATATCCTCATCGATAATGGATTATATTCAGTGGTAATCTTGTGATCGCTCTTGGGAACCCTGTCCCGTTTGTTGAGCCTCGTGGTGTTCACGTTAGGCGATCGCCTTACTGTGTTTAGGCTGGGTATACTTTCTAGCTGTCATGTATTTGCTTGATGTCTTGAGACATGTCCCATGTCTATACTTACTAGTCTGTGCATTTTGCACTTTCTAGTTCTTATTCCTTATCTTCAGATGGATTCTCTGAGTTCCTTTAGACTTGATCGTCTGAGGTGTCCAGCTGTTCTGATTTGAACTCACTCATGGTCCGTAGAACGGAGTTGACTACTTACCGTGTGTCGTTCACTACATGTATACATACGTGGGGTACCATATTGATACGTTACCACTTACCCGACTATATGTCAGGCCCGCAAGCTCCTTCAGAGTGCGGTTGTCCCACATCCCGTAATTGGGTACACTCGTAGTGTTCGTCACACGCCTAGGTGAAGTATTATGTTGTCAACTCCTCTTGTATCATTCTATGATACTCACCGTAATTATGTTGGTTCGGTTTTTAAAATCCAAGGTTTTAAAAGAAAGGTTTGTGGGTTTTGAAAGAAAACTTGGTTTGAAAATAACGTTCGGTGTTAAAAGATGTTCTTCATGGCATAGCCATGTTTGAGGTCTTGACCAAGTCCAGCTTCTTGCTGACTGGTATGTCCTTATTACAATGGTCGGGCTGCTGAGCCTTTCCAGGTTTCCATTCTTCCAATTTTAGGATTTGTGATCCGGTAGTAGCTTCGTTGCAGTCACGGTACATTACTATGTACTTGTGGTGTGTTAGAAGTCCTCCATATGTTCCTGCTCTTACTGCACTTGCCGTGGCAAGTGCGTGGTACTGGTGGTTTTTGGGTAAACCTATACCGATCACAGTATGGTTTCCTCTTGCATTTAATAGTCTTGTTGACTCTTCCCTTGATCATATTGATCTATGGTTGGGACACTTGATTCTTTAGGTGGCTTCTCAGCGATCTGGACATGGCTGTCGTAGATCTGGGTAATTCTCCAATCCTTGGAGATTCCCTTGATTTGGTTTAGTGTTATTCCTTGTTGCTCGTTCCCACACATTTATTGTGGTTATTGAGCCTTAGCTTGTTTAGGCACTACTCTTGTAGTCCTACCGGTTCATATCCCGTGGATGTCCTTATAGCTGTACAAGCTATGTCGGCCAGGTATTGTAACCTTTTGGCGTTGTAGTTTCGGAGTTAACCACTCCTGACTATGTCCTTAGTCAACTGGTATACCCTTGGTGGTATTATTTAGCTACTGCTGCTCCGCAGACTTGTGTCGCGGGTTCCATTACTACTTTTCCCATTTTGTTGCACGGTTAGTGCTTCCTTCCTGCTGCTGGTTGGTTAGCTAGGTTTCACGACTGCAGAGCACGTCGCCCCATGCTGTTGTAAGTTGCAGCCTCCTTGTGATTGGAGTGCTCATCCTACCTCTTTAGATGCGGGTATTGTTGTTCAACCGGGATCCATCTCCGGGACTCCCAATTCTTGGAATCTACCATATGTCGGTTCTTGTTACTATGTGATTGCTTCACAACTACCAGATCGGGTTTTTCCCGAGTATGAGAAGACTTTTCTTCTCTCTGGCGTCCTTTCCCAGTTATACAATGGGGTTTCGGAGGGCGGGTCTGGTAGTGTAGGTATCCGTACTCACCGATGGTTCTTAACTAGCATATCTCTAATGCTAACACTCAGCCCATAGCCCTAAGTTCTAATCCTAACTCGGTATTCTAACTACTCGGTATTTCCAGTCATCAAAGCGACACTTCGCTCTGATACCACTTTTTGTAACACCCCTACCATTAATACAATCATTAGCGTCCAATCTCCTCGTGCTTTCAGAGTCATGCAACGGATACATACTTATATACAGTGGGTGATACAATGCCATCAGTCACCCACGTGACACAGGCTACTACTACATACAGCATCGGTCTGATGGACCGGAATATCCGAGTACTACACAAATGCAAGTCTTACTACAATTACGAATCAAATACTACAATTCCCATTCCATACAATCCACAAGTTCAATACCGTAAATATCATTCACGAGTTTACTAGGGTCCTTATACAAGAATAATACCTCTTCCAAACTCATACTTACTCACTAGGAGTCTACCCACTACCCATTCCTCACAGCCTACTTGCTTTCTAAATACAAGGGTGTGCCATTTAGTACACCTCTACATTCTACTTCTAGCTATCCAAGTGTAGCCACCGGTCTCTTACCTTGACCGTATCCGCTTCGGGTACCTGCACACTAAAAACGTTCCCCCTAGGGGGTCAGCTTTCGCTGCACATGATAACCGCATACCCCGCGTACTAGTGAGGGTACGCCGACCACTTGGTCGAATACATGCGATTGGTTTCTTTCAAACATACATGCATACATGCTCTTATACATAACATTACAATACATTACGCAAGGAATACATACATACACATCAATACACGCTCTTCAATGCATACATGGTAACCCATACAAGCCATCAGATACATTCTTACCTTCCCGAGATCCGCATTACACAATACATATACAATACATACGCAATACATACACAATACACCATCCTTGTTAGCTCATGTTGGTCCACCCGGGTTAATCGGGTGGAGATTACTCTTTTACTCGTTCCACAGTACTTACGCATACATACTCATACTCATACGTACTTACTTACTCTTACTCATGTTAAGTCGTCGGGACCTCCGGGCAGGGACTACACGGTCCCACCACCGGGCTTTACTTGACTCACCAATCCGGGATGCTACCCATTTAAGGGGTTTGGGCCGCGGACCAGTTTAAGAGTCAGGAATCGGATCCAACCTCTTGTGTCTCCTCATCCTCACGCGTGGCCGAAGCTATATCGGACTTCTACTCATTCCAATTTATTCCTTACTTATGTTAGGAGTTAGGTAGTTAGGAATTAATAGAAGTCACACACCCAAGCCACAATAATACAATACAATGTTCATATACACATCCATACAAAGTACAATACAATATACAAGTACACTACGAAATGCAATACACTTCATCATCTTTCATATATTTCATGAATTATACAAACTATTGTTCAAGACAAATATCAAGAACAATGTAAACAAGTGCAAGTAAGTGGAATATAGTCCGATTCATGCATTTATCTTATTTAGGTGATCAAATAAGCACACAAATCGGGGTAACCAGATTAGGATACAGGGCATGAAGAAATCATACCTTTCACCGTTGATTTACTCTAGCGGGCGTTCCCTTGTTCCTTTGGTTCACATTTGTTTCTCGAATCAATGACTACATGCCAAATGATTCAATTAATACTAAGCTTTACAATACATACATAATTACTACGCCCGTACTTACCCCGTTATCCCGTTGTTTCGGTTTAACTTAATGTTCTTATACTTACAATTCCCTTAATTTGTTTCCTTACTCGTCTACTTATTTTCTTACCATTACTACTTCATTAATGGTGTATTACAACTTACATATGCTTATATGTGTATAGGCATATATATACATACCTATGATTACTATAATCATATAATAAAACATTTTTTTTGTCTCGACCGAACTTGCCAATCCGGTCGCAAGTCCGGTCCATTCCAGTAGCTCTCATTACGGGAGAATTTTCTGGTCCGACCGAACTTGCATGTCCGGTCCCAAGTCCGGTCTATTCCAGAAGGTTTCAGACGGGAAAATTTTCTGGTCCAACCGAATTTGCAAGTCCGGTCGCAAGTCCGGTCCATTCCAGAAGCTTCCCGTCTTTGTGATTCTGGGCTCGACCGACCTTGCAAGTCCGGTCGCAAGTCCGGTCCGGCCCAGTACTTCAGTTTTAAAATCTGTTTTCAGCTGGTTTCTTTACCCATTGTTTCCCCAATCTTTACCAATATTTCCCCACTTGATTTAGCACCATTTAGGCTTCCAAATATACCATAATTCATCCACCAATCCCATTACTAAATCCATCAATCAACTTACACAATTCCCTCTCTTCTTTTCCAACAATGTAACAGTTTTTGTTTTACTTATGCTACAGATTTTTAAACCAACTTCTACCATTCATTACTTCCTCTACTAATGTCATTTCTAGCATCTCAAATACATTTCCAAGTCATTACACTACCTATACCCAAGTCCAACTCTCTTCTTAGCAAATCTTGCACACTAATTCTTCCTAGTTCCACAATGCATTTTGATGCCTCTTTGCTACAGATTTTTACCTCCTTATATCCTCATACCACACTACCATTCCATGGTTGCTAAATCTCCTTACTCATCCAAATACATACCTTGGTTCTCCCATTCACCAAGTCATTCTTAAATACATAATTCCTACCAAAATTTTGCCATAGTTCATCTACTTTTCTTACTTAGCCACACATACACAATCTCACTTATTTCATTCCTAATCTAGCCACACCCTTGCAAGGGTCCTACCAGCACACATACAAATATAAATTCCTCAATACCTTCTCAATCCACAATACCAATGCACATATACTATACACTTGGCCCTAAGGCCTATAATTCACATACTAGTTCACTAATACCCAAAATTCCAATACTACAATACCAACACAATATTTTGGGTTCTTTAAATTGGTTTACCCATTCCCATTACTCTAATGCATTAAATGTAGCATTCAAGAGAGAGCTCT
The DNA here is from genome assembly GCA_023374045.1 of Limonium bicolor. NCBI lineage: Eukaryota > Viridiplantae > Streptophyta > Magnoliopsida > Caryophyllales > Plumbaginaceae > Limonium > Limonium bicolor. The sequence goes on from CM041776.1 coordinate 244,732,953, forward strand.
TACCTTAAGCTCTTATTTCCTCTTTTCTTTTCCACTTCTTCTCTTCTCTTTCCTTCTTGTTCTCGATTTCAAATGGAGTCCACACTCCAATTCTACAGCCCATATCAATACACACCACTACTTAGAAAACCATATTTACTAACCTAGGGTTTGCACATGTTTAAGGTTTTAAAAGAGTATTACCTTCCTATGAGCAGATGGAGTTCTTGGTTAGCAAGAGAGCAACATCCCAGCACCATTGGGGAGCCAAAATCGGCTGGACAACAAAGCACAAGGCAAGACTAAGTTTTGAATTTTCGTTTTGCCAAAAGGGGCTAGAAGAAGGTGGAGTTTCAAGACTATTTTTACCTCAAAATGATAAGGAGATGAAGGTGCTTCCAATGGTGGTCTCAAACCTTCAAATGGAGAATACCCATGGAGATGAAAGTAGTGGTTTTCACTTTTGAAAAGAGGGGAATACTCTCCTTGACAAGAGGAATCCAATGGTGTAATTTTTATTGTGTTTGGAGTTGATTTGGCTCTTCAAAAATATGAGAGAAGGAGGGTGTTGGTGGTGGCTTCACAAATCGCCATTAATGGCTGAGAGGGGAGGAAAGAAAATCAGAAGAGAGGAGGTGGGTACGATGGGAGAGTGAGGGGGTAGAGGAGAGAGAGTTTTATTTTGCTTTTTACTTTACTCCCTTGTCCTTTTGTTACTAAAGACAAATAAGGAAGGGAAATTAAGAGAGGGGGAGTGAGTGAGCCGGCCCCATACCAGCACACACCCAAATTTTTGACTTTTATTTGCAAAAGTGGACACACTAGCTTTATTTTATTACTCTCGCCCCACAACTTCCCGTTTGTTACAGTTTTTACTAACCGGAGCCCGTTTTCCGGAATTTTCCCGTTTAATTATTTTTATTGGTTATTAAGCTTTCGTAAATGCTTAATAATTGTTATTTAATGATTTATAATTTTTACGGGTCCGTTTGACCACTTAAAGTCACTTTTTTCGGGTTTTCTCGAAAAACGTGCTCTAAAGCTCTATTAGCGTTTTAATTCATTATTTGGATCCGTTTTCTTCGGGAGTTGTTCCCATATATTATTTAGGTCTTATTAAACCTTTAAAATCCATATAATACGCTAACTGAGGTCTCATACCTCCTATGGTTATTTAACGCTTATTTAGCGTCTTTCACTTTTTAAGCGTTTATTTATTTCTTTTGGATTTATTTTCCCTTACCAATATTTCTTAATCATTATTAGGCTCTCTAATACCTATTAGGATAATTTAATCGCCATATTTAAGGTCAGGGTATTTCAATATTGGTTGGCTTGTCAATGAATATGAAACTTTTATACTCGGCGTTGTTGTTGACGTCACCGCATAGTGATTTTATCACTGTGGAGAATGACGAGGGTCTAATTCACTATCAAGCTGCTGTAGGACAAGCACTTTGATTTGATATATATATAACCAATTTCACCAACACATTCAAGAGGTATTAATAAATGTATCCATCCTCAAGTCAACAGTCATGTGAGTGATACTACCTTGTATTATTTGATTGCATGACTGCTTAATTAGTTGTTTTAATAAAAAGTAAATAGCTGGCGTTATTGTCTTTATGGTGCAAGCATGTGCAGTTTAAGGGGCTCAACGTCCACCACAATAATAGTTTTGGATTCATGTGTCCTGCTATGTGCACCGAAAGAACTATGACAAGTGACGCTCAAGGCAGTATGCAATATATGACAAATGCAATCTATATGTGCAAACAAGTCATACATCTTGCTACCATATTATCAAGGGTATGTTTTTTTATTATTTCTCTTAGTATATTCTATTTATAAATTGTTCTAGTTGTATAATGATTTCAATTGAATTGTAATATGTGAATCGTCGACACTGGTCATTGCTTGTGTTGGTGATGAAGCACCCAAGAATCCTACAGTTTGACTCATTTGGTAGGAGTGCCAAGAAACCAAAGATATCAACAGTGATACTACAGTGAGCTACTTATCTTAAACATATTTTTATTACTTAATAATATTGTTTCAAAACTTTCAATTTAACTATGTGTAATTAAAACAGTATGTCCGCTATAGTTCCATAAGAGCTACATTCATGTGAATGGAAAGACAAATGGAGAATAAAATTCCTTGGAACCTAGTCAAAGTATTGTAGATTACTTAATTTGAGTGATAAAGTCAATACTAGTTAACAAATATTGATAGTAAACTTGGAAGAATAATTGTGAATATACATGTATGTATAGTGTTCAGTGCAGCTTGGGGGTCAGAATGTGGATACTATGTCATGAGATATATGCATGACATAGTAGCAGCGTCGACCCTTTTACTAGAAACTCGTTAGACAAGGTATATAACATTCTTTGAAAGTTTTGGCTTATGTCTTTACATGTTATTACACTTCTAGTTTTTCATTAATATTCCATTTTTGTTCAAGTCTTTCGAACAATTGATAGGCGGTGGTGAATATGAAGATCATCACACAGTTGAGATGCTTGAAGAATGGTTGGAGTTTGTCTGCACAAATTTACTTCCTTGTTGATCATTATGTTGTATTGGGTACTGTCAGGATATTGTACGTAGTTGTAATGCGTAGCAATTGTAGATGGTGCAATGGTAGAATTGAAGTGCATTTGATTCTTTATTGTATAATGAAAATGTTGTTTGCGTTTGTTTGTTTGTATGTTGTGGCGCGCCGTTGATATAGATCGCTTTTATAACTTTGTGAATGTGTAATGAAGCGCCCTATTGTGGTGCCAACATTATTAAATCACTATATAGGTTTGATTGAATGTTTTGGTGCATTGTGGACCTGTGGTGAACCACTGACATAGGTGACCGGAGTAACCAACCTAGGGTATATCTATGTGGTTTTAAGCTTACAACTACCGAGATAGGTTATGGGACAGTCAAAATCAGATATTTTTTGTGTACTCACTAGTTTCGACCGACCCAGGAGACCGACCATGGACCGACCCATTGCGTATCCGAGATAGGTGTGCTCAATTATTGATTTTGGCGAGCACTTATCTCGACGGTTTCTTTTATAACCATCGAGATAGACTGGTCTATTTTGGTAGTTGTACAACCATCAAAATAGGTTCTCACACCTATTTCGACGGTCTCCATTTCGGCGGTTATGATATCCGAAATAGACTATTTTCTACTAGTGGAGATGGGTGGCTTGATAGCCACACTTCTTTCCTGGTGCAAATCATTCCCTGATTCAATATTTATTAGAGCACCTGGTCTATTCCTAAAGCCAAATTTTAAATTGGGGATTACTCTTAGCGGTAGGTTTAAAGTCTGTAATACGCTCATTTGCCTAGCTAACAGAGGTTGGCTCTATGAGTACGCTCTAGAGATAAGTAGCCATTTTTTTTGTTTTAACGGGTCTCTTGCAGGATCCGGTGAACCATATGTGTCGGGCTGAGAATTTCAACTAGCATGTCAAACTTTCGCAACTCTATAGATTGGATATCTCGCTAGTGCAAGAGGAAGATACCGATTGATCTCGTATAAGACTAGTAACAATTACCGAAATTATCTACTTCATCTAGATTGAGTAATGCAAGCGCTGTGATAAACTCCGGCAAAAGACCCCACTGGCCATAAGGGCATCCACAATGGTGTAGATTTCACCTTTATGTATTAGGAAGAAACTTAAAAAACTATTGCAGTGGTGTGGATTCCCTCTTATTTCTCTCTCTTTGTTCCTTAAATAAGGAATGTTATACAAATCTATACTATTGGCTATAACACTGCAACGATAATAAAAAAATAAAATAAAAACTCTTAACGGAAAGCTAAAATAAAAATAGTTGGTGAAGGGAGAAGAATGCTAACAAAATTTCTGATTGTAAAGATGAGAGTTTCTTAATAAATAAAAAATAACAATTGTATTGATGTGACACTTAGAATTGTGATATTGTGGATGCCTAAGAGCAACCACAACAGCACAAGAGTTCTGAACATTTTCCTATATGCCATATCATCAAAATAATATATTATATTTGGTAAGAAACTTTATCATCCTACCTATCACTACAATAACTAAAACTCTAAACTCATTTCTTCTAAAAAGCAACCAATTGAAGTTGTGAAAGTTATGGGAAAGTGTGAACAACCAATGAGAATTAGAAAAGTACAATCCTTAACTAAGAACTTTGGAGAGAGAATTTGAGTTGAATCCACTCTATTGTGGAGGTTTTTTCTTTTTCCTTGCTGACACATTGGGTGGATTCCACTCTATTGTGGATGCTCGAAGCACCTAACAGAGGCGGACGGGGAGGGGGGGGGGGGGGCTAGGGGCTCCAGTCTCCCGAAAATTTTGAAAATTTGTCAAATACTTTTATAAATTTTTTTAAAATACAACATAATATAAAGTTTTAAAGAAAATTAGTGTCAAAAATTTTTTTAGCCCTCTAAACAAAATTTTTGGGTGTCAAAATTTTTTTAACCCCTAAACAAAATTTCTGGGTTCGCAATTGGCACCTAATTAAACCCGAAGCCAATTGGTGGCTCCGTATAGTATATGTATGTGTATACAGTTATTAATTAAGTCGTTAGTGAAGACTTTTATGTGCCGCGAGAGAGACATAGAAACGGAAAGGTTAGAGACCGTTAGTTGAGATGACGGGAAGTAACAATATCTGGAGGGTAGAAGTCCACGACAACAGAGATTAGTGTTCCTTTTTTTGGGAAAAGCTTACTGACTGCTTTAAATTATACGGTGTGGCATAATACCTGGACCAGTTTGTGGGTGTGTTTGTTTGTGCATACTGCATGTACTATAAATATGTGTATACCTCAAGTGGGAGAGTGGAACGAAAAAAAAGGTCATTAAAAAGTACTGTTGCGTCTGTATATATACAGAACATTATTATATAGGAAGCAGCAACAGCAGCAGCTGCTTTCTTCTCGTTTTTGTTTTATAGCAAGCTAGCTAGCTACCCATAAAGAATGATGAGCAGCATGCAGCAGCAGCAGGGATATGAGGAAGAAGAGAGTCATGAAGGAGGGTTCAGTTCGGGCAGTAGTGGTATTGGTGGTGGCGCCATTGGAGTGAGGAAAGGAAGTTGGACGGAGGAAGAAGACATTCTTCTCCGGCTGTGTGTTGAGAAGTTTGGTGAGGGTAACTGGCGCCAAGTTCCACGCCGAGCAGGTATATATTAATTGCAACCTTTTTTTTTTGGTCAAAAATTGCAATCTTTATATATATATATATATGTTTGACCAACATTCATACTATTCACTATACATCCCGGTTTCCGGTGTAACTATATGGAATATGCTTTTCAATCAGGTTTTGAGAACGGACTTTTAATTACATTGACAAATCAACGAAATTATTAATTGTTTCCAAGAACACATATATGTATATATGTAAAAAAACATATATGTGTATAGTAACTGCTGATATATAATTGTGGCTTGTTTCTCAGATAAATTTATATTAATTAAAATAAAACATAACTTTATTAACTAGTTAGTTTCAATATATCTTAGTCTAGTTCATTTTAAAATTGTGTAAAAGTTGATGATATTTATATATGTAAAATAAGAAATAAATATTACTCCCTCCGTCCTGAATTGACCGTCTGTTTACTATTTGGATATGTCGTTTGACTTCAATTTTAACATATAAGATAAATTAATTTTAAAAATTTAAGTTTTGCATATGATTCCTTACATGATAAACTATAGTTACAAAATTTAGTTTTATAAAATTATTTTATGTATATGCTTAATATTGAAGTGGAAAAACGTGCCATAAAGCAAACAGGACGGTCAATTCAGGAGGAGGGAGTAGTAATATATGAACATGAGAGGTGACCAGTATAGAAGATGGGAAGGTGATAAAAATAAAAGCTGACCTCATATATCCTACTAATAAAAATACCTTATAACCAGATAAAAATCAGCTTTCATTAAATGAACAGTGATGATAGTAAATTTGGTATATAAACAAACAATGACTAGAAGCATGTACTATTTGTTGGGCATGAATTATTGCTCGTACAACAGTCATGATGGCCGACCAATGAGATGTAAAGAGAAGATATCGATCTATCTATCTTGAAAAATTGGTGTCAATTGAGGGATGGAAAACATTGCACAGCAAACAGGGAACAGTGAACAGTGGGCCGGACACTACCTACTCTATGATGAATAAGTAATAATATGTGGAAACCGACATCCAAGTTGGGGGAGGAAGGTGTATTCATCAAAATTAGTCCCCAAGTTTAAATAATTTAATCTCAACTTTCTTATTCAAATGTGTTACACATGACTTATCTTGTAACAATAGCACTTTGGGCATTAATTATGCATGCTACTGTGCTAAGTTTCTAGCATCAACCAGTGATGGATAACTAGCTATATTGTCGGTGTTATAACATGTTTGATAAAGCTGAATTCATGATGCCCTACCATCTTTCCTCCAAAAAAAAATGGGAAAAAATAGTCCCATCCATCTGACCTTTTTTCCACTACTGAAATACTATTCACTTGCAATGATCAGCTGTTTAGTAGTAGTAGTAGTATAACTTTAAGCTTTTCGACCTTATCAAACTTTTAGCAACATTTACTGCTGGTAGATTCTTTCCAAATAAGGTGAAAACTACAGGGAATTTCCTATCATATATTCATTTTTTTAGAAAGTGCTAGCTATATGACTTTTCTTAGTGCACGTGTTTGTCTAAGTAATAGTAGTTTATAATATGTTTATTGCTTCATATATTTAATGAGGAAATGTTCCTACTTGCAGTTTAATGTTTTTATTTAGGGTAAATTTGACAGAAACTTATTAACTAAAACTCTTGACAATAACTGTGTAGGGTTGAACAGATGCAGAAAGAGCTGTAGATTAAGATGGCTCAACTATCTCCGACCTAACATAAACAGAAGTAGATTTGCTCATGATGAAGTGGATCTTATTATCAGACTCCATAAGCTTCTTGGAAACAAGTAAGATACATACATGTTTCTTTTTTCATATGGCGAGCCGAGTCGCCGGCGGCCGTTGCATGATTTCCCGTTTCGATGATTTAATTAATTAACAGTGTTAAGTCATCTTTAACAGATGGTCATTGATATCAAGACGGCTTCCTGGTAGAACAGCAAATGACGTGAAGAATTACTGGAATTCTCATCTTCGTAAACCATCATCATCAGCATCATCTCCTTCCCCACAAAATTCAGCCGTTCAGAACAAGGAAGTGGTAACCACTTCGACAGCTAAACCGGTCCACAACAACAACAACCCCAGTCATGAAGTGATTAAGCCTCAGCCTCGAACCTTGAAGAAGTCATGGACGTGGTCGGCAAGAAGACCGGTCGATTCCAAAGAGGAGAAGAACGTTCATGAGCCTAGAATGGAAACGGCAGAGGATTGGTGGAACCAATTTTTAATGCACGACGACGATGATGATATGGACAGTTTTTTCAATAATATTTGGGGGAATGGATTTGCTGGTGGTTTATCATCATCATCATCATCATCACCAGATCAGTCTGTTCCAGATCGAAGGGTGCAACAACCACCAGCTGAAGCAGGTGTTGTAGGGAAGTATTCTACTGCCGTTGAGTCTATGACTATGACGATGGAAGAAATGGACCCTTTCTGTATGGTGCCTGATGATTTCTGCCTTGACTACAATTTCTGGAATACAGTGATTGATTGATTAGAATGTAGTTGGGGGTGTGTCAAGTGGAACTGAATGTCAAGTAACGACAATTTGCTGCGTGTCGTCACTGTTCCGTATTAAGTACTACTCTACAGCAGTGCACTAGATGATCGCTTACTTGTGGCACGTGGTTAAATCCTTTAAAAGTGTCACTTTCATTACTCTTGTCATGGTCGACACTTAGTTGGAATTCTTGTCTTGATGTGATTATAACTTGAAAGATTCTACACGCACAATAAAATTCAAAAAATAAATGAGCAGGAAACTTTTAATTTGTTTATATATACACAGCTTATTTATATATTTTGTAAAATGATGACGTTTCGAATTTATAATCATCAATGTATTTATTTTAAAAAAATTTACGGTCATAAAAAAATGTATTTTATTACCTAATAATAAATTATCTTAATTAAATTTTATAGAAAATGTAATTTTTAAAAAAGATACTAGTTTAATCTATCACTATAATAAATTATCTTAATTAATTTTTGTGGAAAAGTTAATTTTTTAAAAAGATATAGTTTATTAGTTTAATCTATCAACTAATAATAAACCATCTTAATTAATATTTTTGGAAAAGGAAATTTTTTTTAAAAGATACTTTTTTAGTTGAATATACCAAATAATAAATCAAATTAATATTTATGGAAAAGGTAATTTTTTTAAAAGATACTTTTTTTACCATTTTAGTCCATTAACTAATAATAAATAATCTTAATTAATTTTTATGAAAAATGTAAGTTAATTAAAAAGATACTTTTAGTCTATAGTTAATAATATATCATCTTAATTAATTTTTATGGAAAATGTTATTTTTTAAAATGATACATTTTTTATCAAGTCAGAAAAATATTATATATAGGGTACCTGAATGTGGAATTATTTAATTCAAAGATCAAAATGGAGGAGGAAAAAAATTCAAAGAGAGGGAAGAAAACAAACTGTCGGAGATAAAATACAGATTATCCTCAATGAGATTAGGAAACGTCGAAGGGAATCGAACAATGACAAAGAATTTGATTTGAACAAACCATGGAATGAAGAAACCGTTTTTCTGGATGATTCGGAGGTAATTTTTAATCAAAATTTCTCATTTTTCACGTAACGGTCCATTTTTTTCGATTACGGACAAGTAGAACAATAATTCATTTTAAGCCGTCCATTTTGTGGATAGAGAAGCGGACATGCGCTTTCACCCTGTCTATAACGGACAATGTTGCAAAGCGTCCGCAAAATGAATGTATTTTAAGAGTCCGAAAAACAGACATTTTTCACGCGTCCGTAACGGACATTACCTAACTTGTCTGCAACGGACGGTTGATATCCGTCTGTAACGTATGTGTAAGCTATCGGTCCATTATGGACGAACTTGAAATTTTTGTAACTTTTTTGTTTGTAACGGATGTATTTTCTTATTTTTTTTGTTAGTCTTCGGTTCCACCTTATAATTCCCCTCCTCATGATTCACCGTTGGAGCTTCCTGAAAAAGAATTGATTGGTATCACTGATGTGTGTAAAACCAATCAATTTTGTCCTACTAAACACGCTCACTAGTACAAATAAGGCCTATTTCGGCGGTTCTGAACCGCCGAAATAGGGTGCGCCGAGATAGGTGTGCGACCCTATCTCGGCGGTTCAAAAACCGCCGAAATAGACTACCTATATCGGCGGTTGTTAGCTAAGAACCGCCGAAATAGGTGTGTTTAGAACAAAAAAAAACACTCCTATTTCGGCGGTTCCTAGCTAACAACCGCCGAAATAGGTCTATTTTTTAAAAAAAAACACCTATTTCGGCGGTTTCTAGCTAACAACCGCTGAAATAGGTCAATTTTAAAAAGAAAAATCGATACTATTGCCCCGTCTTCAACCTCTCGCTCACGAGATGCAGCAGTTCCAAAGATTCATATGAGGCGCAGGCATGATAATAAAAGAGGCAAGAGCATGTATGCTCCTTGTTCGCCTTGTAAATTACCGTGATTCAAGAGATTACAGGTGCAGAGAATGAATAGAGGCGCGGAGCATGAATAGAGGCACAGTTAGGGTTACAAAAATTACCGTGAGAGCGCAGAATGAATAGAGGCGCAGAGCATGTTCGATTCCTTGTTCGCCAGTTAGGGTTGCAAAATTGACATGAGGAGTAGAGCATGCTGTTGCTCGCCAGTTAGGGCTATAAAAATTACCGTGAAAGACATAGAGAATGAATAGAGGCGCAGAGAATGAAAAAGTGTGAGCATGTATGTTCCTAGTTTTCCTGAGAGAAAAATATAAGTTTGAGTATATTACCGATTTTGAAATGAACAACTTCAACTCTGTCTTCAATCTGGTGAGCAAGATTCAGCAATTCGAGGAGCAGACACAAGAAGAGAATGAAGGAGGAGGCGAAAGGTTGTGAAATTACAGTGCGTGAAAAGAATTAAGAGAGAGGGAGAAGTGAAAGGCCAGAAAAAGAATTTGAAGGGGCGGGAATTCGAATATTTGACGAAAAATAACCGCGAATGCGAAAATAGAACAGGAAAATTGACCTATTGCGGCGGTTCCTAGCTAACAACCGCCGAAATAGGTGTCATTGTTTTAGACACGGAATTTTCAGCGACCCTATTTCGGTGGTTGTTAGCTAGGAACCGCCGAAATAGGTATCTTTTGACCCTATTTCGGTGGTTCCTAGTTAACAACCGCCGAAATAGGTGTCTTTTTTTTAGACACAAATTTTTCAGGGCCCTATTTCGGCAGTTGAAAGAACAACCGCCGAAATAGGGGTGTCGAAATAGGCCTTTTTTGTACTAGTGGCTGTTGTGGAATGGGCGGCAGACGACCATTTAATTCAACTGGCAGAAGATGATAAATAGATTAGTTTTTTTTTTACTTTCTCGGGAGATTAGAAATAGATGACCCTTTAATTTAACTTGTCACTACGTGCAGTCGGATTTCCAATTCGCTCAGAAAATGACCATTTTGCTCCTGCTTTAATTTTTTTTCTAGAAATTAACATATTTACCTATAACTTGTGATATTTTACGAGGTGCACCCAAATTTCATTATATAAAGATGGTGAATACATTGTAAAATCATATTCAAATTCAGAAATCTTATAGTTAGAGAGAGCAAAAAAGGAAATGTTTTGAAAGGTTTAAAGAAATGTTTCGATAAGAAGAGCAAAAAAGATGAGGAAATAACGAAGGTGACGATCCAGATATCTTCGACGAGCATGTAGATGATGTTAACACCAAGGAGAACTTATGAGGGGCCCATTTTGAGGTACTTTTTATGATTTTTTGGTACTTTAGGTAGTAATGTAAAACAAAATTTGGTAAAAAATATGTCCAAAAAAATAAAAAAAAATGCCCAAGTAGCAGATGCTGACGCCGGCCGTTACAACCCGACGTCGTCGCCGACCATTACAAGCCGGCGTTACCGCCGACCATTACAACCCGGCGTTGCCGCCGGCCCTTCTAACCCGGCGTCGCCACCGGCTCTTGTCTATTGGCGTCACCACCGGGGTCCAACCTTAAAATCGCTATATCTTCTTCGTTATAGCCCTGATTGTTGATCCGTTTGCGCTGACGCGTTCGTCTATCCGTCTACTTCGTTTCAATTAACTTTGCTGATAATTTGTTTGATATATGTGTTGTTTCTTATTAAGTATGTACTTCTACCATTTACGAGTAGTATTAGTTGACCGAACGTAAGTATTAATTGTTTCCACTTAGGGTGTGAATAATGGTGAATTCGATGATGAATCAGTGAATGTAGACATGGGTCATCTGTTTACTAGGAGTCAAATATTTGTAAATAGAGAGGAGGCTACTACCCATGTGATATGCATTGCCGAGAATAATAACATTTTTTTAATTAGATAGACTATTAGTGAAATACCCCAAACCTTAATGTGTTAATTAATTATGTAATTATGATTTTATAAGGCTAATTAAGTCCTTAAGATCATTGGTGAAGAAATAAAAACCAAAAAGAAAAAGAAAATGCGTAAAAGTCACAAAACGTGAAAACGCGTATTTAATTATTTTAGGAGGTATATAACATTAACTAGGGTTATAATTATATTTTTATACCCTAATTACACACTAAGAACATGTGGGAAAAGTTCCCGAAGAAAACAGATCCAAATAATGCGTTAAAACGCTAATGAAGTCTTAAAGCACGTTTTTTGAGAAAAGCCGAAAACGTGACTTTAAACAGTTAAATTACCCCGTAAAAATTATAGTTGATCATATCAATATAATAAAACCTAAATGGAAGCCTAAGAGCTATTAAAATTAACAAAACGAGAAAAATCCGGAAAACGGTCCCGGATTGATGAATAGTAACAGTTCTGGTTTTGTGGGTGTTATTTGCTAAAGACCAAAATGCCCTCCTTTCAAATTGTGTAAAATTCTGAATGTCCCCCTTATACACCCACGTTTTACTCCCTTCCTCTCTTCCATCTTATTAATTCTATTCTACACACTAAAAGACAAAATTAAAAAAAAGTAATAAAGTACAAATGCATTTTCTCTCTCCTCTATTTCCATTTCTCTTCCTCTCTGATGGTACCTTCTCCTTCTCCCAGCACTCTCCTTCCTCCCAACCTGCTTCAATGGCGATTTTGGAAACCTCCACCCAGCCCTCTATCTTCTCTCCCTTGTTCAAGGCTCCACAATGCTCCAAATCCGAAAATAAATACGTATTCTTCTTCACCACATCAAGGGCTATCTTGTGCTCTTTTCAAAATCTTCAAAGGAGGAAGTTGACCTCCATGGCTGGAGCCCATTTGGAGAGAAAATTACATTTTCTTGAGCTTGGCCATCTCCTCTTTCATCTAAGGTAAAAGGTTCAAAGAAAAACTCATTTTTTCTTCATTTCCTTTCATGGCCGATTTTCCAGATTTTTAAACCCCCATTGTTTCCTCTTGTTCCAGCAATTTCATCTCCAAAATGTTGCTGGAGCCTTGCCTTGATAATTGACAAAAATTCAATTCTAGGGTTACAAGGTAATACCCTAAATTTAGTGCTCTAAGCACCTTCCTCTTATATATTAAATTAGTTTATGTGTTTAAGTATGATGATTAGTACTTATGGTCCTCATTTGAAGATTGGCTAGTGGTTAGTAAGGGTGCATTGCCCCTTGGCCAAAATTGACATGAGGAAGAGAAGAGGAGAAAAGAAAGAAAATAACTTGGAGAATCAAGGTAAATAATCTACCTTAGTTCTATCCTATGCTTTTAGAATTTTGGGGATGGGTAAATAAAAGAATGAACCAAAAATGTGATGGGAATGTGTTTGTTCTCTATACGAGAGAATTGTGATTTTGTTTAATGCATTGTGTAAATTGTGTGATTTAAGGGTCTTAGAGCCAAGTTATTTATGATTAATGTACCTTGGGATTATTGTTGTGTATATGTTGAGATTGTGTGTTGTTAGAACCCACTTAGGGTTTGGTTAATTGAATTGTGAATGTTTTGGTGTTAGGTGAATAAGACAACAAAATTTGGATAAGTTGGGTTAGTCATGAAGTTATGGCGAATTTTCTGTAGAAAATAGCTGTGTTAATGGTATTTGTGAGTAAAAATGACCTAGGGGATTACTAGGTGCTTGTAGAGATTCATGTGAGTTAGTTAATCACCCTAGAACCACTTGTTTAAGGATGGAGGATTGTTATGGAAACATCTGTAGCATGAATGGAGTTGGATGTCTTGGAATACCTAGAAAAGAAATAGAGTTTTGACCTTGTGAAATGGTGAGTGACTTGGGTATTAGAAGTGCAAAAGACTAGGAATGAATGTGGTATGGTCAAATGGTAAGGAGAAGGTTAAAGTTGTCATGGGATTGTTTTGAGAATGCACTAATGTGCATAGTGTGTAGAGAACGAGAAATGAGAGTGTAGAATTGTTGAATTAAGCAAGAGTTGGGTGAAAGTTTGACTAATGATTTGAGGAGGTTTTAAGTGTTTTTAAGGTGTTTAAAACATGTAGAAAACATGTGCAAAGAATTACGAATGATTCGGTATGAATTTGGGGTTGAAAACTGCTCAAAAAGTGTCAATTTAAGCACCTACAAACTTGGTCCGGGTTTGTAAACAAGTACACAAACCCGGACCACCCTTAAAACACGGCAGAACCTTATTCCAGCATGTGGTCCGGGTTTGTATGTCGGTACACATACCCGGACCAAGGCAAAATTTAGGAAGAATCACATTTCCGGGATTGGTCCGGGTTTGTAACCCCGGACACAAACCCGGACCAGTTCAAAAATGCTCCAGAATGTGTTTTTAAGTGTTGTGATGATGAGGGATTGATTTGGGATGGTTTTAGATGATGATTAGGCCTTGTTTTGTGACTTTTAAAGGCCATTGGAAGTATGAACAAGTGTGAGAGTGAATGTGTAAGTTGTGAACTTAAGATCACATAAGTAAGTTAAGGATAACGGGACAACGTGGTTAAGTACGGGAGTAATATTAGCTTACATACCGTATAATCATGATGTTAATAAAAACATTTGGAATAATACCAGTTGTTCGGAAACTACCCGGGGAGCGTGAGATGACGCGTTGGAGTAAATCCTCGGGGACACGGTAGAGTAACCCATGGTGTAAGGTATGGTTTTCTTGCAACCTGTGTCCTACCGGGTTACACCGGCTTGTATGCCAACTTGATTTTCTGTATGTTTGCCACCTTGAAAGATAAAGCATGTAATGAGTTTACATTAATTCATTTATGTGGCGTATTTAGTTTCGATACCGTTTAACCTCGAATATGTGTTAAACCGTAGCTAACCGACTCTAGGATCACATAAGAGATCGGTATTCGGACTTAACGTCCCAACCTACGGGAACGTTCTAACTACGGCTATCAGTGCGTTAGTTGTATAATGTGGCTGTGTGTGATGTGTGTTGCCCTTTTTGGAGTATCTCGTTATTTAACGATTGTGGTTGTTCATGTATGTCGAATTGTATGTTACCTCCCTTGTGTGTTTAACTAAGTTTGTAACACCATATGGTGTCATGATATGATAACTTCCATAAGGGAACTTCTAACTAATGTATGATTGGGGGGGTGAGGAATCCGGGTGTCCGGTCGCGCGCGTATGTACACTAGTACAAAAAACGCCTATTTCGGCGTCCCTATTTCGGCGGTTGTAACAACAACCATTGAAATAGGTGCCCCGAAAATTCTATGTCTAAAAAAAGGCACCTATTTTGGCGGTTCCTAGCTAGGAACCGCCGAAATTGGTGCCTTTTTTTAGACATAGAATTTTTGGAAGCCTATTTTCCCAGTTTTTTTTCAAAAAATTCTGTCGGCGGGAAAATTTCAGCCTATTTCGGCGGTTCCTAGCCAGGAACCGCCGAAATAGGTGCCTTTTTTTAAACTAAAATTTTTGGAAGCCTATTTTCCCGGGTTTTTTTTCAAAAAATTCGGACCGCGGGAAAATTTCAGCCTATTTCGGCGGTTCCTAGCTAGGAACCGCCGAAATAGGTGCCTTTTTTTAGACATAAAATTTTCGGAAGCTTGTTTTCCCGGTTTTTTTTTCAAAAAATTCGGACCGCGGGAAAATTTCAGTCTATTTTGGCGGTTCCTAGCTAGCAACCGCCAAAATAGACTTTATTTCATTATATATATCGCAACTGCTCTTCATCTCTCTCCTCTCACGGTAATTTTGCAACTCTAACTGGCGAATGTACATGCTTTGCGCTCCTCTCTGCATCTCGCTCACCAGATTGAAAACGGGGTTGAAGTAGTTCATTCTAGAACCGGTAATATACTCGAACTTATCTTTTTCTCATTGGAGAACAAGCTACATACATGCTCTGCGCCTTTCATTCTCTTTGTTTTGTCTGCGCATTTCTTTATTCTCTTCTTGTGTCTACGCCTATGTAGTGACAAATCACTGAAACCGCTGCATCTCACTCACTAGATTGAAGACGGGGCTGAAGTAGTTCATTCTGGATCCGGTAATTTACTCAAACTTATATTTTTCTTTTTGGAGAACAAGAAACATACATGCTTTGCACCTATTTATTCTCTTCTTTGTGTTTGTGTCTCTTTATTCTCTTCTAGTGTCTGCGCCACTACAATCTCTTCACACTCACGGTGATTTTGCAAGGCGAACAAGAAGCTTACATGCTATGTGCCACTGTTCATTCTCTTGCTTTTGCGCCTCTACAGAGATGCAAAACTGTTGCATCTCACTCCCGAGAAAGAAGACGATGCAGCTAATTTTTTTATTTTTTAAAAAAATACCTATGGCGGCGGTTGTTAGCTAGGAACCGCCGCCATAGGTGTGTGTTTTTTTTTGAAAACCACCTATGGCGGCGGTTCCTAGCTAACAACCGCCGCCATAGGTGTGTTTTTTTCAAAAAAAACAACCACCTATGGCGGCGGTTGTAGCTAGGAACCGCCACCATAGGTGTTCTATCTCGGCGGTTGTACAACCGCCGAGATAGGGTCTCATCCCTATTTTGGCGGTTCTAGAACCGCCGAAATAGACCTTTTACAACCGCCGAAATAGGCCCTTTTTGTACTAGTGGTATGGGAGTTGATATCTATATTTGGTTCAACTCTCTCCCTTGTTCGGTTGTTTTCCTTCTCGGAATTCAATCTCCCACGAGCCTATAGCTGGCTCTCCTACCTTGACTATTAATCGGGGCTAGGGGGATATGTGTATGGTGTGACCGGGTATATATTATGGCCGACACATCTAAGTAAAGTAAATGTGTACGGTGTGTTCGGAGCTATATTATATCCGACACATCTTAAGTAAAGTATACGTTCTCTAAGAAGAACAATAAGTTATTATGTTATGAGCTCAACATGAGAATACAAGTATTCTCTAGGCTCTAATCAGTTGGCTAACCCTCATTTCGGTCCGAGTCCTCACGAGACTCTCCTGAGCCATGTTGTGTGTATGTTAATGTGTGATGTATGTTGTTATGTTGAGTACATTGATCACCAATACCAAACCCCAAGTTATTATAAGAAGTAAATATGTGTAACCCGAATAGACGGGTAAGTGTTAACCAATAAGAATAGAGCCCTTGAAGTAAAAACCCTTATGGTCTAAAGACCAAGTAAAGTGATTTAGTAAACGTTAATGTGTAATACTTGATAACCGTGTTTCTGTGTTGATTACCTGTTGTTTGTAATGTGTGTTTATAGTTTCTCATGCATGATTTAAATATAATCAACCGCATGCTTACACGACAATTAGTTGTGTGTGGCCCGGTAGTATGCGGGCTGCACGATTACCATACCAGCAAAGGTGCTGAGCCCCTTTGGGGCCACCCATTACTTTTCAGGTACAATGGAGCTGGTAGCCGTTCGAGAGTAGGACGAGGTGGCTGATTATGCATGGGTAGTTTATCAAGTTTGCTTATGTATTTGTAAGTGGTGTAAGACCGAAGTGTGATATCGGTATCTAAATGTATTAGACTCGGTACAGTTGTAATGTAAGTGTAATTGACTCGGTTTAGTTATGAAGTGGAATTGTAATGTTTAATGCTCGGGAGTCCTGTCCATCAAACCGGTACACTATGTATGTATTAGCCTTGTGGGTGGCTAACGGCGTGTAGCACCCATGGATTAAGTTAAGTGTTGAGTTGTAATTTCGCTGTAATCGTTTGTTAAGTATTGTGTTTGTAGTTGGGGTGTTACAAAAAAGTGGTATCAGAGCGAAGTATCACTTTGATGACTGGAAATACCGAGCTTAGAAAGTACCGAGGTAGGAGTTTAAGACTTTGGGCTAGGGGTTGAGTGATAGCGTGAGAGAAACACTAGTTAGGCATTCCCCGTGTGTACGGGATACCGACAATATCCATACCCGCCCTCCTCAACCCCCGTTTTATAACTCAGGAAAGAACGCCAGAGAGATGAAAGCCATCTCTTACTCGGGAAAACCCGATCTGGCTATTATCAAGTATTTCTGTAAGAACGGGAAATCCCAGAGACGGATCCCGTCTGAACGACGTTAACCGCACTTAATAGCGGAGAATTGAAGAATCCTATGCATAGGAGAATGGAATTTCCGGCAGCATGGGTCGACATGCTTAGCAGTCGAGAGGGTGTAACCCAGTGCGAACCCAAACAGAATCTCTAGTATGATCAGATAAGTCCTATCCATAGGCAAAAAATCATCAGAGTCAATTAACGGTTATTAGAACCCTTCTTCTCCCTTCCTAGTTCCTTAGGTCAAACTAGGTGGCGACTCTAGTCAATTCCGGCCTTAGAGCATAAGTCCGCGTGGAGCCCATTGAGAGCGGGTGTAGTGTTCACTTACACTCCCCATATGCTTTCTGGGAAAGACGGATGATAAAATAGGTATTTGAGGGCTGCCATGAATAACGGGTTTTCACCCTCCACAGAATGGCATTTTTCTAGGGTCTCGACTTTTTAGTCAGACCATATTCAAATAGACCCCCCTCATACCGAAAAATCACCCTCCACAGAATGACGACTCTGCTGGGAAAACTTGAGTAAGTTTTTCTCAAACTCAAGGAAGACTGAACTCCATCCAAAATTGTTGGGATTCCCCAACTTCTTTCAAAACCTTCCAGGGATTCGTTTCAAGCCATTAGGATCACTCTACTCCATACTTAGAGTGTGTATCTGATGAGGACAATGGGATTTGTTAGATCCTTAACAAACATGACAACAATTGGGTTAATAATTAGCTCACGATTAGAAAGAGACACTTAGGATTGAATGAAGCTAACTTCCCTTTAGGTTAATAAACAACCAATTTGGAATCACTTTCAAGATAAAAATCTTAGCAAATAGGATGATGCTGACTTCATTGCTTTTATATTTATGTTATGATTGTGGGGTGCATTGGGAGGGTAGCTTAGGACATGCATTCCTCTGTGTCACCTAATTTATCCACGAGTCACGGGATCCCCATCCGGTCCACGGTTGATTCCCCATGAGCTGGGTCATTCATACGAATGGCTGAAACCCACGGGGCAAGATGGTCATCGACCTACGTCCTGCAGGCTTATGATCCAAAAACACCCTCCATTATCCGAGTCTAAGCCAGCATATAGTAAACCATGAGCCTTCAGTGTCCATCTGCCCGATCCGGTGTCTAGGACGGGTTTTATGGGTAGTCACCCCCTTGTATGCCACTTGTCTGACCACCCTTCCACCTTACCCTGAAGATTGCATGGGCTCAGTTCTCCATTATTCCTCTGCACCACGGGTGTCTCTAAAGCCCAATGTCACGCTACACGTCCATAGAGGATCCCGTATTTACCGGATACCCATACATGGCACAACGTAGTCAGTGAATAATTTGGACTTTAGACACACCTGACCGTGCAGATGACGAGAGACCCGTTCCCATGCAGTACTTCCCCGAGTTTCCCGAAAAGTGGGGTGTTGTCGGATCATCACTGGCCATGGCGTATGTCTCCTTATCGCTTCGGGTGTCCTGACCTTTCGAACTTACTCACTCAATGAGGGGCCTTCTTTATAACGTGCCCCGCAAGGGGCATAGCAGAGAAAAACCCTGAGAGATGACAGTGAAGGGACGATGGTTCCCCCGGTGAGACGGAATCATAATTGACCTAGAAAGTGATTATCCCAACATTAACACTTACAACTCCACATCAAAAACAGCCACGATTTAATTTCTGCACGTAAAACGTTTTCACAAAATCATCTTGTCGAAAGTTGTTCGGAATTTTCCTTTACAAACAAAAGACTTTCTCAAAGGGCTCATCCTTTAATATTTCTTCCCCTGCTAAGGTGTTTTCTCTTTGTTTTTTCTTCAAAGTAGGTTTTCAAACCTCTTTTCAAAGATAGTAACATTTCTTTCAAAAACTCCTTTCAAAATCGGTTTTCAAAATTTCTTCCATCTCTAAGAGCAACGGTCATGCTATTAATCGCTAAATTGCCTCCCCTATTCTAACCTTTCACTTCACCTCCCTTTTTTTCTCCTTCGCTACCCTTTTTTGCAGGGATAATCATGTTCAGCAGATTTGTACCTGTACCCGGAGAGGAAAAGAAATGTCGAAGGGTCCAAAGGGAACCAGGAGAAGGATCCACATCCAGAATACAAGCACAACCATCCCCTTACCAACAAGAGATGAATGAGGAGAAAGATTTTGCCATAGAGCTGCTCAATTTGTGCATAGAGATGAAGGACACATGCAAACCTCTCTTGACCGGGTTAGCTCACTTATGCAAAGTTGACATGATCCATGAGGCACTGTTTGAGTTAGTCAGCTACTGGGATTCAACCGACCATCTATACCGCTTTAACCTGGAGGAGTTGGTCATACTGCCCGCCGAGATGGATACATTCCTTAAAATAAAGCCCCATCAGGAAATGCCAGCCATCCCCATTGATCGAAGCTTAACCCCCAAATTTGCAGCCAGATTCCTGAAGGTGAGCCCGGAGGATGTCGAGAAATTTGGTAACATAGGTTTGAGCCTACGGGACCTTTTGAGCAAGTTCTACAGACCCTATGTTCCAAGGGAGACTCGAAGACGTGTGCTAGATCTTTGCCTCATGGGTCCCTATCTTTTCAGACAGAGAGGTCTGAGGATGAATCCCCAGGTAATTTACTTATTGGAGGCTTTTGAGAGAGGTTGCAGCATTGGAACAGTGGTGGTAGCTGAAATAGCGCGATCCTTAGACCGATGGAAAGAAATTGGGGTCGTAGAGACCTTCTTCATGGGAAGCCCTCTGTTTTTGCATATATGGTTACTCGACCACTTGTGGGTATTGCCTCTATCTTCTACATATGTAAGAGTCAACATGGATTCATACATGATGGCGAGGAAGCGGGAAAAGAAACCAGAGGAGGGATGGAAAGCCTTCTTTCGAGACATTGTTAGTTATAGACAAATCAGATGGGTCATCAAAGATTGGGATGTTCGTGGAGGGGCCGTCCAGTCAGCAGGCAATAATGGTTTAATCCTCATAGGTCTTGAAAGGTTTGTCACCATTTATCCACAGAGAGGAATGCGTCAGTTCGGTCATGAACAGACCGTCCCAGGAGCGAATGAGATAGGTTTTAGAAACCATCGATACAATGATGCTATGGCCAACTACCTCGTTCAGGCATACGCCTCTGGGATGAAATGGGCCATTATAGATATAGATCCTTACTACATGAGCTTGAGCCCTAGATACTCCACATGGTTAGAGCATAGAATCGACAGATTGGTGCCTCATGCCTACTCCTTAGAGCATACGATGATTGAGCAAGACCCTCACCTCCCGATTGTCGAAAGCCTGCAGCCCCCAGATTACGATCCTGCGCAGAGGAAAAAAGAAAAGAAGAAGCTGCAGAAGAAGGAAAAGAAGAAGCTGAAGCGTCAACAGGCCGCGAAGTGATCGGGGCCTATCATACTTCCCCTGTTTATTTTAATCATGGTGTACTCCTTTTCCCAATCATGTAATTGCGATTAGTAGTTTACTTTATCTGCAGCTATTGACCCCTAACTTTTCCCCCTTTTTTATTTTGATCGTGATGTAACCCCGAAAATGCGGCTATGTGATGATACTTTGTTTTATCTAGTAGACATCATGTCTCCCCTTTTGATTTAGATGTAATTCCCCTTCCCTGTTATGAAGGATCGATTATGTAATGTTTCTCTTTAAAGTAATGTCATGTTTCCCCTGTGGATCCGAATGTAACTCCCTACTCCCCACAACATTGCAATCGCGGTTAAGTGATGATGGCATAACCGTTGTTCTAGAGATGGAACCGGCTCATGCGCCCTTCCCCTTTATCGTTTTCACAAAAGAATTCAATCGCTTTCATACGACTTTACACAAAACCGGGGATGACCCCTCCCTTCTCTTTCACTCTCTCACCTTTTTTGAGTTATTTTCATACTAACACTTTTTCATATATTCTATATCCCCCGCGTATCACAGAAGCAGAAAATAAAGAACGCGTATCGTAGAAGCAGAAAGTAAAGAGCTCTCCTCCAATCTTCCAACATTACTCGACTTTGGAAGAGAGACTCCAGGGGTAGGCTGGCTAGCGAGACCACAACCGAAACTTCATTAGAAACCATGGATCCGAGCCTGATCAACCCGACCGCCCTAAAAATTACCCAAGTTGTCACTTCTGCCATAGAGGCAAGCCCTCCCGGAGCTAGCGGCAGTACAACACCCTGATGCTAGCACCCTCTATCGTTTGTGGGAACAATCCCAAAGGAATGAATCTTTGATGAGACAGACAATAGAGCGTCTGGAGGAACAATTACGGAAGGAAAGGGTGAGCAAGGGAAAGGACCCATACCTTACCGATCCTGACGATGATTATATCGAAGAGACCCCAAGGATCACTTTCAATCAAAACCCTATTTTCAACACCACCGCACCACAACCTCTCACGGGAAAAGAACGTACCACTGTCCACCCCATAACGACAACGTTCCAAACAACTAACCTACTTTCTGGAGCCCCCTTGCCACCACCAATTCTGACCACAACCACAACTAAGCCAACCACTTTTCTGAAATTACCACCATTCCAGCCTGCTGAAGTCACTGCCAAAAGCCAATCTATATCAAGTCAAGCAATCCGAGTCCATTCATCCCAAATTACCACACCCAGACCCCATTCAGCTTAATCCATACCAGTACACCACCCCCGGAAACGCTGTCTGTTTTGAGGAAGCAATTCCCCATACTCAACTGCTACCCCACCCGTCTAACCATCTGATTCACGGCTACAATCAAGCCTCACCTGCTGAGCACCTTCCAATTGACTTCAGTCAAATGAAGAAATCCCTAAAGGAAGAATTACTTGCAGAGATGCAGCTCGGAGAGCGAGCCAAGATGCTGGGTTTCCGTCATTTCCAATTGAAGCCAAACTCCAAGTTGCCCGAGAATCTGAAACTGCCAGAAATCTCTAAATACTCTGGGAAAGGGGACCCTAGGCACCATCTGCCCAGTTTGACCGGGTTAACTATGCATGGGCTAGATGATGAAATGAAGATAATCTGCTTCCCAGCTATCTCGAAGGGTCTGCCCAAACTTGGGTGTCAAGGTTGGACTTCTCGGAAAAAAGCTAGAAGAAGTCTACCAAGCTTTTGTGGAGCAGTATAGCTATAACACTCACTTAGGGGTCACCCGGAGAGACTTGGAGACTATGAGACCAAGAAATCATGAGACAGTGATGGAATTCATTACTAGGTGGAGAGAGAAGGCGGGCCAGATGTTAGACCGCCCCAGTGAAGATGAGCAAATAAGGATCATCATCGATTGCCTAGAAAATCCCTACTCAGATCACCTCAAATCCTTGGGGATTTGTGATTTCAAGCATCTGAAAGCAGCTGCCACGGCCGCAGAAGAACTAGCATTGGCAGGAAGTTGAAAGGTCCCAGTTTCCAGGGATCGTTTCCCCGGCAGTCAACTATCAAAACAAGCAGCCTAAAACAGACACGGCCAACAAGTTTGTCCCTACCCCGTCAACCCATCAATCTCAACCTCCAGTTTACCAGGCCCAGGTCAGCGGGCTAAAACCAGATTATTCTGCAACCCCACGCCAAACAGCTACCAAGCTCAACCCAGAAGGAATTACACCAGCTTGGGAATGCCCATGGACAAAGCCTATGAAAAGCTGAAGAAGAGTGGGTTTTTGCTGGGACACCCGAAACCCAAACCAGGAGTTACCCAGATGGGAACCAACCTTGCCAGCTTCTGTGAATATCACATGATCAAGGGACACAGTACAGATAATTGGTTACGCCGCATCCAAGACCTGATCGATGCTGGAGAGGTGGAATTCCCGAAAACTAATCCAAACACTCAGAACAACTCTATCCCCAGACATGTGAATATGTTGAGTTGATGGGAGAAGGTGAAGAAGAGTCAGATATTAGCAGAATCATAAGTATCAATGTCATCGAGAACTCTTCTGAGTCAGGCAACCAGCACACCCCTCCGATCGTGCTATCCCCGGAGCTAGACGCCTTCCAAATTCACCGTCCAGAAATTCAGCATGATATTCAACCGCAAATGCATAAATATCTAGCCATGACGCATGAAATTTGAACCACAGTTGAGCGTCTGGTAAGACAAGGAAGGGTGTCTATAATCACTCTGCTGATATTAGGATGACGTATGGAAAAGAACCTTGAGTTACTCGTGGGACTGAATTTGAAGCACGAGAGCTCTATAACACTATGAAACATTGGAGGTGGTAAAGGCATGGTGTCGGCAGAAGATTGCCGAAAGGCGAGGAAGGAGAATCTCTGAGTGCAATGTCATCATGATCACCGACGAAGATGAAAATCCACCGGCTATAACCCCTGTTAAAGTACCATTCCTGATAGCAGATGAGGAAAAACACGATGATCACTTAGAAAAAATCAATCACTTGACCCGTTCAGGAAGGCATTTCAAACCTACTGAGCTCGCAGAGGAGCCAGAAACACTACAACAGAAAGTCCATGACCTCACTCTGAATGAATCAGAGAACAAGTTGGTGGGAGAAGAAGAACTGATGAAAAAGCTAAAGACTACCAGCATACCTATCACAATCTGGTCCCTGCTAACAATTTCAGAAGAGCACAAAGATGCAGTAGCTCGACATTTAGGAATGGATAAGAAGCGGCCGACATCAGTTGAAAATATCGTAGCTCACCTATCCCGGACTCCTGATCTCTCCATAACATTCACCGATGATGAGATCCCTCGTCAGTCAGAAGGGCCCTCTACATAACCGTGAAGGCTGGAGGATTCTAGGTCCCAAAGACATTAATTGATGACGGGGCCGAAGTGAATGTCTGCCCGCTCTGTAGCCCGTCATATGGGACTCAACGACTTCAAGCCAGTAGACATGACGTTGAGTTCTTATGACAACAGCCATAGGAAGGTTCTGGGAACCATCTCCCTGCCAATCCTGATTGAGAATGTCTCCTTGACCATCGAAGTGATGGTCATAGACATATCCTCCACCTTCAACCTTCTGCTGGGGCGGGAATTCATCAATCAGACTAAAGGAGTCCCCTCTGTCGTCCATCAGAAGCTAAAATTCAAACACGAGGGACAAATTGTGGAGGTTTTGGGAGAGGCCAGAGGTGAGTCCCCACTATTTGAGATTAATACATCGGGGGGTCAAGGGATGACGCTCGGGGGCTTCACAGTGGCGAAACCACATTCACAGGTAAGTCAAACTTCTTCCATCACTCCTCTCTACTTCGACCCTAGTATCTATAGCCCCGCGTCGCAGCACATGATGTCTCGGATGGGCTACAAACAGGGGAATGGATAAGGCAAGGAACTGCAGGGCATGGTGGAGCCACTAACAGCATATATTGAAGGTCGAGGAGCCGGGTTGGGATTTACAGAAACACCAGGTATGATGTTGACAGATTCACATGTAAGAATTCCCACAGATTCTTTCTTATCGGTTAACCTTGAACCTCATGTATCTGTGAGTTGTGATAAGCAGAGAGTAGCTCGGGCCCAGGAGGATCAGGAGACAATGGAGTGGGGGGAATGGTGGACCACTTTATTCTCCCTCAACTCATGCCCTGAAGACCATGATGACAAGGGATGCGACCAAGGAATGCCCGAGGATGCAGCAGAGAGCAGTGTCGCGATCAAACCAGTAATCAAGGACCCTGCACCCTCGGTAGATGGCCATGGAGTGTGTCTTGTCGTCTATCATGAGAGAGAGGAGCTGATTTCCCAGGAGCCTTACGTAGTTAGTCTAGTTGGTAGTGACAATGATAGTAGCAGTAGTGATGACAGCGTTACTAGTGATGAATGCAGTTATCAGTGTAATGAGAACATCGGCAATGCAAATAGAACTAGACTACGGGAAGGATCGCCACCGTTTATTTTCACTTGTAAAAATGGTGGTAATTTTCTGACAATCTCAGAGCTCCCAAGCTCATCGGATATTAATGGAAATTTAGTTTGTTCAGAGTATTCATCTATTATGTCTTCTCAAACGTTCGATTCATTACAAATTCTTGAGGCCAAAGAGGAGGAATATGATGAGGAGAATATGCCTCCCACAGAACAATATTCCACTCACTCCCAGATTGTAGAGGATACTATGGCAATAAATATCGGAACACCTAATAACCCCAAAACTTTGCAAGTCAGTTCGGGTCTGAGTGAAACAGAAAAACGGGACCTGACTTCTCTGCTAACCGAATATGTCAATGTTTTTGCTTGGAGTTACGCAGACATGCCTGGGATCGACCCTGACATTGTCCAACACCGAATACCGTTGTATCCCAATGCCAAACCTAAGAAACAACGTTTGAGAAGAATGAAAACTGAGCACCAATTGAAAGTGAAAGAGAAAGTTGAGAAGTTGCTATGTGTCGGCTTTATCCAGGTCGTCAACTACCCCGATTGGTTAGCCAATATCGTAGCCGTCCCAAAGAAAAATGGAAAGGTGCAAGTGTGCATCGATTTTCGGGACTTAAACGAGGCCAGCCCCAAAGACAGCTTTCCCTTACCCCACATTGATATCCTTGTTGATAACACTGCCCAACATGCACTACTGTCATTCATGGATGGATTTTTGGGTTACAACCAAATCGGAATGGCTGTAGAAGATCAGGAAAAAACATCTTTTATTAGACAGTGGGGAACCTTTTGTTACGTAAACATGCCCTTTGGCTTGAAAAATGCCGGAGCCACATACCAAAGGGCTGCCACTACACTATTGCATGATATGATCCACCAGGAAGTGGAGGTATACGTAGAAGACATGATCGTCAAAGCTGCTTAACGAGAGGACCACTTGACAAACTTGAGAAAGTTCTTTGATCGGATGCGAAAATATAAAATGAAACTCAACCCGGAAAAATGCACATTCGGTGTAACCGGGGGAAAGCTTTTGGGTTTCATGATCACAACCCGTGGAATCGAGGTAGACCCAGATAAGATAAAAGCCATTCAAGAAATGTCTCCTCCGAAGACCGAAAAAGAAATCAGCGGTTTCTTAGGCAGAGTTCAGTACATCAAAAGATTCATCATGCAGCTAACCGATACCTGTGAGCCTATTTTTCGTCTATTGAAGAAAGACGCATCTAAAGTCTGGAATGAACAATGTCAATAAGCATTTGAAAAGATAAAAACCTATCTGCAGAACCCACCAGTCTTGGTACCGCCCCAGGAGGGTAAGCCGATGATCCTTTACCTCACCGCCCGAGAAACATCAATGGGCGCCATGCTGGCCCAGGAACAGGGGTCCCCACCGCGCGAAAAGTCGATCTACCATATCAGTAAAAAATGGGTTGATACGGAAACGCGATACTCCGACATCCACAAATTTTGCGCTGCTTTGGTCTGGGCTACGAAGAAACTAAGGCACTACTTGTTAGGGCAAGAGGTTCATCTGATTGCACGCATGAACCCTATAAAGTACCTTCTAGAAAAGCCAATTCTTGACGGTCGCTTAGCCAGATGGTCCCTATTGTTATCCAAATTCGATATCACTTTCAAAATTCAAAAATCAACCAAAGGGAGTGCCGTAGCCAAACACCTAGCATAATGCCCCGTAGCATCCGAGTTCTTCGGAAACGACGACTTCCCGGACGAGCAAATCATGACATTACGGAAAACCTGTTGGAGGTTGTACTTTGATGGTGCTGTCAACCATAAGGGTAAAGGGGCCGGGATCTTATTGATCCACCCTGAAGGAGATCTGCTTCCAGCTGAAATAAAAATCAATTACCCGGTCGCTAATAACATGGCAGAATACGAAGCCTGCATTCTGGGACTTGAAATGGCGTTAGAATTGCAAGTGGAGGAGTTAGAGGTCTTCGGTGACTCTAATCTCGTTATTTCACAAGTCAACTAGACTTGGGAGATCAGAGAAGAACGATTGATCCCCTACCATGACTACCTTTCATACCTAGTCACCTGCTTCCGAAACGTGACTTTCAAGCATGTGAACCGTAGCCAGAATATCTTCGCCGACTCCTTGGCGTCCTTGGCTTCAGTAGTCCAAGTACCGACCGGTTCATTGTATTTCCCTCTGTGGATAACCATGACTAATGTACCCTCATTCGAGATTGGAGCCATCGAAGCAGAAGAAACCGAAGATGAGTGGTTCATGGACATCGAGAATTTCCTCAGAAAAGGAGAATACCCGCCAGAGGCAACTAAGCAGGACCGCATTGCGCTGAGAAGAATGTCAAATCAATATGTGATCTGCGGAGCCAGGGTCTACAAGAGAATGCCGAATGGAGTCCAACACTTATGTGTGACCCGAAAAGAGGCTGATAAGATCATTGAGGATGTCCATGAGGGAGTATGTGGGACCCATGCTGGAGGACATTCTCTATCCCGGAAAATCCTCAGACTAGGGTATTACTGGACAACAATGGAAGCCGACTGCCACGCGTTTGTGAAAAAGTGCCCCAAGTGTCAAACACATGCTAATTTGTAACACCTGCCTCCCCTACCCCTAACAGCCATGGCAGCTCCTTGGTCGTTCTCTATATGGGGAATCGACATCATTGGTGAAATTCACCCTAAAGCTTCAAATGGGCATCGCTACATCCTAGTGGCAATAGATTATTTCAGTAAATGGGTCGAAGCACGGTCGTTTGCGAATATCGGATCAAGACAAGTTGCCCAGTTTATCGAAAGAGACATCATATTCCGATACGGGGTTCCCTCAGAATTCGTATCAAACAACGGTCCTCAATTCGACGAAGACACTATCCGGGTCATGGAAAAATACAACATCCGTTACCACAGATCATCTCCATACAGACCTCGGACTAACGGAGCAGTCGAAGCCACTAACAAAGCCGTAAAGAGTGCACTGTTAAAAATGGTTGAAACATACTGAGATTGGCCGGAAAAGCTGCACTATGCTCTCTGGGGTTACCGAAATACTGTCAGAACTGCAACCGGAGCCACCCCGTATTCTTTAGTGTATGGGTCAGAATGTGTTTTGCCAATCGAGCTTGAAATTCCAAGCCTTCGAGTCACGAATGAACTGAAGATTGCTGAAAGTGACTGGTTACAACAACGCTATGACAGCTTAGCTCTCCTTGATGAAAAACGCCTAAAGGCATTATACCATATACAGGGTTACCAGACGAGAATGGCTAGAACGTTCAACAAAAGGGTCAGAGAACGAAACATCCAAGTGGGTGATCTCGTCCTAAAAGAGTTGAGAAAGGATTTGCTGGACCCGCGAGGGAAATTCAGACCGAACTGGGTGGGCCCCTATCTGGTCAAAGAGATAACCCCTCATGGTGCGGTATTGCTGACAGATTTAGACGGAGAAGAATTTCAAAGTCTTGTCAATCTCGATCGGTTGAAACGATATTATGTCTGAACCGTCACAAAAATCCAAAAAAAATGCATCCATTTAAAAATCCAAAAAATGCATCCATATGAAAAAATGCATCCATATGAAAAAATGCATCCATATGAAAAAATGCATCCATACAAAAATCCAAAAAAAAAACATCCACATGAAAGTTATCATTACCCTCTGCATTAGGTTTAGTTTAGGTGTATTTGCATTTGCATATCCCCAGTCTCGAGGTGGGTATTGATCTTTAATTCTAGAAAGTCACATAAGTCATCAAAGGCCGCCGAACTCTTGTATCATTTTTCTCGAAGAGGTCTTGAAAGCATCTCTAACCTCCCGTGAGAGTCGAGTGCATGAGAGAAACACGGAGGGTGCAAAACCCAGAGCCTTTGGTGCATTTAAATTTCAAAGCACCATGTGAGGATCTCCCTTCACAGAACTAAATATTGATGAGAAAAGCGCGATACCATTCATATCGAAATTTGGGAATAGTAGAGGAAACAAATATCTGTCAATAGGGATGACGAGGCACCTAGGATCGAAGAAGACCTCCACAAGGCCAAAAAGCCTCATTGACCCTGAAAATGATCCCTTAGTGAACCCCGCTGAACCTTTCATTGAAACCCTAATCTTTTTCGGAAATAGCTCCACGATATATCAGGCCACATCGCACAACAATTCACCCTTGCAAAAGAGGATGAAAAGAGCCGGAGCCATGGTTCCTTCCCCACCATTTAAAGCACGGGCCAAAGCTTGAAAGAGATACCCAAAGAGGGTGAAAAGGAGAGAAATGAAACACAAAATCCTCTAAAGAGTAAGGAGAGGAAATGAAAGCCCCACATTGCGTGAAACATCCCCACTCGAGGAATAGAAAAGAACGAGAAATGTCAAACACGAAGAAATGACAATAGACTACTTAAAGAAAGTAGCAAATCAAAATGAGAACACATAATAATCCGCACAAATGCGAAAGGAGTCTAAAATCACTTCATCCATGGCAAAGGTGAAGCATATCCTCCGTTGCACAAAAGCTCCACAATTCTCAAACAAATCCTCCAGTCCCATGTGACATGCCCTGCAGCTCCGTTATAACCCATTGAAAGACCTCCGACTTAGAGATGGTATTTGCTTGATTCGAAAAGTACCAAATTTGAAACATGAAAGGCCACAACGCGTCCGATCCTGTCAATACAATCGTGCACAAATGAGTGTTAGAGAAACCAGAAAGGAAGAGAAAAAACGAGTGTCTGTCACCCCGATTAAAGAAAGCCTAACTGACCTTAAGAAAGGAAACGGAAAGGTATAAGAGATCCCGAGAGACCTCTTTCGGGAGGATTTTTCAAGAAAGAAGTGGCTTAAAGGTGACTAGTCTGACTTAACTAGAATTCTTGGTTGAGCTCACCTTGACACGACACCCCCTTTGCATTCAATCATATCCAATTCCAAAAAAATGCACGTAGTATAGATTTTCATCCATCGGTTCAGACATAATATCCTACAACATGGAAAGAGAAAGATGAGTATACACTCCCCTTGTAGGGGAAGCCATGGCATAGTGCCTGTCTCCTTCGTCAACTGGCATGATAGTCATCCGCTGAGTAACGTGAAAGAATGCGCAGTCATCAAAGCAAAGGACTAAGAGTCTCCGGGCACCGTTCCAAGAAATGCCCCGTAAGACATCCCTCCTCACCACCAAACTCCTCACTTGCCAAAATTCATGAACTACGTAAAGTCTGATCTCAACAGAGAGTTGAGTACGTAGGCAACCCTCTCAGGGTGCGACCTCGTCCCAAATAAAAACCATCCACCCCTTGAACCACAAGGTCATTGCTGTCACCTTATGAAGGAATATGCCTCAACCAAGAGGATCATCTCAGGGCTATACTAGAGCCATCTCAAGGCCATACCGGAGCCATATCAAGGCGATATCGGAGCCATCTCAGGGCGACACCGGAGCCATGTCAAGGCGATATCGGAGCCATCTCAGGGCCATACCGGAGCCATATCAAGGCGATACCAGAGCCATATCAAGGCGATACCGGAGCCATCTCAGGGCGACACTGGAGCCATATCAAGGCGATACCGGAGCCATCTCAGGGCGATACTGGAGCCATCTCAGGGCCATACCGGAGCCATCTCAGGGCCATACCGGAGCCATCTCAGGGCCATACCGGAGCCATCTCAGGGCCATACCGGATCCATCTCAGAGCCATACCGCAGCCATCCTAGTGCATTACCGGGGCTGCCGTCAAACTACCAAAGTCATCAGCTAAAGCCCTCTCCAATATCACAAAAATCGCACTTGACCACTACGGTCCCCAAAAGTTATGTCAAACCATCCGACCGTATATATCTGAATCACCCGATCCCATCATCCCGAACACTCATGCAGTTAAGGGAGACAACACCAGAGAAAATTTCCAATCTCAAATCCTTCGTTGAGGATCGAAGGACCCATCAGAGAGCGTCCGACCCCGAATCAACATGCAACTAAATTCGACTTCAGATCAACCCTTCACCGCAGCGAGTTTCGTACAACTCCATCAAAGTATTATAGGCTCATCATAAGTCCTATTGCTAGATATTAAGAGGTCTAGTTGAGGCACTCCTAAGTCCTCGTACTTTCAATCGCGTTCTAGGCCCGTCATAAGCCCTAGGACTGGACATCAAGAGGTCCAGTTGAGGCACTCCTAAGCCCTCGTGCACCTTAAATCAAATCGGGTTATTGGTATTATAGGCTCGTCATAAGTCCTATAGCTAGATATCAAGAGGTCTAGTTGAGGCCCTCCTAAGTCCTCGTACTTTCAATCGCATTCTAGGCCCGTCATAAGCCCTAGGACTGGATATCAAGAGGTCCAGTTGAGGCACTCCTAAGCCCTCGTGCACCTTAAATCAAATCTGGTTGTTGGTATTATAGGCTCGTCATAAGTCCTATACCTAGATATCAAGAGGTCTAGTTGAGGCACTCTTAAGTCCTCGTACTTTCAATCGCATTCTAGGCCCGTCATAAGCCCTAAGACTGGACATCAAGAGGTCCAGTTGAGGCACTCCTAAGCCCTCGTGCACCTTAGACCGAATCGGGTTGTTGGTATTATAGGCTCGTCGTAAGTCCTATAGCTAGATATCAAGAGGTCTAGTTAAGGCAATCCTAAGTCCTCGTACTTTCAATCGCATTCTAGGCCCGTCATAGGGACTGGATATCAAGAGGTCCAGTTGAGGCACTCCTAAGTCCTCGTGCACTCGGTTATCGTGTTACTCTCCCGTCGCGTTCACACTGTGCTATCCGTGGTCGCATCTGGATGTACCCCGTAAAAGCCCTAGTGAGAATTTTTGGCGCCCCGTCAACCTTGATCCAATTCTGCAAGCCTTCTATTGCAGAATTGAATCAAGGGGAGCCATCTGTAGACACAAAAATTCTCACCCGTTTGATATTAAAACAAAAAATACAAAAATAAACATGCTTCTAGGAACAAGGCGGTCGTCCGCGTTTCAACCGAAGGAATTTCTTTTTCTCCGACATTTAAATCTCACATTCCTATGGAAAAGAAGCACGGGCCTTTTTTTAAAAAAATTATTTTATTTATTTCATTAATTTTATTTTATTTTTATTTATATTATTGTGATCTGTTTTTTTAAACTGACTTCATTTTGTATACTTTTTATTGCTTTTGTTTTTAAAAATATTTCACCTTTTCTTATTACCTTGCATTATTGTATGCACTCGTTTGATTCATACCTTTCTTACTTCCGGTTGATTTTCTCATTATTTTTATCATCATCATTTCCATCATTATTTTATTTATTTTATTTTATTTGTTCGCATCATCATTTCGTGAACATTATTTTATTGCTTCATGTGCATGTGCTCTTTTATTTCTTTATACCTCGTTATATTTTGAACCTTTTTAGATTCCATAATTTCATGCATTAGATTAATCATCTCTTTTTATTGTATATACTTTCTTTTGGATTTGTAGCTCTTGAAAAACAAAGTTATCCAGTCGAATTTAGAGCTCTTATATTATTTCTCCCATGAACATACTGAAATCTGACCTGGCATAACTGGTTAAGGTACCCATCATTCAACCCACAAATCTCGGGTTCGATTCTTGGCATAGGCTGGAGGCGTTTTCTTTATTATTTTAGCACGCGACATGACTTTTATTTTGTTTCTCCGCTACTATCTACTGAAATCAGTGGCAACTCAATTGGTAGAACATGCAGGAAAGGAGGGTGAGGTATCTAGTTTGAAACTCGGTAGGAGCATGTTTTGTGACATCCTTTATTTTCGCCAGCTAGTATCCAAATAGGGCCCTGTCCAATTCGGTCCACACTTGTCCAAACAGCCCATTTCTTTTTATTTGAATCCCATATAAAGCCCATAACCAACTAGCAAGACCCTAATTTGACATCTGTCCACTCCTTTCATTATAAAACTCCCCCAAAAAACACTACAGTATGGGGCATGTTTTTTGAAAGAGCCGATCAAAACACTACAGTATGGGCGCCCCATACTCCTTATTCTTCTGTTGTTCTTCCCCAAGTCGATGGCTTTGGTTTTAAATTTTCTAGGAAAAATTACATTGTCCACCCATGAGGTTTAACGAAATTACACTGCCCACCCATGAACTTTAAAATATAACATTGCCCACCTATGACATTCTAGTGTTATATCTTCAGTCACCATTTTCTCTTATTTCCGTCATTGACCGTCTATGTTGACCATCTTGTTTTTGTTGACCAAACAGAAGGACTCCTTCCGTTGCTATTAAAACTCTTTGTGTCGTTTTGTGACTTTCATCGTTCTGTCTTCTTCCTTGTCTGTCTTCTCTCTTCGCTGGTCTACGCACTTGTGTCGGATTGCTGCCTGGTGATTTACCTTCGCCCTTGCATTTGCGTTACTTGACGGTAAGTTCTTCGATTGAGCTTGACTCTGCTCTTGTTATCGACTCCTACTGCTTGCGGAATGGTACATTTGCCCAGTAATGGTGTGAATCTAGGGTTTGTGCGAATGTGCTTGGCGATTTGATTCGCGTGCTATTCCTTCCATTTTTCCGGTGCTACTGCTTGCGGTATCTGGAAAATGTTTGTTGTTCGACGTTGGGAATGGATTCTATATTTACGGTTCTACTATCCCTATTTTTTGTACTAATGCTTACGGTTTCTGGAATTCTTTTTTGCTACTCCTCGCCATTGATGGCGTGCGATTTGTAGCTTGTGATTCGACAGATTGGATATCTAGGGTTTGAGATTTGGGGGAAAATTTATTCCTCCGAAGGAACTTGAGCAATGGCTTACGAATCTGTCTTCTGATTTCTCTAATTTTCTTCTGAATTTTGGAATTGTATTAGTCATGTCTGATGGTCCCGTTTAAGTGCTGATACAAACTGCTCTGACAAATTCTGGAATTGTGATTTCTGTTGCTACTGTTGCAGTGTGCATCTGAAGCTTCCATTTGTTCGATGGTTTGCTGATGTTGCTATTAAAATGGCCCTTATTTCAATTGGTTATGACTTTATGCGTATAAGTAGTCTATGTAGAAGCGGCCCTTCATGTAATTGCTCCGTTAAACGCGTTGAAGCGGTTTATGATTGATAGGGTTGCTCCATAGCTACTGAACTTGCACACTAACAATCGTAACCTTTTTTGAAAAGCGATGATGATGGCCATATGAACCAATCTGAGCTTACTTTTGTGTTAAACTTGAGTTCGTATTTCTGTTTTGTGTTGTGTACAGAATGTCATCTTCAAGCGGGCAGAGTTTTAATTCCAACCCCAAGAGGGATTCGAAATGCCACTGCAACTGTATTGCTCAACTACAAGTTGCCAATACCGCCAAAAACTTCGCGACACCGTTTTACAATTGTCCAAGAAATAAGTGCAGTTTCTTTGTATAGTGGAAAGACATCACCTCGAATTTGTCTTACTGGACTTGAAGAATTCAAACACTTGTCTGCTGACCAAATTGGAAGAGATGGAAAATGCTAGATTGTACCAGCTGAAGAACATGAAGAAAGTGTGTGCAACCACTGCTGTAATATTACTGGTTGTCTTTTATTTTTCAGTTTTCCCATGTGTAACAATGTTTAGGATGTAATTTATGTAAGCTATTAAAGTAATGCACTTTTAGTTTAGAAAAACACCACTTGTAACTTGTAAGCTGCCAATATTGTAAGCTAATTATGCAAAAAACATATGTTGATGTTTTTGGTTTTAATATACAGCTATTGTTATGGTTTTCTGTTTCTGGTTTTAATATACAACAAGAGAACAGATACAGTTCTTTCTGCAAGCATAGCGTAATTAATTACAACACTAACCTTCAAGCTAATGGAAGGAGATATTATGAATGCTATATCAAGTCCGCAATTTACAATTACATGGAAATAAGCAGTGTCTCTTTGACTTAGTTCATAGTACATTTACTCCACGACTGTACAAGTACAACCCAATCAACCATACAAAAGTGTGCAAGCGAAACAAGCTTTTAATCAAACTGATATCCTATAAATACATAATCAAACTGATACATAATCAATCGGTCATATAGTCCAATCAAAAATACATAATCAAACTAATATCCTGCACGAGCAAAAACAATGGCAGATAGATTTCCTTGACATAAATATACCCATGACATTTTAGTCATAAACTAATCAACTATCTGATATCCTGCACGAGCAATAACACATGTCATACATAAATTAGCAGCACAATCTGGTTGCAGTATGTACCTTTGTACCTGAAATGATATCCTGCAAATACATAATCAAACGATACATAATCAATCGGTCAATGTAGTCCAGTCAAATACATAATCAAACTGATATCCTGCATGAGCAAAAACAATGGCAGATAGATTTCCTTGACATAAATATACCCATGACATCTTAGTCATAAACTAATCAACAATCTGATATCCTACACGAGCAATAACACATGTCATAGATAAATTAGCAGCAACAATCTAATTGCAGTTTGTACCTTTGTACCTGAAATGATATCCTACAAATACATAATCAACCGGTCAATATAGTCCAGTCAAATACATAATCAAACTGATATCATGCATGAGCAAAAACAATGGCAGATAGATTTCCTTGACATAAATATACGCATTAGTACAGGAAATGGGGATAGTAGAACCATAAATATAGAATCCATTCCCAACGTCGAACAACAAACATTTTCCAGATACCACAAGCAGTAGCACCGGAAAAATGGAAGGAATAGCACGCGAATCAAATCGCCAAGCACATTCGCTCAACCGCAAAGCATAGTCGCACAAACCCTAGATTCACACCATTATTGGGCAAATGTACCATTCCGCAAGCAATAGGAGTCGATAACAAGAGCAGAGTCAAGCTCAATCGAAGAACTTACAGTCAAGTAACGCAAATGCAAGGGCGAAGGTAAATCGCCAGGCAGCAACCCGACACAAGTGCGTAGGCCAGCGAACAGAGAAGGCAGACAAGGAAGAAGACAAAGAATGTTAGTCACGTGGTAAGTATTTTATTTCTTAACTAAGGTGTGTTTGGAAGAAATTATGGACAAGAAGGGAAGTCAAAGGTCATAGACGGTCAATGACGGAAATAAGAGAAAATGGTGACGGAAGATATAACACTGGAATGTCATGGGTGGGCAATATTATATTTTAAAGTTCATGGGTGGGCAATGTAATTTCATTAAACCTCATGGGTGGGCAATGTAATTTTTCCAATTTTCTACCTCTCGCTTCTATCTTCACACACCCACTCCCGAAACTCACCATCACCATTGTTGCTCCGATGAGAAACACCCACCCCTGTCTGAAACCGTCGCCATTTTCTTCACCTTCGCTGTGAATTACCACCCTCAAAATCATCTTCGCCGGTAACATTCTCCACATCCACGCCTTGAAATTGCGAAATCGAAAAGCAAGGACGGCCAGAAATACATGACTGAAAACCCACGCTCTTTAGCTCTCTTTGATCTCAACTTTTTATCGTTCACAGGAAGTTCGTCTGATTTCCCCTTTCTCTGATTTCATTTGCTTCAGGTAGTAACAGAGTAAGTTGTTTATATCTCTTTCCTTATTCCTCTTAAAATCTTGATTTTGAATTTCTCGTCTCTCATTCTGCAAATTTCATCCGCCAAATGAATTCGATGAGGAGAATGGCGTAAAGGATGGCTTCGTCGGAGAAGTACCGATGCTAGTGCCATGGTTATCATTGTTTACTTTCTTTTCTTTAGCATCATACCCTGTTTCAAAATTTGTTGCTCAATGCCCTCGTTCTCTCCTTTCCTGAGAATCGTTTGTTTATCTGATAAGCTCAAAGAACGATGGACCCGAAGAAGAGAACACGGACTACCAGATTCATTTCCGAAACTAGTACCGATGTTCCTCTCTTCCCAGCCCTTCCCTCTCTATTTTTTTCTTTTCTTTTTTAATTTCTTTTTCCTTTCGTTAAAACGTATGTGCGAGAGTATGCCGATGAATTCCAAACCCATCATGGGTTCCAGGGTTCAAAATCTACATAGGTTTGAGTCGGTTTGCGTTTTCCTGCTACTTATTTACAATCTCTTAGTACACTTTCTCAGGAAATTTTGGACTCATGAAACACTGCTTCCAATCTCTCCCTTTCCAGTTTCTTTTCCTTCCTCTTTGAGATGTGTTTTGCAAGGCACATTTTATACTGACATTATCTCTAACTGAACATGGACTTGACATCAGTCGGAAGTGATGGGTTTCTGCCATTGGTTTCATTATTTGTTCTCTTCTGTATAGGAATCTGAGTTTCTTTGTTTCGAAAGATGATTGTATTTTAAGTTGGTTCATCTGGCTTCTGGTGTATCTTGTTTTGGCCAGTACCTGCTTCCCGTTATATTTCTTATGACTTGTCTGGATATTGGGATAGACATGCGTCTCTGTTGTGTACTACTTAATCCAATGCAACTGGGAAATTCGTTTCTCACACTATCAACTGACCAATGGGGCTCATCTGCCTCTGTACAAAATTTTCGGTTTGAGTTTCATATTCCCTTTAATCTGATGTCCACCTGACTACCTTGGTAAGCTAATGAGTTGACTGTTCTGTAAGCTAGTCAGTGCCATAGAAGTCCAGTGCAGGTCTGAAGTTCTTACCACTATGGAAGGGATTTGAGTCTTGGTAACCTTGCGCCAATCGAATGACTTTATTGGTACGCTGGTCCTTGAGACAAGTTTGGGTATGGGTGGTCATCCCTAGTGGGTTTCAGACCCCATTTGTGAAAGGATAAGCTTGTTCATCGCTACATATTTTGCCATGTCCATTCGATTATACCTGCCGCCTAATTGGGTTTGTTTTGTTTGTGCTTCCTTTGATATTTGCAACAATTCTCTGTCTCCAAAAACGGTATTTGTCCTCAAACTCTTGACCCTTTGAATAACATGTGTTGTGCTTGAGATGTATCTCTAATGAACTGTTGATGCTGAGAATCTTAGTTTAATTGAGGTTATTTGCTTGACTTAGTCCAACCGTACAACTTGACCATGTCCTACCGTTTTAAACTGGTGACCGGTAAAAAGGAAAGAAGATGCAATTCTTCGGTTGCAACTTCTGTGTGTATTGAATGAACGACAAGGCCAGATTAATAATGAGGAGAAAGAGTCCTTGTAAGTCCATTTAGTTTGGTTAGTAGTAATGTAAATTCGGCTTCACATGTCTCCTCATATAACTTTGTAATGACAAGAAAAAGCAGATGAAAGAATGTAAATAGAACCAGTTAGCTTTTAATTCAGCTTCTCCTAGTTGATCGAAAACTTCATTAAAAAAAGAGAAGAATAGGAAAGATGCTTTTAGGTTTGGTTAGCAATTTCTATCCATTTTAACTTGTATACTTCATGATTGTTTGCGCTCTTGATTCATTCCTTCATTACACATGTATTGCTTCACCTCTGTTTTCATTACAATTTGCCAATCTTGTTTTATTATTTCTATCTAAGCCCTAGTTATTAGACCTTAGGATCAAGCCTTAGGATAGAGGGTGAACCCTAAGATTTAGGTGAGTCATGGTCCCACCTAATAAATTGGGTAATCCCTCAACCCAAACCACATCTTATTATAATAACATGTATTAATAAAAACACTTTCTCAAAATTCATCTCAATTTGATTCATCATTTCTTCCCAAATTTTCCAAAGCCCATTAGACCCAAAAATCAAAAGCTCAAAACTACTCAAAAGGCCCAATGTTCGGCCCAATCTCAAACAAGGCCCAATTTTCCCAATCTCAAAATCAGGCCCATAGACCAATTCGGCCCAAAACTAAATCAAGCCCAAGGCATAAATCAGGCCCAAAAATAAAATAAGGTCCCAATTGACTCAATATCTAAAAGCTTGGCCCAATCCAATTCGAGGCCCAAACTTGAGGCTCAAACACATGACCGACCCAAACCCAGTTCAGCTCAATTCAAGCCCAAATCCGAACAAGCCCAACAAAGGCCCAACAAGCCCACAATCAGCCCAAGCCCACAAAAGTCAAACCGGTTTGACCTTGACCTGAAACTTTGACCCAAACATTGACCAATCCAACTTTGACCCGAACATCAACCAATCCAACTTTGTCCCGAACTTTGACCAATCTAACTTTGACCCGAACATCGACCAATCCAACTTTGTCCCAAACTTTGACCAATCCAACTTTGACCCGAACATTGACCAATCCAATTTTGACCCGAACATTGACCAATTCAACTTGGACTAACCCGAACTTTGACCCGGCCCGTTTTCCAATCTTGGCCTAAATCCAATTCCAACCCACTTCAACCCAATTCGGCCCAAATCCAGTTTAAATTCAATTCAATTCAGCCCGAATTCAAACCCAACTTGTAAATTTCATTCAAACTCCAAAAATCCAAAAACATTCCTCATTATTTAGTTTTAACTAAAAAATCCCAAAAAATCTCTTTTCTCAAGTTTCAAACAATCTCTTTGTTCAAATTTCATCAAGCTTTCAAAAGAAACCATTTTGTGGAATTTTAAAGGAAAAACTCTTCTCACGTCACAGAAAACTCTTCTCAAATGCAGAAAGTTCTTCTCACATATACAGAAAGTTTTCTCCTAAAACATTTCTCAAAATCAGTGTTTCTTCATCGAGAATTCCGAACAACTTCAAAAGTTTTCCAACTCAGTTTTCAAACTCAAAACTAAACTGTTTTCGGGGAAGATGGGATGTCTAACACCTTCAAAGAACGTTTTCTTCCTAGTTAGGCATCACTAGTATCCCTTCCAAAATAAAAATCCGAGGCAGGGCACTGGGGTCGTAATCTCCCTTGTCGCAGTCTGGATCTCTTTAGGCGGGGCATTAGGATGACAAACCTCCCCTAATTGCAACCTAGATTTTTACAAGGCGGGGGTGCTAGGGAAGTAACGACCTTCCTAGTTGCAGCTGGGATTTTAGAATCGTCTAACTCCCTTCCGCTCGATTTCAATGTTTTCAGTT
This sequence comes from Limonium bicolor, assembly GCA_023374045.1. Classification (NCBI taxonomy): domain Eukaryota; kingdom Viridiplantae; phylum Streptophyta; class Magnoliopsida; order Caryophyllales; family Plumbaginaceae; genus Limonium; species Limonium bicolor. Next base: position 244,773,366 of record CM041776.1, read on the forward strand.
TTTAACGTTTTAAAACCCGGGAGTTAGAGACGTTATTAGGGTTTGACCGAGAACATCTCTTTCATGGTGTTTCTCTCTAAATCGTATTTTTCGACATAAATTCATTGCCCCATCTTTCAAGCCTCGACACTTACCATTAATTAAGTGTCGTGTTCGAGGGGGTACATAGGGTGATCTCTCGGGATCATCCGCCCTTTTTACAACAAAAAAATGATTTTCGGTTTTCAACACCTTATGAGATACGATTTTGACAATCATTCCTCCAAACGACTCAACCCATCATCTTCTCATTTCAAATCCTGAAACATCCCAAAACCTTAACTCTATTGGAACCTCGAACCCGAAACAACCGGGATCTCCACCCAAATTCCAATCGCCCCACACACACTCGAATCATCTTCCAAACTTCAAATCACTTCACACTTAAATCTTCTTACAAGTTCCAGCTTCTCTCAAACCTCCAAAGTCTCACAGGCCCGAGCGCCTCACAGACTCGAACATCTCAACCTCTCCACCATATTAAGATTCAAATGTCTCACAGACCCGAGCATCTCACAGACTTTGATATCCCATACCTCCCACTACCTAAACATCCCAAATGTCTCATAGACCCGAGCGTCTCACAGACTAACACCTCAAAAACCTTCAAAAACCCGAAAGTGAACTACGTAAGGTTTGATCTCAACATGGAGTTGAGTACGTAGACAACCCACACAGGGTGCGACTCCATTTCAATCAAAATACCATTTTGAACTCAGCCATCTTACCTTCAAATAACCACATGCACTTCCAACCCTCGATTACCTCAAAAAACTCAACCATCCCAAAGACCATGAACTACGTAAGGTCTGATCTCAACAATAAGTTGAGTACGTAGGCAGCCCACACAGGGTGCGACCCTATTCCAATCAAAAACCCTTTTCCCCCCTCTAAGGTGGATTTCATGTATGTCAAACATTCAAATCCTCTCTGACTCCCACAAACCCTTGACTTCTTCAACTCTCAGATTCCAAATCTTTCAGTCTATATTCATTCGAATTCATCAATTCTTCTTCTTGGCGCTAGCTTGGCAAAAAAGCTCACCTCATCCGCTCGTTTTCTCTCCTCCTCCTGTCCTAATCCCATCCTTGTGGCCCTTTGAATCGAATCTCTCTAATAAGGTTTTGAAAGAAGGTAATCCCGGCAATTGGAGACCGAGGTTTCCTCCGGCACCAATCCAAGGTTGTGGTCATTGCCACTTCCGAGGGGTGTAACCCAGTGCGAACCTAAACAGAATCTCTAGTATGATCAGATAAGTCCTATCCATAGGCAACAAATCATCAGAGTCAATTAACGGTTCTTAGAACCCTTCTTCTCCCTTCCTAGTTCCTTAGGTCAAACTAGGTGGCTACTCTAGTCAATTCTGCCCTTAGGGCATAAGTCCGCGTGGAGCCCATTGAGAGCGGGTGTAGTGTTCACTTACACTCCCCATATGCTTTCTGGGAAAGACGGACGATAAAATAGGTATTTAAGGGCTGCCATGAATAACGGGTTTTCACCCTCCACAGAATGGCATTTTTCTAGGGTCTCAACTTTTCAGTCAGATCATATTTAAATAGACCCCCCTCATACCGAAAAATCACCCTCCACAAGTAGTAATGTATCAGTAGGGTGCCCCACATATGTATACGAGTGGAGTACGGAACACGAGGAGTAGTCGACTCCACACTACGGTCAGCAGTGCAAATTCAGACCAGAGCAACCAATTACCATGAATGATTGAAGTGAAAGGACTCAATTAAGTTAAGGAGACCAAAGGAATTAGTGAATTCGTTTCAAGAAAATGTTTAAGAGTCAGGAAATGCGAAGTGCACTGACTAATAAGTAAAGACATAACATATGTCTCAAGAATCACGAAGGACAAACAAGATAGCGGGATGAATACCCAACCTAAACATAGTAAGGCAGATGCCTAACATGAATACGTTTATGTCCAACGAATGGGATAGAATTCACAGACAACCAACAAGGCTACCGGGGAATATCGATCTTCAATGAAGAGGATATTAAACCAGCCAAGAACGCAAAGCGGTGTAGTTAACTAAACATACCCATAAGTACAAGCCAGATGCAACGACATAACTTACCAACACCCAGGAGCAATCCTTGAAGGGTGTTTGGGTCAACAAAAGTTGAACGAAATATCGTGATGAATAACAAGAGTTGAAACAAATACTCAGTTTAAACCACCAAAGGGAAATCCACCTTACAGGGGGATATTACCTAACGGGCCTTCCATGGAAGGAAGCGTGATGCAACGACCTTGTTAGGGAGCCCAGAATCACCTCCAAACCATGTGATGGGGTACGGAGAAGTAAAATTTGTGTGAACAGCCTACAATGAGCAAAGCTCGAGGCAATGAGGCTTATAAGCCCCAAACCAAATGTGTTACGTAAATTTAATTGATTATAAAACCTAAATAAAATCATAAGGGGTTTTACCGGGAATGGCACCAGTAAGGGAAAAGTTTGTGTTATATGAGTGAATAGAGCGGAGAATGAACCACTACTTTAAGAGTGGGGATACCTCTCGGTATTATGAGACCGCCAGAGCGGTACTTATGTGAACCTTCATGAAATATGTTGAAGTTTGACAATGTTGTCATTGCCAAGGAGTAATTGAATAAGAATAGTACGGGAAAATAAGCTTTTATAGCAATGGTGGAAAACACCATATGTGTATAATGCGAAGTGTAGAGTGAACAACACTCAAGGAGCATAAAGACTTAAGGAATAACATATTCAGTAATCAGCCAAGTAAGTGGCGAGTCATAGTATGAGTGACGTAAGTACCTGAGCGGAAGCTAGTAACAGCGGATGCTACGTAAATCAAGGCTGTATAACTAATAAGAACTTGGTACGCATCAAGCAACCATTATGTACAAATGATACAGAGAACAAACAAAATTCTGAGTTAGACTCAGTGAAGACGAAAGGTAAGTGATAGTAAGTAGACTGAGCAGCAAAGCCAGTAGCCTGTACCATGTGACGAAGGAATCTCACGAACAAGGAAATGTTCATTCCTATTGCAATTGCATACGGAACTGGAAGTATATCCCCAGAGGATCAGTTTGATAACCGAAGTAATAAGCCATGGGACGATAGTACGCCATTACTAAATAACCAACCCGTACTAGATAAGGAAGACTGGTAAACACACCAGTAAACAACACGCAAGCCAGTTGAACAAAAAGCTAGAAACCAATCGTGCGGCCTTGAGCCATAGAGACACGAAGACCGTTGGAAATACCAACCGTCACAGTAGTTGAACCCCACCGCAACAAACACGGATGAGACTTATAAATGTTATAAGGACCAATGCATAGAAGATGCGAGGTCATACAAAGGAAAGAGTAGTTGTATAGAGTCAAATAGTTAATCATGATGCAGGAGAAATAGTCATGAGTCAGTGACTAAAGAAGCACTGAATACCAAATATAGGTATAGTATATACCTCAAGTGTTGGATACAACGAAGGGAGCACTACATATTAGGTAGTAGCTCGACCTCAACCGACAATAAGTCGGAAGAAACCAAGTGAATTATCAAAGAAAAGCTGGATAGAAAGTTTAAAAACTCATCGAATTCACACACGGTAAGAGATACCACGCGTCGATTGAGAAACTGTTATTCCCAAGATAGAAGGGATAAATGGGAGATGTACAACACATCAAGAATAACAAAGGGGCTAACTAAGCCCTAAAGTTATCAGAGTGGCGCAGTAGAAGCTAGTGGACCATGATTCAAAGTTGAATATACCTAGTGAATACGAGTAAAGGGCGAATTATCTACGCCTAGAAGCCTCACAGGCCATAACCGAAACCGGTGATGAGTTAAATGAACTCCGATGATAATTCTGGTTTAGGGACTAAACCGTCAACATGGTTAAGGTCCTCTGACTGGAATGCATTGTATGATAAACCGCGTGGAAGTTAAAACACTTCACGACGGTAGAACGTTTTAAGCCAATGTTAAGTAATAACATATGGTCGATTACGCGGGCGTAATCCATTTTAAGAGGGGTAGAGTGTAAAATCGCTTAGTGAATGTTTACGTACAGGTGTACGTGAACGGTGTTGTGCATAGCACAAAATAATTGTTATGATGTTGTGCATGAACACAACAAAATTGTTCTGATGATTGGTGCGTATGTTACATGAACATACGTACTCATTCGTGGTTTAATTGTGGTAATTGCGCACATAAGATGCGAATACCATTGTTATAAGTGGTGTGTAAATACAAGTGTATGGGAGTAAAGAAATCCCGGGGAACTAAAACCCCGATAGTATATGTTTATTTGAGACAAATATAGTGATGTGTATTGTGATTTTGATAAAAAAAAGTATATAAATATATATATAAATATATATAGTATTGCGATGTATGAATCAGTAGGAAACAGATGAAAGACTTAGTGAGAATAGGATTCCCTAGGTAAGTTGACTAGAGACAAATTGAGAATAATTGATGGACAGAGTTCCATCCTTTGGAGATGTATTTTTTGGTGATTATGACTAGAATGTTGTAAAGATATAGAAAATGGAAGTAATTGAACCGTTTGATGGTGTGATTATGACTAGAAGGATTAAAAGATAGAAAATGGTAAATGTTTGAATTAGTTGCTGGTGTGAAATTGAAGTGGGAGGTGGAACTTGGTTTGCAAGCGATCAAGGGAAGCCGAACACAAATTGGGGCGGAAGGATAGTTCAACACTGATGCTGATCACATCAGGGTTGGATGACTCTTGAAGCTCCTTATAAGTGGTCACAAATAATCACGTTAAGAAGATGCAGTTAGCATAAATTGGACTTGGAGTTGTATTGCGGTTTCAAAAAGAATTTTCAATTGGTATTTTCAAATTTTCAAATGGTATTTTCAAATAAAGGATTTTTGTTCTAGTTAACCTCGTAAAGAGTATTTTTGTATTACTTGCTCACGAGCTGAGGACATATGAGCCTTTGTTTTCGGACCGGTGACATGAGAATTATATGTTAAAAAGTAAGTGATTGTTTTGATCTTTCAAAGGACCGGGGACCAGAAACTGTCCATCGCAATCGGTATCTGCGGGATCACAGTGTATATGTACTCGACATGGGACTCGAGGGCTGTGATGTCCTGTAGTCTTTAGACCGAGCCCATGAAGAGATGTAAAAGGAATTTTTGATTGCTATACATGCTAAGACATGTTGCGTGGTATGTGTAACAAACATTATCCAGACCTATGAGTCTGAAGGTTGTTATGTTATTCATACCTTGAGTCCGAAAGTTTACACCCGGTGTATGTTGACGTGAGAGTTATGTTGTGAATGTAATCCCTGTATTCTAATTAAAGGGTGCATGTGAATTGTGGAACTTTGAGGACACAGTTCTTTTAAGGGGGGTAGATTGAAATACCCCAAACCTTAATGTGTTAATTAATTATATAATTATGATTTTCTAAGGCTAATTAAGTCCTTAAGATCATTTGTGAAGAACTAAAAACCAAAAAGAAAAAGAAAATGCGTAAAAGTCACAAAACATGAAAACGCGTATTTAATTATTTTAGGAGGTATATAACCTTAACTAGGGTTATAAATATATTTTTATACCATAATTACACAGTAAGAACATGTGGGAAAAATTCCCGAAGAAAACAGATCCAAATAATGCGTTAAAACACTAACGAAGTCTTAAAGCATGTTTTTTGAGAAAAGCCGAAAACATGACTTTAAACAGTTAAATTATCCCGTAAAAATTATAGTTGATCGTATCACAATAATACTACCTAAATGGAAGCCTAAGAGCTATTAAAATTAACAAAACAAGAAAAATCTGGAAAACGGTCCTGGATTGATGAATAGTAACAGTTCGGGTTTTGTGGGTGTTATTTGCTAAAGACCAAAATGCCCTCCTTTCAAATTGTGTAAATATCTGAATGTCCCCATTATACACCCACGTTTTGCTCCATTCCTCTCTTCCTTCTTATTAATTCTATTCTACACACTAAAAGACAAAAAGCAAAAAGTAATAATGGACAAATGCCTTTTCTCTCTCCTCTATTCCCATTTCTCTTCCTCTCTGACGGTACCTTCTCCTTCTCCCAGCACTCTCCTTCCTCCCAACCCGCTTCAATGGCGATTTTGGAAACCTCCACCCAGCCCTCTACTTCTCTCCCTTGTTCAAGATTCCACAATGCTCCAAATCCGAAAATAAATACGTATTCTTCTTCACCACATCAAGGGCTATCATGCGCTCTTTTCAAAATCTTCAAAGGATGAAGTTGACCTCCATGGCTGGAGCCCATTTGGAGAGAAAATTACATTTTCTTGAGCTTGGCCATCTCCTCTTTCATCTAAGGTAAAAGGTTCAAAGAAAAACTCATTTTTTCTTCATTTCCTTTCATGGCCGATTTTCCAGATTTTTAAACCCCCATTGTTGCCTCTTGTTCCAGCCGATTTCATCTTCAAAATGGGGCTGGAGCCTTGCCTTGATAATTGACAAAAATTCAATTCTAGGGTTACAAGGTAATACCCTAAATTTAGTGCTCTAAGCACCTTCCTCTTATATATTAAATTAGTTTATGTGTTTAAGTATGATGATTAGTACTTATGGTCCCCATTTGAATATTGGCTAGTGTTTAGTAAGGGTGCATTGCCCCTTGGCCGAAATTGACATGAGGAAGAGAAGAGGAGAAAAGAAAGAAAATAACTTGGAGAATCAAGGTAAATAATCTACCTTAGTTCTATCCTATGCTTTTAGAATTTTGGGGATGGGTAAATAAAAGAATGAACCAAAAATGTGATGGGAATGTGTTTGTTCTCTATACGAGAGAATTGTGATTTTGTTTAATGCATTGTGTAAATTATGTTATTTAAGGGCCTTAGAGCCAAGTTATTTATGATTAATGTACCTTGGGATTATTGTTGTGTATATGTTGATATTGTGTGCTGTTAGAACCCACTAAGGGTTTGGTTAGTTGAATTGTGAATGTTTTGGTGTTAGGTGAAGAAGACAACAAATTTTGGATAAGTTGGGTTAGTCACGAAGTTATGGCGAATTTTCTGTAGAAAATAGTTGTGTTAATGGTATTTATGAGTAAAAATGACCTAGGGGATTAGTAGGTGCTTGTAGGGATTCATGTGAGTTAGTTAATCACCCTAGAACCACTTATTTAAGGATGGGGGATTGTTATGGAAACATCTGTAGCATGAATGGAGTTGGATGTCTTGGAATTCTTTGAAAAGAAATAGAGTGTTGACCTTGTGAAATGGTGAGTGACTTGGGTATTAGAAGTGCAAAAGACTAGGAATGAATGTGGTATGGTCAAATGGTAAGGAGAAGGTTAAAGCTGTCATGGGATTGTTTTGAGAATGCACTGATGTGCATAGTGTGCAGAGAACGAGAAATGAGAGTGTAGAATTGTTGAATTAAGCAAGAGTTGGGTGAAAGTTTGACCAATGATTTGAGGAGGTCTTAAGTGTTTTTAAGGTGTTTAAAACATGTGAAAAGAATTGGGAATGATTAGGTATGAATTTGGGGTTGAAAACTGCTCAAAAACTGTCAATTTAAGCACCTACAGACTTGGTCCGGGTTTGTAAACAAGTACACAAACCCAGACCACCCTTAAAACACGGCAGAACCTTATTCCAGCATGTGGTCCAGGTTTGTATCTCGGTACACATACCCGGACCAAGGCAAAATTTAGGAAGAATCACATTTCCGGGATTGGTTCGGGTTTGTAACCCCGGACACAAACCCGGACCAGTTCAAAAATGCTCCAGAATGTGTTTTTAAGTGTTGTAATGATGGGGGATTGATTGGGGATGGTTTTAGATGATGATTAGGCCTTGTTTAGTGACTTTTAAAGACCATTGGAAGTATGAACAAGTGTGAGAGTGAATGTGTAAGTTGTGAACTTAAGATCACATAAGTAAGTTAAGGATAACGGGACAACGTGGTTAAGTACGAGAGTAATATTAGCTTACATACCGTATAATCATGATGTTAATAAAAACATTTGCAATAATACCAATTGTTCAGAAACTACCCGGGGAGCGTGAGATGATGCGTTGGAGTAAATCCTCGGGGACACGGTAGAGTAACCCATGGTGTAACGTATGGTTTTCTTGCAACCTGTGTCCTACCGGGTTACACCGGCTTGTATGCCAATTTGATTTTATGTATGTTTGCCACCTTGCAAGATAAAGCATGTAATGAGTTTATAGTAATTCATTTATGTGGCGTATTTAGTTCCGATACCGTTTAACCTCGAATATGTGTTAAACCGTAGCTAACCGACTCTAGGATCACATAAGAGATCGGTATTCGGACTTAACGTCCCAACCTACGGGAACATTCTAACTACGGCTATCAGTGCGTTAGTTGTATAATGTGGCTGTGTGTGATGTGTTTTGCCCTTTTTGGAGTATCTCGTTATTTAACGATTGTGGTTGTTCATGTATGTCGAATTGTATGTTACCTCCCTTGTGTGTTTAACTAAGTTTGTAACACCATATGGTGTCATGATATGATAACTTCCATAAGGGAACTTCTAACTAATGTATAATTGGGGGGTGAGGAATCTGGGTGTCCGGTCGCGCGCGTATGTATGGGAGTTGATATCTATATTTGGTTCAACTCTCTCCCTTGTTCGGTTGTTTTCCTTCTCAGAATTCAATCTCCCACGAGCCTATAGCTGGCTCTCCTACCTTGACTATTAATCGGGGCTAGGGGGATATGTGTATGGTGTGACCGGGCCTATATTAAGGCCGACACATCTAAGTAAAGTAAATGTGTACGGTGTATTCGGAGCTATATTATATCCGACACATCTTAAGTAAAGTATACGTTCTCTAAGAAGAACAATAAGTTATTATGTTATGAGCTCAACATGAGAATACAAGTATTCTCTAGGCTCTAATAAGTTGGCTAACCCTCATTTCGGTCCGAGTCCTCGCGAGACTCTCCTGAGCCATGTTGTGTGTATGTTAATGTGTGATGTATGTTGTTACGTTGAGTACATTGATCACCAATACCAAACCCCAAGTTATTATAAGAAGTAAATATGTGTAACCCGAATAGACGGGTAAGTGTTAACCCATAAGAATTGAGCCCTTGAAGTAAAAACCCTTATGGTCTAAATACCAAGTAAAGTGATTTAGTAAATGTTAATGTGTAATACTTGATAACCGTGTTTCTGTGTTGATTACCTGTTGTTTGTAATGTGTGTTTATAGTTTCTCATGCATGATTTAAATATAATCAACCGCATGCTTACACGACAATTAGTTGTGCGTGGCCCGGTAGTATGCGGGCTGCACGATTACCATACCAGCAAAGGTGCTGAGTCCCTTTGGGGCCACCCATTACTTTTCAGGTACAATGGAGCTGGTAGTTGTTCGAGAGTAGGACGAGGTGGCAGATTATGCATGGGTAGTTTATCAATTTTGCTTATGTATTTGTAAGTGGTGTAAGACCGAAGTGTGATATCGGTATCTGAATGTATTAGACTCAGTATAGTTGTAATGTAAGTGTAATTGACTCGGTTTAGTTATGAAGTGGAATTGTAACGTTTAATGCTCGGGAGTCCTGTCCATCAGACCGGTACAATATGTATGTATTAGCCTTGTTAGCCACGTGGGTGGCTAACGGCGTGTAGCACCCATGGATTAAGTTAAGTGTTGAGTTGTAATTCCGCTGCAATCATTTGTTAAGTATTGTGTTTGTAGTTGGGGTGTTACAATTAGGGATGATGGTGAATTAATACTGACGTGTGAGAGGTACGGCAAGAATAAGCCGTGGAATACCCAAGTGAATCATCCTCATCTAGTCAAAGGCGGCTGCACTCTATGGATAAATGAAACTGCCTGTTCCGCCTAAGCATCCACGGTGGGGGGATTGTAGGGTGGCCTGTACTTGGTAATGCAGTCGATGCACAACCATGAGTTGGCTCGTAATCCGCATTCACACTTTGTGCGCTTTAGCGTGGATGAAAGAGCAAATATGAGAAGTCTGCACAGGAGCGAAGTTATGCCATGACAGATGTAGGCCCATCTGCATGACAAGAACTCTGACGGCATGGCCGATAAAACATCGATTCATAATCTACTTGCAAAATTCAGGATAGAGGACCGTGGAGGGCGTACTGATGTAGCATCTCTCTACACTTGTTGCAAGATTCTACTTGCATAATAAAATTAAAAAAATAATTGTGTAGGAAAATTAATTTGTTTTTATAAATACAAAGATTATCTACAAAGCTATACATAGTTAGTCATTATCGAGTATGAGGAACAAATGGTCGCTGTAAAATTTAAAATTAATGTCACAAAAATTTAAATTATCTAAGATTTATGTTGCCACAATCTACCAAACATTATACAGTTCTGATTCTAAAATGTTGACTCCAAGAGTAGTTGTTGATCAAGCAAGGAATGACATCTAGAAAAGTAAAAACTGAGAATTACACCATATACACAAGCTCAATGTTCCATTCTGTTAGTGTTAAAGCACACTAAGTTGTTTACTATATAGTGTTTTGATGATGTTGGTTAGGAACAGTCATATAAGTCTTGTATAGTCTTAAGTTTTACTATAGTTACTTTTATGTAAATTAAGTTTTGAGTAGTAGATTATAACTCAAACATTCTGAGTTAATTAAAGTTTGTAAATTGTCAAGTACTTAATTACAAAAGCTTTGAGATAGTAGAAGGTCAAAAGGCTCAATTTCGACATCGCAACAAAGATAAAGACGATTGAAGCAGGAGCTGATTTCTACATTTGATCCTGTCGAAGGACCCCAATAGTTTTGAAGTTTTTTTGTTACTATTAATAGCTTTGCAAGAACATATTAGTGTGGGTAATACATAAAAATAGCGTGGCCACAATAGACGGGTATAAGAACAACTAGACTATAAGCAAAACAGAGCAACAAAAGAGCAGAGAACCCCTCATCAGTCGAAAGACAAGAGAGAAAAGCCCAAAACGGCGATGATATGGTATGAGCACAAATCGGCTTAAGAACAATTTTCTTACTTTGTTCAAACAACAACAAATCGGCGTAAGAACAATTTACTTACTTTGTCAGCAGAATAGAAATGGCGATGTTTCTCTTAATTTCATCAATATGGTCAATCACTATACAAGATGATGAGTAAGTACACACCACTAACAACAACCAATGATTGCTACAAGTTCAAACAACAACAAATCAACTTCAGCTTCAAAATATACATGAGTTAACATAAAACAATAAAGACAAAAGCATAAGGTGGTCAAGCACGCTTACATCTGATGATATGGTATGAGCACAAATCGGCTTTTCCTGCTAACCGCCGCAATTATGGCATCGCACATATGGCTCTGACACGCAACACCGTCTCTCATAGCTTCCTCAGAAGACATGGTTTATGGACATAGGAAGGTGATCGCATTTTCCATTTTCTTTGCCACCAGCCTCGATAATAAGGGCCTTTGATGACAAAGGCATTAAATTAAAATTATACATAAAACTTACTATTACTTTTGAGAGAGAAAAAATGTGATACTTACAAGCAGTAGGATTGAATCACCGAGATGTTTAGCATATCACCAAGCACTAAAATTCACACATACCTGAAGCTTGGCATATGGGAATGATTCAGAAGGTGTAGGTACAGTGTAAGAAACCGAAACCTGAGACGGTGCAGGGGTGGAAGCAGGTACAGGGGTGGAAGCAGGTGTAGGGATGGAAGTAGGTGCAGGGGTGGAAGCGGGTGCAGGGGCGTACACTGATGAGCTAGAAGATTGATGCCCCTGACTCAGCTGTTGCATCAATCTCGCTTCCATTTGTTGCATCTGCTGCTGCAAATCAGATTGGAACTGCTGTGTCAACTTTCTTTCCATCTCCCTCATTTCTTCCTCCCTCCCCATCCACTGGGAGCGAGGAAAAACATCCCTCTGACGCACTGCGGATCCAAATCCTCGAACTCTCCCAGGGTAATCCTTCTTGCCAAGCGCTTTGTTCAATGGATCATCCTGACTATGAGGCCGGCCAAGAAAAGAATCAGCACCCTCTGCAGTCTTGCACATGCAAAAAATCATGTAAATTATGAATTAGATCAAATAAGTAAAACATACATAAATTGTAAGAAAAATTTATAAATTGGGTTCTGATATTACTCAGGACACTCACAATTTTTGCAGCTAAGTCTGCAGTCTCATTCCGCGGATAATACATTTCGCCGTCCTTCTCTAATTGTCGGCCAAGCATGTATGCTTGTGCCCGATTCACCTCATCCAGACTCTGAATCGGCTCAACTGCGTCGTCCTCACGCATACGCTTCAGATACCCCTTTTCAATCAAGCCTTGTATACGTCTCGCGTACCCAGCTCGGCCCATGTAGTGTGGGTTCTGATCTTTCAAGCGATTCTGTCGGGCTTTTTCCTGAACTGCCTGTGGAAAGAATACATTTCATTTTAACTTTATCCTGTTATATTAACAACATAAACTTAAAAGTTAATCTATGAAAACAATTACTTACCCTGAACTCAGGGGTGATATGTGCTTAATAGAATTCCTTCCACTCCACCTCAGTGATCATGCCAGCGTACAACTCATAGGGAGGCACCTTCTTTGGGTTGTTCGTATTGATCCAACCAGCCACCAGTCTATTTTTGAATGCTCGCATACGCAAAGCAGGCAGTGACAACACTTTATCATATGCTTCATCTAGGATCAGGTACTTCTTCTTCAAGCTTGTCCACATGATGTTCTTTATTTCCGGATCTTGGTTCCTCCAGTTTTTGTTGATACAGCAATGGGTCTTAACCAATCGACCCATGGCGTTGGCAAAATTCTGCTTAGACACGTCAGTGGGTCTAAGATACCTGTAATATAAACAGTATATATGTTAGTCATACGTAATATATATAGTACTACATATAAATGTATAAATATCAGTATATATGAAAAAATAAAACAGAATAACATATAGGTGTAACATATACCTATCCCACACCAGATCTATCATGCCACTCTCCTTCTTCTCATTTAGACCACGTGACGGTCCTCGTGTCTTTCGTGGAGGGCCCTGAGAGGTCGTAGGAGGGTCCTGAGAGGTCATAGGAGCATCAGCGGCAACGACGATCTGTGTACGCTCCGCTAACTGCATCTCTGCATCTATCTCCATCTCCATATCCTCATCACATTGTAGGAGCATCTCATGATCGTTGGCATCCATAATATGCACAATATCATTACATAAATATATAGTCAGTGTCATAAATAGAGTCATAAATAGAGTCATAAACAATCATAAATTGTACACGCATGTGTTGAGCATTCACTTTTATGCCAGACTTACTTTTTGTTCATTTTTCCACCCACAACCCTTTTCCATGATCTGATCTTGTGCACTGAAAGTTGGTCACATTATCAACTTCCATTGGCATTTGGAGGGGAACATTGTCCATTTCACATTCATAATCTTCCTCGTTCATAACACCATCAACACCAACTATCTGTCGCTTACTTTGCAATACAACTGACCATCTGGGAGTACATTGATCACGACAGTAGAACACTTGTCTAGCTTTAGAAGCAACTATAAATGGTTCTTCTGTGTATGTCAATGTGTTTAGGTCAACCAACTTCATACCGTGTTCCACCTAACGGTAACTGCGCCTGTTGTCTACCCATTTGTATTTAAAGACACAAGTTTCATAATAGGTGTAGTTAAGGATCCAAATCTCCTGAATCACACCATAATACTCTTTCCTCATTGTCACTCCCTTACTACCTGTATCTTGATATATTTCCTGTGAAGCAGTTAGATGAACACCACTATTTTGATTTGTTGACTTACGATCTTGGCGTTCAGTATAAAAAGAGAACCCATTCACATCGAAAACCTCGTATGATACAACATCAAGATTCGGACCGAGAGCTAATAACTTAACCATTTCAGTTACATTGTCTGAATCTTCATGTATAACTTTTTCTTTAAACCATGTAACGAATGTAGCATTCTGATCCTTCTTTAATCTCACTTGACTCATTGACGGATGTTGTGCTCTGAGAGCGCTTAAGTGTGACACGAAGTATGGTTCAACATCTTCGACATGGCTCAACATGGTTAGATTTGCTTTACACAATGCAACAAAATCAGGCCTTACCATTTTTTTCCCGATTGTACCTACACCCTGTAACTTGCCCTCATGTCTTGATCTCGGAAGTCCTATGTGGTCCACGCCTTCTAAGTAGTGGGTGCAAAAGTCAATCACTTCTTCAGTTACATATCCTTCAACAATGCTTCCCTCTGGACATCTGCGGTTTTTCATTTTTTTTAAGCACACCCATGTATCTTTCGAATGGATACATATATCTGAGATATAATGGGCCACACTCCTTAATCTCCTTTACTAAATGAACAAGAAGATGCACCATAATATCAAAAAATGAAGGTGGAAAATACATCTCCAACTACCACACAGTGACAATTAGTTCAGCCTGTAACTTGTCCAGTGTCTGCACATCTAGAACTTTGGCAGAAACTCTACTGAAAAACACAAACAAATTTGTAATGGTTTTCCTGACATCATGTGGGAGAATCCCATAAATTGCAATGGGAAGCAAATGTTGCATCAAAACATGGTAGTCGTGAGATTTCATCCCTACTAACTTGAGTTCAGACATGGACACCTAACTTCTTACGTTGGAAGAGTACCCTGATGGTACTTTGATGTCAGAAAGGGCACTGCAAAAACTCTTTTTCTCCTCTTTGGATAGAGTGTGACATGTGGGAGATGGGAAGATACGTGTTCCTCTTTGTTGCGGGTGGAGCTCTTTTCGTATGCCCAACTCTACTAAATCGTTTCTCCCCTTTAAATGATCTTTTGTTTTCCCTTTAAAGTTTAGCAACGTTCCACCAAGACTTTCGCCCACATTTTTCTCGACGTGCATGGCATCAATACAATGCCTTACTTGCAAATGTTACCAATACTCAAGATCAAAAAATATCAACTTTTTCTTCCAAACACTCTTCTCTGTAGCTTTAGTTGGAGGACCAAAGTTGTTCACAATATCTTTCACCCGGTTATAAACATCGACACCTGATAAAGGTTGCCGAGCTACAACATGATCAGTCATCCCGTCAAATTCATCTGTCATCTTTCGGTACTTATGATGTCTTGGAAGGACCCATGTACACATTTTTTCCACTATATTTCAATCGGATATTGCATGTGTTATCACCGCAAACAGGACACGCTAATGCTCCTTTGATTGTATATCCATATAGGTTTCCGTATGCTGGAAAGTCGTTTATCGTACAAAACAGCATAGCACGCAGTGTGAAGTTTTCCTTAGCATAAGAATCATATACTGTTGCTCCCTTATTCCATAAGAGTTTCAAGTCATCAATAAGCGGCTACAGAAACACATCAATATTATTCCCCGACTGTTTTGGACCGGATATCAACATTGATAGAATAATATGCCTAGGCTTCATGCACAACCATGGTAGGAGGTTGTATACAGTCAACAGAACAGGCCAAGTACTGTGTACACTACTCAAAGTGTCGTACGGGTTCATTCCATCCGTGCATAAGCCAAATCTTAAATTTCTTGATTCAATACCAAACTCAGGATACATTCTGTCAATGTTTCTCCATTGCGGTGAATAAGCAGGATGTCTTAATTTACCATCGTCCACCCTATGTGTTGTGTGCCACCTAAGGTTTTCAGCATCCTTCGGAACTGCGAATAACCGCCTAAACCTTGGGATTATTGGCAAATATCATAACACCTTCATTGGGGAACGAACCTTTGGCTTGTTGCCGTCCTGATGATCTTTCTTTACATAACGTGATTCACCACATTTAGGACAACAATCATGTAGCTCATACTCCTTCCAGAACAAAATACACCCAGATGGACAAGCATGTATTTTCTTGTACTCCATACCCATTGGACACATTAACTTCTTCGCCTCATAAGTAGTTGTAGATATGACATTGTCCGCTGGTAGTATCTCCTTAATAATTTGCAATAGTTCCGTGAAACTTACATCGCTCCATCCGTGTTTCGATTTGACATTAAATAGTTTCAGGGTCACACTTAATTTGTTCAGTGTCAGTGCATCACATCCAGCGTACAGTGGTTCTTTACATGACTGCATAAAGTTTTCATGTGTACTCGGTTTGTTGGTAAAGTATTGTTCTACATCTTCCAACAGTGTGTCAAGGTTCGCATCTTCTGTCTCATCGTTAATCGTGCAGTTGTCATCATCCCCAAAGTTTTCTGTGTCATCCCCAAAGTTTTCAGTGTCGTCCAATTTTGGTTGTTCTACTGAAGCTTCTGCATCATAGTCAAACACATCCACTGCATGCTGACCATGCCATAATGTTATGTCTTCGTAATCTTTTGTAAACCCACGACAAATCAAATGGTCCTTAATTTTCTCAATATCTCTGTACTTGAAGTCGTTTTTGCAGTCGATGCATGGACACAAAATATATACCTTATCCCTCGGTTGAAGATTGTTGACTAGGATCTTACAGAACCTATCGACCCCTTGTAGGTAATCGTTGTCAAGTCTGTCATTGTACATCTTTGAACACTCCATCTCTATCTGTAAGATCGATGTATTACTTTACAGCTGATCGATATCGTTCATATGTTGGCAGATATTAGTCCAGTTACTTTTAAAAATTTTACAACCTGATCCCATCCAATCACGTTCAATCTCGCATGCGAACAAGTTTATAAAAAACAATTCATTGAAAATTTCAGCAGCATTTCCCTTCTGTTCTTCTAGTGTATATATGAATGTATACACTCGAAGAACAAAAGGGAAAAGCTACCGAATTTTTTAATGAACTGTTTTTTATAAACTTGTTCACTACCTAGAAGGTGAGATCAAACGTGATTGGACAGTCCCGACGGGGACTATCCAAGATATACCTTAAGTAGGTATATCTCGGACGGGTGACTATGTTTGAGTATATTTAATAGCTATTTAGAGAAACATTATATAAACAATTAAGAAGTAATTAATTAGACAAAAATTATAAACTAACCTAGTAGTCTGTTTAGTCTTGATGTGAAAAAGCTAGACTTCAATCAACCAGCCCGTATCAGGTGCGACAATGAAAAGCACTACCAATGCCTGTAGGATATAGTTTGTACACAACAATAATTACATTAAGAATCCAATAATTCAATAGTTTGACAAAATTTTCTGGGAAATCCGACAGAATCCCCCCTAAAAATATAGGGTTTCACCACAATAGAGCATGTACAAGAGGCGACAGTTTGGTTTGTAAAATTAATCTCAAAACACTTAATCCTAATAAACATACTAATCTCAAACAGAGCATGTATGTTCCTGATTGACAGTTTGGTTTTGCAAAATTTCACCATATAACTACGTGGCTATATTTGTATGCCCAAACACATTATATTTTTCACCTAATAAACACATTAGTCTCAAGTCCATTTGGACACAACCAGCAAGTACCAAAAATCAGCTCAGGCGACAGTTTAATTGGTTTGTAAAATTAATTAATCCCAAACACTTAATCCTAATAATTAAACACATTAGTCCCAACCACAGCATGTTTATATGTTCCTGATCGATCAGTTTGGTTAGCAAAATTACCTCCAGCAGAATCAAGAATATAGGCGATAGAGCATGGATCGATGTTACGCTAGTTGGGTTGTAAAATTAATTACTACAGATGATCAACGTACGTATACTGAGGCGATGGGCATGTATGTTCCTGTTCAATCGCTTGTTGCAAAATTAATAAAAGTGAAAGAGCAAAAATATATATGTTCCTGTTCGCAGATTTGATGAATTATCGAAACTAAGGCGATCGATAGGCAGACATGTATATTTGGGTCGATCGATCGATGATCATCAGAGAATGAAGATGCATACGCGCACGCAAATATCGAGAGAAATTAAGCAATAGTAGTAGGCGCGAGAGACGACGGCCGGAAAGTGGCGGCGGCGGCACGGACGGCGACGGCAGTGGCGGCGATGGCGCAGTAGCTAGCGGACGGTACTGGGGTACGTATTTCGTGAGCTCAGTCGAGAGAGAGGTAGCTTGAGGGTTACGTTGTAACAGAGAGCGCGGAAGAGATTAAATTTTTTGGGAAAGTGGGGTGTTATTCAGGCAACATAAAGAACGCTTCACTTAAGAAGCGTTTTTTATGTTGAGAGTAAAAAACATAAAGAACGCTTCTAAACGAAAGCGTTCTTTATGCTGGGCGTTCTAGAGACATAAAAAACGCTTTCTATGTGAAGCATTCTTTATACGTTTCATATAAAGAACGCTTATTTCCCAAGCGTTTTTTTGTCTTTGGGCGCAATACAATAAAGAACGCTTCTTAAGTGAAGCGTTTTTAAAATGTCCGGCCTAAGTCATAAATACAACGCCTTACTTTATAATCGTTCTTGAAATACCCCAAATCTAGTTAACACTTTAAAACCATTAGATAATAAAAATTAATCTAAGGATAAATCATTTCACATGCGCATGCAAACACATGCATGCACACGTTATGTAAAAATAGTCGTTTCACCATAAATGATAACAGACGTTATATTATAAACGACTTAACGTACTCGTATAAACACTCTTGTACGTTTACTAATGAGGATTAAACTCCATACAAAACAAGCTCAATAAAGAGAGCATCAACAAGGAAAGATCAATACGAACATTTATACAAACGAGCAACGTAATTATTTTATGAATGCCGAAGCATTTATAAATGCTAAAATAAATTGATATACACATGTAAACAAATGTAACAACGTAAGTTACACCTATTATATATATCATAAAAACATAAGAACCCATCAAAGGTCAAAGATACGCACTAAACATCTTAACAACAAAGATGTTCTTAAAACGCCTTAAAAACGTGCGTCAGGCGTGACCTTGTATGACCTTTTAAAACTCAAACCAAATGTCCATACCCTCATTATATGACTATACAAACATATTCCTTGGGCCATATTTAGTTAAAAACGCAAAGTGCTCGGGAGTGCTCACGCACGCCCCTTAAAGCACGAGAAGCCCCGGAAACCCCGGAAACGCGTTCTAAGTTGGTATAACTTAGTTTTCTTCACTACAAATGGTTATTTGACCATTATTCAATATTTATGAAAGGATCCCCACGCCACTTTTCCATTTAAAAACAAAGTGCTCGGGGGAAATTCTTAACGCTCCTGTTTTGGTCCCGGAAGTCCCGGAAATTGTGTCATGAGTTGATATAACCCCATATAACTCAATGTAACACCTTAATATACCATAATTGACCATAAACAATGTCTATAAACATTTATAACTCGTTGGAACAATTTATTTTCCAAAATATTCTTAGAGCACAAAAACGCACTTTTCAGGTACCGAAAAAACGCGTTTTACACATTTAACTTGTAGAATTGAATAACCACGAGTTGATATTGTTAAAAGGACCAAAGTTAACTATAATAATCATGGGAGAACAAGGGTGACTCACCCTCCCTATACCTGCCGATTTTGGCTACAAAAAGACATGATTTTCATGTCTTTAAATCATTTTCTTACCTTATATCACCACTTTTGTCAAATTTGTTTGTATTCAAAAGTCCTTGCCGGTTGATCCTTGTCCCTTGACCTCCATTTTCAACACATTATCCCACTGATTGGAGCTTTAGACTTAATTGCCTCCCTTTTTGACTAAAATGAATTATTTCACCTAACTTTGACAAGTGGTGAGACTTGTCTCTTCTTTCCTTGCTAAGTGCCGATTTCAAATCCCTACTCCTTCCCTTACTCACTCCAAAACTCTCTCATTCCAAGCTTGGTAAGTTCCATTGGTAAGAGCTCTCATTTCCTAAGTTAATCTAGTTATGTTTTCATGCCATTTCCAAGCTAATTTTCGGTTCTTTGCACCAAGGAGGTTCTTCTAATCCATTCCATTGATCTAGATCAACATAAATCATCACTCAAGGTAGGAATTTCGTGGCTCATAAAAGGAAACACTTAAGAAAGGTTCTTGAAGGCTTAAGGTAAGAAAAATGCGTTAAAACTCCATTTTCTCCCAAGACAAGTCCATGGCCGACTTTATTCTTGTTTTTGCCCTTAATTAACTTCAACTTCTTCATGGTTTGACAAGGTGTTCATAAAACCTCAATCTAGGCGTGAGCTTATTCCATTTTTCCAAAGGTAAATCTTTGATTTCAAGGTTTACAAGAGTTGTTTCTAAGTTATAAGCTTAGCTCTCTTCAAGAGCTAATTCATTCCTCTTCTCCTTGTCAGGGCCAAAAATATAAGTGTTCTTGAACAACACTTTGAAACATCAAGGTAAATCCTAATCTTTATTACAAAATCTTATACATAATACCTTAGTAATTTCTCAAGGTTTAGTTAGAAATTCAAGGTTTAACATAAGGTATCCTTGTTCTAATATTCAAGGCACCTACAAGGAGTATAGATCAAGGTTGTGTGACCCAAGATCCAAGGAGAAACCAAGGGAAAAATCATTTTACAAGAGGGTAAGTATTTTATCTAAGTATCACTGGTGGAACGGAACCCTTTAATTACGGTCCAAAACCGTGTATAATTACGGTTGTGGACCGTAATCTACGCGGGCATCAATAAAGATGGCGACGTCTTTAATTACGGTTTTAAACCGTAATTAAAGGCCCTTTTCCGGCCCGCGTGTCATTGACTTTACATTACGGTTATTGGTAAAACCGTGATCTATAGTCCTTTGGCGCGCGCGCGCCAAAGGACTTTAGATCACGGTTTTACCAATAACCGTAATGTAAAGTCGACACTTTAGATGACGGTTATTGTTAGAACCGTCATCTAAAGTGTATTTTTTTATTTTATTTTTTTTTACAAATCTACACAATTGCAACAGAGACAGAATTGTAACAGATAAGCAACAGAGGGCAGAAACTGCACAATTGAACCACCTGAATCAAATACCAACAACACAAATTCATTCTCTGCGCACAATTGCAACAGAGATAACATCTAATAAAGCACCAGATCGAAAATCTGTAACATATTCAATTGCATATTCAATCTGTTACACAGTTGCAACAGAGATAACAATTGCAAATTCATTCTCTGCGCACAATTACAACAGAAATATTCAATACAACAGCTAGAATCTGTTACAGCAGCAGCAACTAGCAATTCATTACAAAAAATATAATCTGCTACAGCAGCAGCAACTAACAGAATTAGAGGGCTACAAAGGTAGCAGTGTAACCAATACATGGTAGATACAGCTAGGATGACTCCCAGCAAGAAATAGCATAAAACAGAAGCGTAAAACAGTACAAAAACGGTGCAAAAAACTGTAAAAAACAAAATCCATGATAGCAGCATTAGAGCTAGCTAGTCTACCACTCCATTCTCATAAACATGGCTGCCATGCTCTCTCTGACATGCAACAAGTCGGCAGGAGCATAAGTCTTGAATCTGGCATAATGCTCTTTAATCTGCAACAAGAAAAGGAATGAAACACATAATGAGATTAAGATAAAGACACAAAAAATCTGCCGAAAGAATTAAATACAAGACAGCGTTCGTATTACCTTGTCTATATCATTCTTAAAACCTGGGAAGTACCCGCAGAACTCGTACATATACCGCATCACGTAGTACCCGCAACTCTTAGAATCCTTTTGGGTAGGGCACTAAATCACCAAAATTCACAAATGTAAAACAATTGTACAAAGATAATAGCAGCACGAATGAAATACATGAATTACCAAACCTTGATGTAATCGACGGTCAAATCACCAAACTCTCCCTGAGGGGTTTTTTTGTAACAATTGTTACATATATTAACAAAAACGTTTAGCAAAATGAACAAGTACATTAATTTTGGTTCAAAAAACTTACAAACAATTAAATAGTAATAAAAACTTACTCTTTGATTAAGTCTTCAGTGTTGAATTCTGTCCACTGCCCTAGTGGATCTAGAACGAGCATAGTAGTGGTGGCAGCGCAGAATATAAACAAAGCCCAGTGGTGGCTACAATGTCAAATACAAAATGAAATGAGAAATGAAGGTAAAAAAGTTAGCTAATTAGTATGTAATTTTATATTAGAACTCACGTTTGGTGATACGGCATTAGAATGAATAATTTATTCTGTTGATCAACAACATTGAAGCAATGAATCATGCTTGTCTGGCGTGCTAGAGTAATGTCGTTCCACATCTTCGAGCATAGTCTCAATGTCATCATCCCAGAAATCTGGCTCAACGTTCGCTGTAACGTCTTCTGGATCACCAGCAACTGTATCATCTCCAAGTTTTGTTTCTGTGTTTGCCTGACCATTATCCCCTTCGTCAGGCTTAATAACATCGAACACACTCTGACCATGCCATCAGATTATGTCTTGGAAATCTTTTGTAAAACCGCGGCGGATCAGATGTTCCTTAATTGTTTCAACGCCGCGATATCTCAGATTGTTTTGGCAGTCGATACACGGACAAAATATGTATCCCTTGTCTGTAGGTTTCAGATTGTTCGCCAACACCGTGCATAACTTATCAACTCCTTCTAAAAACTTGTCGTCCAAATTTCTGCTGTAAATCCACGAATGTTCCATCTCCTTCTAGCTATTTATATGAAGGCCGCCATTTCATACCGTCACCCGTGGCAGAGTCTTTACACTTTTGTATCTTATCAACCTAAATCCATCCATGAGTATTAAATCCCACCGGTGAACGTGTTTTTAATATGTAATTTATTGAAAATTTCGGCGGCATCTCCCTACAGTTCTTCAAATGCACGATATTATGATATTAATCAATAATATATGCATTCGAAGAACAATAAAGAGATACTGCTGAAATAATCAATAAAGTACATATTAAAAGCACATTCACACCCTAGGTGTGTGATTTAACAATCGTGGACAGTCCCGACAGGGACTGCCGAAGATATACCTCTATTAGGTATATCTTGGGCGGATAACTATGTTTGGTAGTTTGTCAAATATTATATGTATATATATAAATCTTACCTATGGTAGACGATTAGCCGATGCTAAGACGGTTGAGGTCGAAAGCCTAAATAAAGTCGTAGTCCTGATGCATAAATGAAAAACGACAACATTAGAATTCATCAAAAAATCAAGGTTAAATGCTAGCTAAACCGCGGAAAAAAATCGACAGCATCTCCCCTATATTTCTAACGTCTCCAAATCAGTTTTATCAAAGTCAAATTCGCACGCACCATCTAGAACTGGTAACATACATAAACTTATCTTCACTGATGTATTTAGTTTACAGAAACAGAAGTCTAAGTTTTAAAACTGAAACTGAGGTCGATGTTCCTTCCTTCTGTTATTTAATTCAATCTGTTATATTGGCTAGCCCTTCTCAATGTGTTTATGTCTGAGCTATTAGGTTCAATAGTTTTTCACTTCTCTAAACAGCCCCAACATCTTTCTGTTGCCTCTACTGAACAGATTCACACAGAACTCAAACAGAAATAGAAACTGAAAGAAAAGAAACAGACAAACAGAGATGGTGTATGACTCCTCTCTGTTTGTTCACGTGTTTGAATTCTCAAACCTTTCTAAACTGTCGATCCCGTCAATTTGGTGTGTTATAAAGTTTCTAACTCAACTAAACCCAAGGCAACTTTGTTACAGATGCAGAATTAGTCAGAACCTGATCTGATAGGAAACTGAAGCTGAAATCCAAACTGAAATCAAAACAGAAACTGAGTTGTGTTCTTGCTTTCTTCCCTGTCTGTTTTTTTTCTTTCAACTGATTATACTTCTCCTAACTCCTTACCCAGTTACTTAAATATTCCATTAAGCTTTTAAATCCAGACCAAAACTCAAACAACTTGTTACAGTTCTGTTCCATTCATGAAACTGAGATATGCTACAGTTCTGTTCCATTCATTTTTCAGGAATCGGTAATATACTTGAATTTACTTTCTTTCCTATGGCAGTTTTAAGTAGTAGCATTTTTAAAACTACACTATTATGTATTAATTGTAATACTAAATGCTAAGAATAAATAAATACAGCAGTTTACAGATTGGTTTGCAAAGTTACTGTAACTAAGCACCGAAGTGGGCAAGTAGTGTAGAAATCAGCCCACGAACTAGGTCGCAATTAACTGTGAATCTGGGCACAAATATATGAACAAGGTTAGAACATTTGCCATTACACTCTCAGGATTCGATACAAACGAGGTTAGAACTTGCAATTGAAATGCATGTATATGAACAAAGTTAGAAAAAAACGACAATCAATCGATCGCATACCCAATACGCGATAGAGACGTCGACGGTGAGACTAGTGGTAGATGGGTGGTGACCGGCGGCGATGGGAGTGACAAAGGTGGTGGGAGCGACGGTGGCGATGGCCGTTAGCAAGGTGACGGGAGAGAGGAGGCGATTTCAGTGAGGAAGATAGCGCGAAAGAGAAGAAGAGTTACTGTGAGTAGAGTGTGCAGAGTGTAGGTAAATGTTTAAATTGACTTTAGATTACGGTTTACATGTAAACCGTAAACTAAAGTCACACTTTACATGACGGTTCCCAAAAAAACCGTAATCTAAAGTGTAACTAAATTAAAAAAAAAAGCGCGATAATTATTTGGCATATGTTGGGTTTCAAACATAGGTAACACATTAATATAAAGTTTTTATTAATCTAAAATACACTGGTAAAACGACGTCGTTAACCGTAATCTAAAGTGTAACGAAATTAAAAAAAATAGCGCGATAATTATTTGGCATATGTTGGGTTTCAAACATAGGTAACACATTAATATAAAGTTTTTATTAATCTAAAATACACTGGTAAAACGACGTCGTTAACTGTAATTTAGATTATGCGCGGAGTCAAAAAAATCAAATAATACGGGAAATATTTGGCGTCAGGTCAAAATGACGTCGTTGACCATCAGTTGGAGGTAGGCGCGCCTTTTTTAGGACGGACTTTAGATGACGGTTATTAGTGAAACCGTAATCTAAAGTCCGTTGACCGTAAAGCGCGCGTCAACACGGGACTTTAGATTACGGTTTCACTAATAACCGTCATCTAAAGTCCGTCCTAAAAAAGGCGCGCCTACCTCCGATCGATTATTGATTACGGTTAATTCAATCATCGTCGCTAATTAATTCCGGCCTTCCTATTAATCACGGTGTCTGTTAAAGCCGTGATTAAACCACCGACATTAAAGGCTCGCGTTCCACCAGTGTATATATATGTAGATCTATGGTTTAAACTATGTTTTATAACATTAAACCATTAATCACCCTTTTATAAAATTAAAGCCGAAGTCATTAAGGTCTTAAATATGTGTTTTGATTAATTAAAGATGGAGTTAAGGTTTAAGAATTGATTTAAGGAATTTTAAGTTAATTATTTGGTTATAAAAATTATTACCGGAAATATAAACTGCAATTTGGTATATTATAGCTTAATATTATATATTAAGATGTTATAAAATATTTGGATAAGTTAATTAGGTATTTTAATACCTAAGATATTAAGTTTATAAGTTTAAGGGTAAAATATGTAATTTACCAAAACGTGGTGGCTAGATTTAATTGTAGCCGAGAATTATTAATTAAATTTAGTGAACTTTGATATAATATGGTGTATAAACTCATATTAAGAATTTTGGGTAAGTTAGAAATAATTACTAGTGCTTAAATGACTAGTTAAATAAGTTATGTGGTAAAATTGTAAATTTTGAAAAGTTTGGGGTAAATATAGTGAAAGCCGAGAGTTATAGGCTTCCTTGGAATAATTATGATATAATATAAAGGTAGGAATTAAGATTATGAATTTTAGTTAAATTAAACAAGTGCTAAACTATAGTTTATAAGTTATTAAGTAACTATTATAAAGTTTTTGGGGGTGAAAATGTAACTTATGGAAAGTTTATGTGAAAGCTGAAATACTTGGGGTTGATTTGTAATTTAAGAAACTATATGTATATATTTCGTCAATTAAAGGAATTTAATATTAAAACTATAGGTTATAAGTTATTATGTAAAGGTTATAAGATTTTTGGGATTAAATTGTAATTATAAGAAATATATGTTAAGGCCGAAAGTTTGTGGGGCCAAAATGTAATTTTTAAAAGTTATAATGTTCAATTGGTAAATACCGAAATATTAGTGGTGGTTTTGTAATATAATTAAATAAGGAATTAAAACTATATAATATAATGAGATTAGAGTTAAAATGTAAAGTTTATGAATTATTGTGGTTGTTTTGTAAATAACCGAAAATATAAGGGTAAGTATTTGAGTTTAATTAATTATAGGTCCTATGTGGATATTTGGAGGAATTAGAAAAAGAATTTTTATTAAAGGGATTATGGAATTAAAACTATGGGTTATATTGTTATAAGGAATTTAATTATAACCAATTAATATTATTTGTGGTTAAGTGGAAATAAAAAAATTATAGGAATATTATGTCCATGCGTGACATATAAATATAATTGGGAAATTATAAGGTTGTTGTGTCATTTAGACAATTATAATTTATAAACATGTAACATAAATAGTACATGAATATATATGTATATATATACATTAGAGGATTTAAGAATAAATCAAAGGGAATAACAAAATAAGTTATGCATTAAATCATAAGGTAATTAAAAGAAATTACCACACCTTATAAGTTTTATAAATTAAGACTACATGATTTGGAAACATATAAATACCTTAATTATCAATAAGGTTAAGAGGTTAAAGGAACCACCTAAGTGTAAAGAAATAAACCTCACAGGAAGTAACAAATACAAAATCGTTTCATGATCCAATAAAATTATTATACGAGAGTAACGAAAATTAACACTCTCAGTTAATCCTATTCTAGGACTATACTTGACCAGGCGTTGACCAGGATATAATCAATTGCAAACTGCGGTGAACGGTATGGGATTCTTGCAGCCTGTTTGCTACCGGATTACACCGGCTTGTGTGCTATCTGTTGTGTGAATTAACGACCAAGATAATTGCAAGTAAAATGTTGTTTTACTCTTGTGCATTGTTGTGTTATATTATGTGCGTGAACGATACTAACTGTAACGTGTATGTCCCACGCATACAACACTACATTACCAGTGGATTAAATACCTACGTGTTATTATACCGAGAACTTGTACCCAAGTTTCTCAGTAACTTCCTTTTATAACAAACGTCGTTATCCTAATCGTGATAACTGACAATACACATTGTGTTCTTGTTTAATGTCCTTGTGTGACACCTAACAATACTATGCTACGAGAAGCGAGGAGCCCAGATGGATCTAGCCATGCATGCTACAGGAGTTGTACCTGTCTCAGGTCGACTCCTATTTGAATATACGTCGAGACGGAATTTTTGGGTGCACTCTATGTCCACTCACCGGGACCGTACCGGAACATTTTTAAGTTGGGAGAAAGGCTACATTTCTCTCGAGGGTACGATACCCACCTCTTTTAGTACAGGAGTTAACTACGTTATCTTCTGAGGGAATTATTACCCACCTACTTATACGAGAGTCCCATCTCGTCTAAGGGTTTATCATACCCGACCAATTTACTCTATGAAGATAGAGTTTAACGACGTCACTACACCCTCCTCTATATTAATGAACTCTTATATACATGTTAGTCCCATTGTGTGGATCTGACTACTGTCAAGCAGTTACAGAACATCTAACTTCACCTTCTGCAGTCTTGTTCTGTGTGGCATTGTTGTCCTTGTATGGATACTTGTTATGATTATGTTATGCTGCGTGTTTACAGCTTTTCAAAAAATGATCTGTATGTATTCGAAAAGTAGTTAGTGTGGCCCAGTAGCTTGTGGGTTGCACGCTTTTCATACCAGCGTTGTTTGCTGAGCCCTTCGGGGCACCCCACTTTTCAGGTACCTGAAGTCGAAGTGATTACCCGACCGAGCGTAGGCGGGGTAGACTAAGTTGTGGGAGTTTATTAACAGCTATTGTTTTTACTTGATTATTGTACTTTTAAGTTTGATTCCTAGTATTTCGGGATTGTATTCGTATTCATACCGTGACACTTGTAATTTGTATTTGGAGTTAGCCTTGTTAGTCACATGGGTGGCTAACGGCATTGTAATACCGCTCGGTTGTTGTAATTTATTCCGCTGTAGTTTAAGTTTTATTGGGAGCGATCATCGTTCAGGTTATTGGATTTCGGGTTGGGGTGTTACAAAAAGTGGTATCAGAGTGTAGTTACGCTCTGGATACAAGAATACATCGAGATTTGGGATTTCTAAAGCCTTGGGTTAAACCCAATTCTCGTTAGGAGTAGAAAGACTCAGATAGTCACAAAGGACTAGGAGTGATAAGATAGATCCAAGAACCAATAACTCAAGAGTGGAATAATTCAACTGGGAGAGATGGCCCCCACCGCCAATTACGTCCTTTTAGGACAGGGGATATACAGCCCCTCACTGTCTACAACGTCCTCTTAGGACAAGGGATATACAGCCCTTTACTGTTAATATAAATGTCCGTATGGACGAGGGATATACAACCCCCTGCTGTCAAATATTAATGTCCGTGTGGACGAGGGATATACAGCCCCCTGCTGTCAAATATAAATGCCCCTATTGGCGAGGGATATACAGCCCCCTGCTGTTACCATTGAAGACGCGGGCACGTCGAAACCTCCAGAACCAGCTCATGGATGAAACGATATCCAGAGTCAAAAGAAGAATTTACCAAAGTTGACCTTTTCCAAATTCCCACCAGATCACTAACTACCCAGAGCAATACCAAAACACTCAGTCCTACAAAGTGCAGAAGCGTAAACCCTAAGCAGTCAATGTCTAATGGAACAACCAAAGAGAAGGAACCAATACCCAAGTGAGTTTCACATTCAAGGCTCAGTTAGTCACACAAGCTGAGTTAGTCACACAACCATTTCCTTAAATTCCTCTTAAAGTCAGTTAGCGTTTTCCAAAACATTCCACAAGTCAAACAACAAAAATATAGTAGTACGAGAAATCGTACCTGGTCAACGTTGTAGCAGTTCTAGTAAACTCGTGCAAACATTCAAAAATTCTCTGAGGAACATTGAAGATAACTTACTATCAATAACCTGTACCCTAAGTAAAACTTAAATAAATTCCTCTCTTTTATTTCCAAATCTCAATTATCTTATAAGCCCTCGCTTAAATGCTATGTATAACCTTGACTTATTTTAGAAGGTTGTATAGCCCAAGGTTGTAGGACCAAGGAATGTACTTAATTAACACCTGCTAACTGTCCACTCCTATCCACTTTGTTCATATCTAACCACAATCCTCACATTCAAGACTTTTGAGACCTTTATACCATAAATGTGTTTATATTATATAATTAAATCTAAGAATTTCAATAATAATCTTAAGCTCAATACCTTTATTCTTAATTTAGAATAAACATTGTATTATGACCTATGATGGATTCCTCTCAGAATACTATACTATTATCTCACAATGTAAAGATTATGCATTTAAACAATATCTACTAAATAACCCATTATGATTAAGTCTTTCTCTTAACTTAATTAAGATCTACATCTTGTATATTGGAACCATAATGTCGTAGATACATTTTATTATATCTTAATTGAGCCACTAAACTCAATTATCACATCCCTAGCTCAGAATGACTTTTAATTACAACCATCTAACAAACTTGTCATAAGATGTTAAATTGCTTCTCATCCTGAATAACTATACTATAGTTAACTTAGATTTAACGAATTAATCTTACATTTAGTATTCACAAGGTATATTATATGTTTTATTATTACCTATACAAGAAGGTGTTTAGTATAACCTTTTATGTATCCTTACTTACATTTAATTTCCTAAATGTTTTATTTTTACACACATTCTCTCTATAGACTATGTATAATCCTTTGTACTAAACTTCATTAAACTTAAGCCTTAAATACGTTTTAAATTGTTTTACAAAACCTAAGGTTTCAAAGGAATAACCTAATAAATAAATTTCCTTTATTGTATTTAGGATGGACAATATATCTACATAGAGTAGAATTTACCAAAGAATTAAATTCTGGTTCGTAAGTGAAATTGTTAATTATTTAATAAAATAATCTATTATGAAAATTCCCATATTTTATATTCAAACAACCTATCATTATTTCCCATTACCGTAAAGTATATCAATATAATATCTTATGTAACTTAGTTTTATCTAATAAAAGGTTCAAATGTTTTAAGTATCAAATTCCCATTTATAAACCTTCCTATAAATTCTCACTACTAAATACCTCACTTAATTGTAAACTCACATCCTGAATATTGGTAATAAATGTATTTTAGATGGCTTATCTAATTCTAAGAACCTTAAGGATAATTATTTAGATAAATTTCCAAATCATCGTTTAACATAGATTATATCATAATCCTTTTAATGATTCTATCTTAAAACATTAAGTTATATTTCACTACCATAAATGTTAAGAAATGATTAAATCTAGACTTACTAATCCACCTCACATTTAGATGTAAAAGTATTTTATTTATTTTATTATTGTTTATATATTAAGAACATTTAGATGTAAAAGTATTACATTTATTCATTAATTATATAGTAAGTTTTGTTTGTGTAAAATCTAATTACAAATATTCCTAAGTCCCAACTTATTAATTACCTAACCAAATTATAGATTTACATTATGGTCTTTGACAAATAATATTACACAAGTATTTTAATATTAAATCTTAGAAATCCAAGATAACTCTTTAAGCTCAATTTCATAACCACAATTCAGTACTACCTCATATAAGGGGGTTGCTATTCGTAGTACAAAATTACTAATCACCGCAGTACAAAATTTTTTTAATTCATATTGACGTTGTACACATGTAACGATGTGTCGCTGTGTTTTTTTTCCAAAAATGATATCTGTAAGTAAATTTACCGAAGTAGTTTGTAGTTGATTAGTAGCGAATTTTACTAGTTACTTTTTTGTTGGAATCAATACAGGAACCTTTTTTTTGTAAAAAAAAGTGTTGGATTACATTTTTATGTGTTTATATTACATTTTTATGTGTTTATATTATTAATTTGACTTAAAATTAATTTGTACTGCGAATAGCAAATACTTTACTATTTTTTTTCAAATTTTTTTTTCACCAAACTTAGTTGAATAAGTTTGAATGTTACGGGGAGACACTTTTTTTTCAAATAATAGATGTTTGAATAACCAAATTTAAGTCAATATGAGTAAAACAACAACTAAGTTAAAGAGAAACTAAGTTACAACAACTAATTTATAGAAAAACTAAGTTACAACAACTAAGTTACAACCACTAAGTTAAAGAAAGACTAAGTTACAACAACTAAGTTAAAGAAAAACTAAGGTACAACGTTGATCCAACTATCTAACCTAGATTGTAATTGATGAATCCAAGGTCCGACAGTGTTTGGATCTCTATAAGCGAACCACTGCGGATAGACAGGGGGGAGTGGGGAGTCATGAACCATGCCGAACCTTATGAAATGACCCTGGGGGCAAATTCCTATGTGGATCTCTCCTCTTGGGCTATCACGATCGGTATAATTATCGAGCGGAAGGTATGTGGCACTTGCCGCACCCCCATAGACTAGAGTAGAAAACTACTATCGAAGTGTACCTTGTCGCGATCACCAACCCCATTTCCGTGTGCATCCATTGTGGAGGTGCTGGCTCTCCTGAATTCCAATGAAGCGCTCTTAACATGCCGTTGTACGGTCCTTCGTTAAAAATGGCCTTGTATAGTCCATTCGCCGGTGCTTGATTCTTCATGTGATTGTACAATGCTACACGGACATCTTTCCACCTCTCTTCGTTTGAATATAGGTAGTCAGCAATGACCCTGAAACCACAATTCCCATCTCCACGAACATCAATATACCCAGTCATATATTGATATAGGTTGGGGTTGAAATCCTGGTAGTATGGGAAGTTGTCAAGGGGCTGGAATCGACTCGGATTTGATGATCCTCTATTACGTGATCTTCGATTTGATGGCTCCTTCTGACTGGCCTGCCCTTGGTCGGTTACGCTCCCAAGACGAAGGTTCCCGTCGGTTTGGTCTTGAGGGCCCGGTAGGTCTGCCAATCCCAACCTGTTCCAATGGCTCTCCTAATTGGCACACCATATCTGGGTGAAGGAAGTTTTGGATTTGACTGTAACATTTCGCCATCAGAGTAGGATCATCTGACTGTGCTACCTCAGAAGCTATGTCTCGCCATCTATTCTGTTCTTCCTCCATGTAGGATACCATATCAATTGTCGATTCATGTTTCTCCCAGCTTAGGGTATACCAGAAACGATGTATATCCCTCTTGAGCATAGTATACCACTATCCAGCATGTAGTTTAATTTACAAGCGCAAGGTAATCCATGAGAGGTTACCTTGTCACATCCACAGATTGAGCTGTCCATTTGCACATAATTCGCCCTTCCAAGCTCCTTGACTAGCTCATCTAAGCAAAGGGTACTAACCTTCCCGATCAGGTCAGCGATTGGAACCCTCATGTGCTCTCTTCTGTGTTTTGTCCTGGCTGCCTCAAAATCCTTTTTTAACTCCCGGATGCTTGTATTCACATGATCGTTAATCTTTGGAAAGATTACATCCAAAGTGTGTCTAGCACTCCTTAATCTCGCCTTTAGAGAAGAATGTGCGCTCTCCACCCTATCATGTTTAAGTAAGTTTTATAGATCTATAACAATCACTGTATTATCTTAAACATTACAAGATTAACAATTTTACCTATTTGTCGATGTGTTGCCGAAGTGCAACACATTCTTGACCCAAGCCTCCACAAATTTTTCCTTGTATTTCTCCCAGACTGATGCAACATACGTAATGAAACGTGGGTAGCTTTGGTATGTATTCTTGAAATATGCGTACCTCTCGTTGTAGTCCTGCTCTGTGCTCGAGTAGACAACCGAAGTCCACATTCGGACTGCAGCCGCCGCCCTTCCTCTATCACCCATATAAGTCTCGGCTTTCCCCTGAACGTTCCTACTTATGTGCCACCGACATAGTAGATGATGAGATTCAGGAAATACCTCTTCTAAGGCATTCATCAGGGCCAGACATCTGTCGGTGATAAATGTAGAGGTTGTAGTCCGCCCGAGGAGGTCCCTTAATTGTTGAAGTGCCCACACATACATGTCTGTTGATTCTGATACAAGAAAGGCGAAGGCAATGCTGAAGTTTTTGCCTATACTCGTCATCCCGATGAACTGAACCAAAGGCATTTTTGCTATGTTTGTTTTATAGGTAGCATCAATGCCTATGACATACGGGAACGCATGGAGCAGTAATCTAGATGTAGGGTGTGCAAAGAAGATGGACCCAAGTCGTGTTTGATCCCCTAAATTGTGAAATATAATCATGTTATCTATCAAATTAATATGAAACCTAAATGATTGAAGTTATTTGAGACATACTGAGTTGACTTACTTGGATCTGTAGTGTAATCGTAGTAGTAGTTGTTTTTGTCTAGCTCACTCAGCAGAGTCTGCACCATAGATCGACCATCTCGATTTACTAGTTTTGTTTTTTGTATCCGGTTGTATATGTCTTTCCTTGTTGCTGACGTTTCTGGGTTGATTGTTGTGAGCTCGGAATAAATTGCACAGGGGGGCACACCGACTCTGGTTCTCTGGTCGATCATAATCTCCTCCGCCTCAGTCAGGCGTTTTCCCACAAAATAACCCTCTGCCCACTCTGTGAGATCATGGTTATGCCATCCGTTACCCACTTGCAAGAAACACCCATAGTTTGTGTAATACCCCTTAATTTTAAAAGGACAACCACATTTCTTGGAACCAGATGATCTGCGCCGGTTGATGACACCAGGTCGTGACGTCCTTCGTGGTTTCCAATACCTCTCGCATGTTATGTGGAAATCTTGGCCCGACCGAGAACTTTGAATTATGGTGTAGATATGGTTGGGATGGCCAACACTATCTGCCCAAGCTTTCGCTTCTTCTTTACCCCTAAAGGCCTGGTTTGTTTGAAATAAGTAACCTGTGTCCACCACCGGAGCTCGATTATACATCTCTTGCATGTAGTCATCCATCTGTGCATTATGATCTGGAACGCCTTCATCAAATTCATCCCAATCTGAATCAGTGGTTGAGTCACTTTCCTGCAATAAGGGTCGAGAGAATGTTAGATGAATATTGAAATATGGAATATTAGTGCGAATATGATTAACAAAGACAATGAACTAAATACTTACAGGGCTTGATATTGGAATATACTCATGATCGGACTCTACAGATTGACTCATGTTTAGAGAGAGAGCTTGCACAGTTTTACGAAATTATTTTTGGAAGAGAGTAAGGAAATAGAGAGCTTCGAGAATATGGAGAGAGAGTGTGTGAAGATGAAATGGAGGAGGCATCCCTTATATAGAGGTTGGTCATGAACTAGCCACAAGGTTACAAGTTAAAAAAACGGTAACCTGGTACGTGTACAGTGACCTGGTACGTGTACCTTTCCTGACAAAAGTAATTACCTATGGTAACTTTGAATTCACTTTGTACTGCAAACGGTAACCTGGTACGTGGACAGTGACCTGGTACGTGTACCTTTCCTGACAAAAGTAATTACTTATGGTAAATTTGAATTCACTTTGCACTGCAAACGGTAACCTGGTACGTGTACAACGACCTGGTACGTGTACCTTACCTGACAAAAGTAATTACCTATGGTAACTTTGAATTCACTTTGTACTGCAAACGGTAACCTGGTACGTGTACCTTTCCTGACAAAAGTAATTACTTATGGTAAATTTGAATTCACTTTGTACTGCAAACGGTAACCTGGTACGTGTACCTTTCCTGACAAAAGTAATTACTTATGGTAAATTTGAATTCACTTTGTACTGCAAACGGTAACCTGGTACGTGTACATCGACCTGGTACGTGTACCTTACCTGACAAAAGTAATTACCTAAGGTAACTTTGAATTCACTTTGTACTGCAAACGGTAACCTGGTACGTGTACCTTTCCTGACAAAAGTAATTACCTATGGAAACTTTGAATTCACTTTGTACTGCAAACGGTAACCTGGTACGTGTACAGTGACCTGGTACGTGTACCTTTCCTGACAAAAGTAATTACCTATGGTAACTTTGAATTCACTTTGTACTGCAAACGGTAACCTGGTACGTGTACAGTGACCTGGTACGTGTACCTTTTCTGACATGTCAGTGTTATTCAAATATTATAAAAGTGGGTATTAGTGTCCCAACATACTCATTCCTTACCCCGTGCTCTCAGAATCTGTCTAATTACATCTTGCTTGAACTCTTCACACCTTAATTCCCATTTCGCTCTCAAAATCAAATGGAGTTTCCTTTCTGTTTGCACGTTAATTATGTAGCTACTTTTGGTCGTCATGGAGCACAATTTGATAGAAGAATGGGGCACAGACGCGTAGAAGTTACTATGCCATATCCTAGTAATCTCCGGGATCTACAACGACGAGTAATACGAGCACTACAGTCCCTCCTCGGCAGAATAAACATAACAACAATGGTGTATTTGGGGCTGGAGGGCGACTACGAGTGGACTTTTATTCATGTACGAAATGATACATCAGTTCGCCGGATGATGGAGAATTACATGGAGTATAATGATTTCATCGCTCATATTCCATTACTTGTTATTTATGATCCTATTGAGCCCGATGATGATGATTTTCAACACCAAGAACCAATTTATGAGATGAGACGTAATGTAATAGCACGGGGAATAGAGAGACAAAGGTTAGGAAATAATTAGGTTATTGGTTATTGCGTAATTGATCTTGTAAGTTCTCGCGTTGTTATAATTTTCGGGATTTATAATCTTTAGTAGATGTTTGGACGTGGAATAAACTTGTTGTTATAGTTATTGACTTTTAATTATGTGCTTCATCAGATTTGAATTCATGGGCTTTTCTTTCTTAGGAATTTCTACATTTTGATATATTTCATTTCTTGTGACACACCGTATTATCAATAACAGTACCGGGAGGGACATTATCAGGGCATCCACCACAAACTTCGGGTTCCAGCTTTCATTCAGAAATTTACAAGCCTCAATAATTTGGTCAAGCTTGATGTTTAGAACATGGCTGAACTGAGATTCACTCACACCATCGCTAAATATAATAATCTGCTCAGGCTTCCTTTTCTACCAAATTCTTCTTCTCTCAGACAGCAATGCACAACAAAACAAATGCATTCCGGAAATTCAGATTGAAGCTGGTCACACATCTTTTCTTTCTTAGGAATTCTACATTTGATATATTTCATTTCTCGTAACATATTCAATCTTTGGTACATGTTAGATATTTCATTCGACACTATCCTTCCTGAGAACATCAACGACCAACAAATAATTTAGACCACCCAGATTGGCATTGATCTTTTCACAACCCCAAGTAATTCCTGAGAACACTCAACGACCAACAAAGAATATAGACCACCCAGATTGGCATTGCAGAAACAATGCATTTCTAGAAATTTTTGCCATAGTCTCCCCTGTTTTTCTTCTCCACTGGTTCTAAGACAACCTCCACAAATCAACCAACAGATCATCCAAGGTCAACCACCATTGTCAGCAATAATTCCACCATCACCAAGTCACCAGAAAAACTACACATCCAAAAATTGTACTAGCGTCTAACACACACAAAAACAAATGAAAGACAAAAATAGTTCCAAGATGATACTAAGTTATTACATCCAAATCCAAGATGACAGCACTAGGGTGCACCATGCTGGCGCTGGTACCTATCCCATATGTATAAAGAGCTAACACATCCACAACCATCAGTTGCAGCCTTTGTTCTTCTTCTGGCATCCCCTGACGATAGTATGACCAGTCCCTGCATTGTTTCTCTTGGTAGTACGGGCGTGCAAGCTCACTTGCCTCAGACAGTAGCTGTAACACCCTTGGTCAGGTAAGTAACACTAAAAAATAAAGTGATATATAATGAAGTACTATGAAATATACTTAATAGACAGGATCTGGACGATGAACCAGGGTGGTCTGATAAGTCTCCGGGTTTAGGATCTTCGGGTGTGTGTGCTTGTGTACCAATCTAGGTAGAGTGGGTCACAAGCATGCAACCGCGCATTTGTGCGCGTATACCCTTGGAACCAGCATATTTAGGAGTGGGTTTTCCACAAACAATACATGGGGGAGTATACACAGGTGTAGGGTTGGGTTTTTCCTCTTTTTTCAGACCTTTGGTTGGGTCTAATAGGAGGTTCAGGGATATCCTGAATGTAACCAAACTGGCGTAGACACGACCAGGCATGTATGGCTCATTCAACCCACAAAACCTGTATGTTCTGTAACCCATCCAAAGCCAATCGTGGTTATCGCAATCTGAACACTTAATCGAATACGTTGCAGCGGAATTAAACAACACCTGGACCTTGCCACGGTCTGATCGTTAGAATATACCGGCTTAAATGCTTACAATACTTATCCAAAAATACTTATCCCAGTCTCAAACATCAACATTCATAATACCACAACCAACCGAGTACTAGTATCTTAAACATAATCTCAACTTACATCAGTTAATATAAACAGTCGGGTGCACAGGCGCAACCCGAACTCAAAATAAATCTCCCACCCTAAGACTAACCGCTCCTACTCTTGTAGTGCGTCCTCATGGGCCTCTTACCTGCAAGTGTAAAAATAGCCCCCGAGGGGGCAGCACGAATGCTGGTACACCCTCTCATGGCCCCCAAGCTAACGGGGCTACGACGACTAATTGTCGATAGCATGGAAATTGATTACATACACAAGCATAATATGAAGTGCAATAACAATAACCACAGATGAACATATATAGTTCACAACCAATGAACGACTTAAACGTTCCCTTAACAAGTGGGTTAGTAACCCCCTCCTTAGTCCTCATTTCCTTAATCTCAGTTCCTTACCTTACCTTAATCTTAATCTCAATCTTATTCTTAACCTCAGTACACAACCTTTCCTGGAAGGGATTGGTTGTAGCTTAATTCAAACTGGGATTTAGGTGATCCCACCGCACCATCTTAATGCCACCTACTCTGGACGGGAGTCCAGCGTAGCTGAGCCGGCAACCGGCCCAGGCTACAAGTCCGAAGACAAGTCCTTAAGCGGAGGGCGGATCTGATTCAGATACCGTCCCCCTTTTTCCTTAGCATGCATGACCGGAGATCGGTCCCGGGTTTCCTCACTCAAGTTCCATTAGTAGACATCTTAACACCATGTGCTAGCTAAGCCCTAACGGGCATTAACCAACGACCATCAAACTTAACTCTTATTCTTAACTCAGTAAGTACTAAACTTGGTTAGTAATCTCAATCTCAAGTCTCGCGGGTTAGTGTAAATATAACACAATCACAACGAGAACAATATAATCCGGTTGCATGCTTTATCTTGTTTTAGTCATAGCAATTAAACAGATAGCACACAAGCCAGGGACACCTCGTTAGCAAGCAGTCACAAGAAGGATTGTACCGTTCACCGTCGATCGTTGTTTGACTAATCTTCTTCGGGGTCCCAATTCACAAACCTAAACATTCATTCATTTTTAGGTTATTAGTTATTGCACCTTACTTAACTCACTTAGTTCCTAAATTCCCATTTAACAACCTCTAAAGTCTTGCCACTTAGCTCACAACTTATTTTTTTAAACATTAAGACTTATACTTAATCTTAACTTAATTTCTTAAGTTCTTAGGGTCCCAATCATTACTACCCTACCAAAGGCATACCTTATTACCCATTGCCATTCTTAGAATTCAAAATTTCTTTTTTTTTTTTGGCCCGACCGGACTTCCGACCGACCTTACCTAAGGTCGTCCTTTCCAAAACACTTCACCGTTTGAAAATTCTACCCCCGACCGACCTTGCAAGTCCGGTCCTATGTCCGGTCGATTCCAGAGACTTATTACCGTACAAAATACTGCCCGACCGACCTTGCAAGTCCGGTCCAAGGTCGGTCCATTCCAGAAACTTTCTCCGGTAGTGTAAACTGAGCTCGACCGACCTTGCAAGTCCGTCCTAAGGTCGGTCGGCTCCAGAACCTTGTTTCTAAATTCTCTTTTCAACTCCAAACTTCTCCTCATATATTCTAATATGCTATAACCATTTGGGCACCTCAAATCACCTTAAGCCCTCCTCTAAACACATTAAATCATTCACCAAATCCACCTTAGTCATTATGCATTTCCCTTGTAATAATGCTACACTTGTAATGCTTTCCTCTAGGTTTCTAGGTGGTGGTTCATACCTATGTAACCACTATGCCAAATGTTTTCTTCACCACTATAACATCATCTATTGCTTAAACTTAAAATGCTTGGCACTTAGGCCCTTAATTGACAATA
This sequence comes from Limonium bicolor, assembly GCA_023374045.1. Taxonomy (NCBI): domain Eukaryota; kingdom Viridiplantae; phylum Streptophyta; class Magnoliopsida; order Caryophyllales; family Plumbaginaceae; genus Limonium; species Limonium bicolor. The sequence continues at coordinate 244,812,785 of CM041776.1, forward strand.
ATCTTAACCACTGAATTTCCACATATATAGCCTTCAACCTGCGAATACACTCAACAAGGCTCCCATTGAAATAAAATGCTTCTTGTACTTCACCTTGATATTCTTAAACTATCTCTTTTCTCATTTGCTCCTTAGTCACAAGTTCACAAGTATAGTCATTGTTTCTCCCTAGGTTTTATATAACCCTTTTCTAATGTAAACTCACTACTAAACTCATCATATACCTAAATCCCATTCCCTTAAACAACAAGACATCTTAAGGTAAGTAATTTACCTTGTTCTTTTACAAGCTTACAAAGCTTTCTTCCTTAGGTTTTTCTTTGTTCAATCTCGGTCACCAATGTGTGTCTCCTTGCCAATGTTCTAACCAATATCCAATGACTCCAATGAGTACTAGATAACATTAACCCTAAGGAACAAACCCTAGGTTAAAAATATGCTTTAAGGTATTAATGTGATTATTTTACCTTGGTTTTCTCAAGACAAACTTGGGTATGAAGCAAGAAGGACCTCCTCTCTCCTTTGAAGAGTAGATACAAGCTAGAACAAGGCATAAACATGGAGTTCCATGAGTATATATTTTCGGACATGTGAAGAAAATGGTGGAAACCTAGATTTTCTTACACTTTCTTTACCTTAAGAATGGAGATGCCAATGGAGTCTCCAAACTTGAATTTCCTCCTCTAATGGTGGTTTGAATTGGCACCAAAATGAGCTCTTGAAGTTTTGAAAAGATAGAAAGGAGGAGCTTGAGCTAACTAAGAAGATATGTATTTTGTTTTGGATTTGGAGCTAAAATGAGTAAGTAGTGTGCAAGAGAAGGTGGAGCTAGCATGGAGGTATGCTTCACGTTAATGGAGAAGAGAAAGAGAGCAAGAAACCGTGGGAAACAAGGGAGAATGAAGAAGTGAGGAGAGAGAGAACTAATAAAGTGATATTTATGTAAAAGGTGAATAGTGCTTTTACTTTATAACTCTCATTTGCTCTCTTATTTGCTTAATGACTCATGAAGGTGATGACTCACCTCCTAAGAAACCGGCCCCCTTTTAGTAATGAGGGTAATTAAGTCTTTGTTGACCAAATTTCTCACTTATATAGACTTATGTTATAAACTAGCTTAATTAATTCACTATTCATCAAAAAAGGCACATTGTTGTGAAATTTTTGATTTCCCATTGATATAGACTTCCAAATGTGATACTATATAGTACACATGTTAATTAAAGAGTAATGATGGACATTTAGCCATTCAAAACTCATTTACAAGACAATTTTTCAAAAACGTGCTTTAAGACTCCTTAAAGCACATTTTGTGTTTTAACTTGTTTTCAAGCTTGGTTTTCTTTGGTAATTGACTTAAAATGACCATTAGGATATTACTAAGGTCTTAGGACAATATTTGGGTACTCTCCCATGTCTCTCCAAGCTTAGAGCACGTTTTTTGCTTAAACTGCTCTTTTGGTGTTTCCTTATATTTTCTTTGATTAGAAATGTTTCTTAATGTTTCTAAGGCATTATTTAGCCTCCTTATATCTTAGTTTATCATTTAAACACCATATCTAAATTTGGGGTATTTCAATCTATCCCCCTTAAAAAAACTTTGTCCTCAAAGTTCACACATGTGCTTAACCATTCACGGTACACATTTCTCTTAATCTTAATACCACATCTTATATTCACATTCATACATCTCAAGACTCAAAGGTCAATCTCAAATACAATACATAAGTATCATACATAACTCAAACTTACACCGAAGTGTATCAACTTACACGAATTCACATCTTAAACAACCAAACAAACGACAAACATGATCGTTTCCTAACTCAAAAGCGAGGAAGCTCTACCCCCCTTAAAAAGGGGTACGCCCTGTACCCTATACAGACGATCTAGTCAGTAAATAAAGAAGGGTACTTCGCCCTCATCTTATCCTCTAATTCCCACGTGGCCTCTTCGACATCCTGGTTAGACCAGAGAACCTTCACCAGTCACACTGACTTGTGGCGAGTGTCCCTAGTCTTGCTGTCCAAGATTCTCTGAGGAGTCTCCACGGATCTCATATTTGGTTCTAAAGTCAACCTCTCAGGTTCTAACACATGGGAGGGGTGGTGCATGTATTTCTTCAGCTGTGAAACGTGAAAAACATCATGCACTTTACCCAGCTCAGCAGGTAAATTTAACCTGTAAGCAACCGGGCCCACCCGCTCCGTAATCTCATAAGGACCAACAAATTTTGGGCTTAACTTGCCCTTCTGCCCAAACCTGAATACACCCTTCATCGGTGAAACTCGCAGAAATACCTGGTCGCCCACTGTGAACTCCAGGTCCCGTCGTCGAATATCAGCATACGACTTCTGCCTATCTTGAGCAGCTTTCATGTTCTCCCTGATTTGCTGAACTTCAGCCTTAACTTGTTCTAAGTACTCTGGTCCTATAATGACCGTCTCACTCGACTCATCCCAGCAGAGCGGTGTACGACATGGTCTACCGTACAACGCTTGAAAAGGTGCCATCTTGATCGAAGCGTGATAGCTGTTGTTGTCTGAAAACTCGATCAGATGCAATCTGTCAATCCAACTACCCTGGAAGTCTAAGGCACATGCTCTCAGCATGTCCTCGAGTGTCTGAATAGTACGCTCAGTCTGACCATCTGTCTGAGGATGGATCACGGTACTCAGCTTGAGTTCTGTACCCAACGCTTCTCTGGTAGCTCTCCAGTACCTCGAAAGGAATCTGGTATCTCTATCTGACACTATGGTCTTTGGTATGCCGTGATGTCTCATGATTTCTTTCTCATATAACTCAGCTAATTTGGTCACCTTCCAAGTATCCTTCATCGGTATGAATCGGGCTACTTTGGTAAGGCGATCCACCACCACCCATATCATGTTGAGACCTCCCCTAGCAGGTGGAGCCCAACTACGAGTCCATGGAGATTCATCATGGAAACTTCCACTCGAACTGGCATCGACTGTACCATTCCGCCACGGTCGTCGGTGCTCGAATTTCACTTCTGGCATGTGAGACACCTCAAGGCGAACTTGGTAACATCTGTCTCACCCCGACCACCAGAAGTATCTCTTCATGTCTTTATTACATTTTAGGAGGTCCAGATGGATGGAAACTGAAGAACAGTGTGATTCTCAAGTATACGGTCTTTCAGATCCGTGTTGCCTCGTGGTATGCATAACGGCCCTGTAAGTCTGATCAGATCATCATCATGAAGTCTGAAGTCGTATTTCTGACTCTCAAGGTAACCATTGTCAGCTTCTGTCTGACTCTCTCATGTACTATCTGTCCTCTGCCTCTCGCCCCTCATCAACCAAGCTGGAGAAGGAAACTAGCGAATGGAGTGAGTGTGCTCGGACGCTCAGGGCATCTGCTACAACATTGGCCTTCCTTCTTTGTATGGGATGGTCAATGTCATAGTCTTCAGAAACTCTAACCATCTCTCTATCGAAGATTTAACTCCTTCTGAGGAATATGTATTTCAAACTTTTTATGATCGGTGTAAATCGTGACACTAACCCCATATAAGTAGTGGCGCCATATCTTCAAGCGAAGACTACAGCTCCCAGCTCTAAATCATGTGTGGGGTAGTTTCTCATGTTTCTTCAACCTGGGCGGAGGTATATGCCACCACCTTGCCATGTTGCATGAGCACGCAACCCAGCCCTCTGCCGGATGCACACAATAAACCTCAAAGCCCTCTGTACCGTCTGGAATGGTCAGTACGGTGCAGTGGTCAGTAAGTCCTTCAAGCGCTGAAAGTGAAATGATCTCTCACAGTCATCGGTCCACAGAAATGGTCATCTTTCTTCATAGACTGGTCATCGGCTTCGCGACCTTGCTGAAATCTCTAACAAACCCCTGTAGTAACCTGCCAGACCGAGAAAGCTCCGGATGTCGGTAACAGTCTTCGGCCTTGGCCAGGTACGTACGGCATCAATCTTTGCTGGATCCACTGCGATCCCAGCATCTGAGATGACATGACCTAGGAAAGAGACCTGGTCAAGCCAAAACTCACACTTGGAGAAACTTAGCATACAGCTGGTTCTCCCTCAATATTTCCAATACCTCCTCAGATGTTCCTCATGTTCAGCTTTAGACTTTGAATATATCAGAATGTCATCGATAAAAACCACAACCGACTTGTCCAGCTGCTCCCGGAACAAGCGGTTCATCAGATCCATAAACTTCGCTGGTGCGTTCGACAAACCGAACGGCATTACTGTAAATTCATAGTGGCCGTATCGTGTCCGGAATGCCGTCTTCTCAATGTCTCCCTCCTTAATGGCTATCTGATGGTACCCCGATCTGAGATCAATCTTGGAAAACACAGATGCTCCCTTCAACTGATCGAACAGATCGTCAATGCGGGGTAGTGGGTACTTATTCTTCACTGTCACTGCATTCAGCTCTCTGTAGTCGATGCAGAGGCGGAGACTACCATCCTTCTTCTTCACGAAGAGGACTGGCGCTCCCCATGGTGACACACTTGGTCTAACGAATCCTTATCTAACAAATCTTCAATTGTTCCTTTAATTCAGTCATTTCTGCCGGAGCCATGCGGTATGGTGCTTTGGCTATCGGTCCGGTACCAGGTAGCAGCTCAATGGTGAACTCTACCTCCCGAGTGGGTGGTATGCCGGGCAGTTCCCGTGGAAATAAGTCGGGGAACTCCGACACTACCGGTAAGTCGGGGTCGAACTCAGGGTCTCTCTCTATGTCCCGTACATAGCAGAGGTATACTTCTTCCTTTCTCCTTAGTTCTCTATGCATTGCCATGGCAGTGATGATCTTAGTCGAAGGCTCTCTGGGCCTCTGGCGGTATGATATTGTTACCCCAGACGGACTCCTGAGCAGCAATCTATGCTCGGCGCAGAGGATACGTCCCTTGTGCCGCTCCAACCAGTTCATCCCGAAGATAACATCAAATCCTAGCTTACTGAACTCAATGAAACTGACTGGGAAGTCTTCTCCCTTAATTCTGATGGTGGCTCCTCGGTAGTAACGAGTGCAACGAACCTTCTCCTTAGACGGGAGCGTAACCGTGAAGTCGGGTAGCTCATCAGCGTCTAGCCCCAACCTGCTCGCAAATGATGCTGAGACAAAGGTATGCGAGGCCCCTGAGTCGAAGAGAACTGATGCCTCAATCCCATTGATCGGAAAGGTGCCGGTGAGGATAGTACCGCTGGCGTCGGCCTGTGCCTCTGTGAGTATGCTTAGTGCACCTTCCGTACCGAGTCCATAACCTAATTGTGTTCACAAGCTCCATGAGTATTGATGGTATAACAAGAGTCGTAATCAATTTATATGAACAACACTGTTATTTTATTCATGACCATCCTGTTTACAACATGTGCTTCAATCTTACATTTCATTTCTCATCTCATTCTAACATTACATGGCTAATATTGTCTAAAGGTTAGGTTTAATCTTCCTGGTCTCATATGGGTCGCATTGACTACTGCTGATGGTGCTGTATTCAGCTTGATTCTCTTTATCCCATGGTATAACATCCTTGATTCTCCTCCCAAAATTAATACATCACCTGACTTAAGTACTATCTTATCTGCACGGTCCGCACGCTTCTGCTCGCCGTATAAAAACTCCGCATCATCTCCAATGGACCAAGACACTACGGGTATCCCTCTTTCGAGAGACTCCGTTGTCTCGTCCTTATCCTGGTGTAGTCCCAGTTTCCCGTCCTTCTCGTAGAAGTTTACAATGCAAATGTCTGCTTGGATGTCAGGAATCGGTTCAGCCTCCAACTGCTGAGCGATTTCCACGACTTGTGTAACAACTGGATGGAACTCTTCGGGTATTCCCGGTGGTGAGACTCCATCTTGCTCCCTCATTTTTGGTAATTCTTGGCATACGGATCCAATCCTTGCCCAAGCTCATCATCTTTAACTTCATCCTTGCTCCCCCTGGGTACTCCGGTGTATAAAAACCTCCGGTCCCATTCCTAGTTGATTGCATCTCCTGATGATGGCTATTTTGTGCTTCGGGTCAGGTATCCCCTTATAAAATCATACCTGGGCGGATAACCTGACATTGTTCGGTTGGAAAGTGTATGGTTTCGATGTCGGTGTGCTCCGCTAGATGTAGATGGTATAGGGTAGCAGATGTTAATCTTCCTAAAGTGGTAGTAGGTTTGTCTTACTTAAGTTCTAATCTCATCTTATTCTTACTTAACTCATTCATTCACCAAACATGCATGATAATGCGGTAAGCAGGTAGTTTTATTACTAAATGGTTATAGTGGTACCTGGCCTCGATGAGGGCTCAGGCTCATCGTCCCGGTCCACCATGTGTAAAGTGGGCCCCGTCTTCTGGGTCGCCCGTGGGTTCTTGTCCGCCGGCTGCTGCACTTTCCTCTGACCGTCAGATCCAGCTCCCTGATCGGTCTTGCCCTTGCCCCTGGTATCGGGCCTATAGGCTCTGCTAGCAGGGTTCCGGTAACACTCATACGCTCGATGCCCGTAGACTCCACAGAAGTTGCACTCCACCTTATTCCCCTTACAGTCGAGCCCAGGGTGGTCCTTGTGACACCATCTACAGATGAAGCGTCGCTGGTATCCACCACCGGCTCCCCTCTCAGTCTCAGATCCTGTTGATTCACAATATCAATTCTCATATCTCAAACGGTTACTAATTCATTTCTTAACTCATTCAATATCAATTTCCTTACCCTTTGGCGCCTTAGAGCGCAGGGGTGTAGCTGCAATAGCATATGTCAGCTTCAATGGCTCTTCCGAAGCCTTCTCCTTTTCCTCCTTCCCTTTCGGGTTCTGATTTTTCTGGGCCTGAGGCTGGTACTTTTGTTTCTTGTACCCTCCTTGCCCTTGACTCTCTGAGCTTTTACCAGCACTCTTCCTCTTAGCATTCTCCTCGTCCCTTAGTTGGACGGTAATCTCAACCTTAGCAGCGGCATGATAGCACTCCTGCTTTTCCATAGTATTAGTCTCACTTATTTCTCATAATCTAAATCTTATTCACCACTTACTCAAATCTCAATCGTTCTTATTACCTGCAAGGTAGTGTAACTCGTCGGCCCCATGCCGTAGCGGAGTCGATGGCTAAGCTCGCCATAGAAGCGGTCCACCAAGCTCTGGTCAGAATACCCTAGACCCGGCAGAAGACGGAGCAAGGCAGTGAACTCTAAGTAATACTCGTCCACTGTCATCTTGTCCGACTGCTTAAGCGCATCCAACTGCAAGCGCTTCTTCGTCTGGCATGGGCGGGGTAGTACTTTGCTCGTAGCAAGGCGGTGTACTGCTCCCAGCCGAACTCTGGATTGGCCACATGCTCGGCCCTCACCAGCTTCCACCAATCGCCTGCCGCCCCCTTCAGATAGAAAGCAGCTAAGCGCACCTTGATCCCAGCAGGGACATCAAGGGTCTCGAAGGCGGTCTCTAGTTCGGAGATGTACGCCTCAAGCTTGGCGGGATCGGTCTCCCCCTTAAAATGCGCGGGTCGAAGATCTGCTAGACTCTTCACCCAGTTCGGTTCCCTAGGTTGTGGCGGTGGAGGTGGTGCACCCACACCAGGCTGATAGCCCATGTGCCCTAAAGCGGCAGCTACGATCTCTGCGATCGTCTGCCCTCCCGGTATCCCTGAAGTATCCTCACCCCGGCCGCGACCTCGGCCTCCTCTAGGGCGTCCTGCCATCTGAACAAGCATAACTTACATTAGATTCGTACTCACCATTGTTTTGGTTAGTAAGTTTATAACGTCCGTAGACGGTAAAGACAATCCACACTTATTAGTGGTCATCTGACTCTACTCACTCTAACTTCTCACACCCTTAACCCAACACTTATTCCTTAACTTATATCCTAACTCGGTGGTTACTCATATCCGGTATTTCTTGATCAGAGCGTAACTAAGCTCTGATACCACTTTTTGTAACACCCCATCCAAAGCCTATCGTGGTTATCGCAATCTGAACACTTAATCGAATACGTCGCAGCGGAATTAAAAACACCTGGACCTTGCCACGGTCTGATCGTTAGAATATACCGGCTTAAATGCTTACAATACTTATCCAAAAATACTTATCCAGCTCAAACATCAACATTCATAATACCACAACCAACCGAGTACTAGTATCTTAAACATAATCTTAACTTACATCAGTTTAATATAAACAGTCGGGTGCACAGGCGCAACCCGAACTCAAAATAAATGTCCCACCCTAAGACTAACCGCTCCTACTCTCGTAGTGCGTCCTCATGGGCCTCTTACCTGCAAGTGTAAAAATAGCCCCCGAGGGGGTCAGCACGAATGCTGGTACACCCTCTCATGGCCCCCAAGCTAACGGGGCTACGACAACTAATTGTCGATAGCATGGAAATTGATTACATACACAAGCATAATATGAAGTGCAATAACAATAACCACAGATGAACATATATAGTTCACAACCAATGAACGACTTAAACGTTCCCTTAACAAGTGGGTTAGTAACCCCCTCCTTAGTCCTCATTTCCTTAATCTCAGTTCCTTACCTTACCTTAATCTTAATCTCAATCTTAATCTTAACCTCAGTACACAAACCTTTCCTGGAAGGGATTGGTTGTAGCTTAATTCGAACCTGGGATTTAGGTGATCCCACCGCACCATCTTAATGCCACCTACTCTGGACGGGAGTCCAGCGTAGCTGAGCCGGCAACCGGCCCTAGGCTACAAGTCAAGTCTTAAGCGGAGGGCGGATCTGATTCAGATACCGTCCCCCTTTTTCCTTAGCATGCATGACCGGAGATCGGTCCCGGGTTTCCTCACTCAAGTTCCAGTTAGTAGACATCTTAAACACCATGTGCTAGCTAAGCCCTAACGGGCATTAACCAACGACCATCAAACTTAACTCTTATTCTTAACTCAGTAAGTACTAAACTTGGTTAGTAACAATCTCAAGTCTCGCGGGTTAGTGTAAATATAACACAATCACAACGAGAACAATATAATCCGGTTGCATGCTTTATCTTGTTTTAGTCATAGCAATTAAACAGATAGCACACAAGCCGAGGGACACCTCGTTAGCAAGCAGGTCACAAGAAGGATTGTACCGTTCACCGTCGATCGTTGTTTGACTAATCTTCTTCGGGGTTCCAATTCACAAACCTAAAACATTTATTCATTTTTAGGTTATTAGTTATTTGCACCTTACTTAACTCACTTAGTTCCTAAAGATTCCCATTTAACAACCTCTAAAGTCTTGCCACTTAGCTCACAACTTATTTTTTTAAACATTAAGACTTATACTTAATCTTAACTTAATTTCTTAAGTTCTTAGGGTCCCAATCATTACTACCCTACCAAAGGCATACCTTATTACCCATTGCCATTCTTAGAATTCAAAATTTCTTTTTTTTTTTTGGCCCGACCGGACTTCCGACCGACCTTACCTAAGGTCGGTCCATTCCAGAACACTTCACCGTTTGAAAATTCTACCCCGACCGACCTTGCAAGTCCGGTCCTATGTCCGGTCGATTCCAGAGACTTATTACCGTACAAAATACATGCCCGACCGACCTTGCAAGTCCGGTCCCAAGGTCGGTCCATTCCAGAAACTTTCTCCGGTAGTGTAAACTGAGCTCGACCGACCTTGCAAGTCCGGTCCTAAGGTCGGTCGGCTCCAGAACCTTGTTTCTAAATTCTCTTTTCAACTCCAAACTTCTCCTCATATATTCTAATATGCTATAACCTCATTTGGGCACCTCAAATACACCTTAAGCCCTCCTCTAAACACATTAAATCATTCACCAAAATCCACCTTAGTCATTATGCATTTTCCTTGTAATAATGCTACACTTGTAATGCTTTCCTCTAGGTTTCTAGGTGGTGGTTCATACCTAATGTAACCACTATGCCAAATGTTTTCTTCACCACTATAACATCATCTATTGCTTAAACTTAAAATGCTTGGCACTTAGGCCCTTAATTGACAATAATCTTAACCACTGAATTTCCACATATATATGCCTTCAACCTGCGAATACACTCAACAAGGCTCCCATTGAAATAAAATGCTTCTTGTACTTCACCTTGATATTCTTAAACTATCTCTTTTTCTCATTTGCTCCTTAGTCACAAGTTCACAAGTATAGTCATTGTTTCTCCTAGGTTTTATATAACCCTTTTCTAATGTAAACTCACTACTAAACTCATCATATACCTAAATCCCATTCCCTTAAACAACAAGACATCTTAAGGTAAGTAATTTACCTTGTTCTTTTACAAGCTTACAAAGCTTTCTTCCTTAGGTTTTTCTTTGTTCAATCTCGGTCACCAATGTGTGTCTCCTTGCCAATGTTCTAACCAATATCCAATGACTCCAATGAGTACTAGATAACACATTAACCCTAAGGAACAAACCCTAGGTTAAAAATATGCTTTAAGTATTAATGTGATTATTTTACCTTGGTTTTCTCAAGACAAACTTGGGTATGAAGCAAGAAGGACCTCCTCTCTCCTTTGAAGAGTAGATACAAGCTAGAACAAGGCATAAACATGGAGTTCCATGAGTATATATTTTCGGACATGTGAAGAAAATGGTGGAAACCTAGATTTTCTTACACTTTCTTTACCTTAAGAGAATGGAGATGCCAATGGAGTCTCCAAACTTGAATTTCCTCCTCTAATGGTGGTTTGACTTGGCACCAAAATGAAGCTCTTGAAGTTTTGAAAAGATAGAAAGGAGGAGCTTGAGCTAACTAAGAAGAATATGTATTTTGTTTTGGATTTGGAGCTAAAATGAGTAAGTAGTGTGCAAGAGAAGGTGGAGCTAGCATGGAGGTATGCTTCACGTTAATGGAGAAGAGAAAGAGAGCAAGAAACCGTGGGAAACAAGGGAGAATGAAGAAGTGAGGAGAGAGAGAACTAATAAAGTGATATTTATGTAAAAGGTGAATAGTGCTTTTACTTTATAACTCTCATTTGCTCTCTTATTTGCTTAATGACTCATGAAGGTGATGACTCACCTCCTAAGAAACCGGCCCCCTTTTAGTAATGAGGGTAATTAAGTCTTTGTTGACCAAATTTCTCACTTATATAGACTTATGTTATAAACTAGCTTAATTAATTCACTATTCATCAAAACAAGGCACATTGTTGTGAAATTTTTGATTTCCCATTGATATAGACTTCCAAATGTGATACTATATAGTACACATGTTAATTAAAGAGTAATGATGGACATTTAGCCATTCAAAACTCATTTACAAGACAATTTTTCAAAAACGTGCTTTAAGACTCCTTAAAGCACATTTTGTGTTTTAACTTGTTTTCAAGCTTGGTTTTCTTTGGTAATTGACTTAAAATGACCATTAGGATATTACTAAGGTCTTAGGACAATATTTGGGTACTCTCCCATGTCTCTCCAAGCTTAGAGCACGTTTTTTGCTTAAACTGCTCTTTTGGTGTTTCCTTATATTTTCTTTGATTAGAAATGTTTCTTAATGTTTCTAAGGCATTATTTAGCCTCCTTATATCTTAGTTTATCATTTAAACACCATATCTAAATTTGGGGTATTTCAGTTACCTCTATACCATGTACGCCCTCCATGAACATTAACATTATCTCGACCGTAGGGCAACCAATCAATCTACACTGAACATTAGTAGTAAAATGTAACCAACAACAAAAGACAAAAATAATAATGGTTCAACGTGTTAGCAACCACAAACACTTACATTTAGAGCAGTCAAAGCATCTAGATGCTCACGATAGCCTTGCAGTGAACGATGATCCTGCACTTGAGAGGTAGATCTCACCCATCTTAGAGCCCAAGGTCTATCATCATTAGAGCGCCAGTCTGGGCTAATCGCTGGTCTTAATGTAGGAAAATACGCATAAATCCAGCACTGTGCATATAAAATACTAGAATGATTAACCAGTACCAATTATTAATACTCAGTGAGTTATCATATACTAGATGCACATTAGGACACATACCTCAAGTAACGTCATAGAACTAGCTATCCCACTGGAGCCAGCACGAGAGGCTATCCCAAGCTGGTGATATAACCATGCAAGAGTACCAGCTCCCCATGCATATTTACGAAGCTTGGTAGCTTTCTTCATGGGAGCTACTAACGAGAACAGCTTTGGACTCAGACGACCATTTGATTTTCCAGCTATTATAGTGGTACCGATCAAATGATACAACCAACCACATGCCTGCTTCATTGGGTCTTCAGGTTCATCCCTACAGTGCTCCAACAAGCTCGCAATCGATACAGCTCCGGTATTAAACAGTGTCTCTGTCATAGTCTCGACATCTCCTCCAAAATCAAGACAATCAGCCATTACCTCCTTCGACAACTCCCCTATCAATGGACGACCGAGGATGGGGATTTACAGTATCATCCACACATCATGCAGGGTAATCGTCATCTCATCGAACGGCATATGGAATGAGTTTGTATCAGGCTGCCACCTCTCCACAAAAGCACTGATGAGGGACATATTGTTGTATGGCATCGTAATATCCTGTAGGTGCTCTATACCAGAATAATTAAGCATGTTCCTTGCTCTTTTGCAGGTTACTTGATCTTTTGGCCAGCATGTAAGCATCACCCTATGGGATTTGAAACTCAAAACCCCACGATCCTATATAATGACCAATACTCAAAACTTACAAAACGTTGTACAATTTAAATGATCAAATACAGGAGAAGATAGAGAACATACCTTAGTCGAGGTCCATAAGTCAAGCGCTACATGACCCCCGAAGCTAGTGATAACACTAGTGAGTAGTGGACCGCCAGGAACTGGCACCTCTGTCAATTTCCAAGAGGTAGGAATGACTGGAACCATCGATAGCGCTGCTTCCTCGTCAGTGTCATCCTCCTTATCCATGACTTCATCATCTTCATTATCCTGCTCCTCATCCACGTCGGGTGAGTCCTCATCATCAGCACCACGACCACCGTCATCAGCATGTGGCGAACACTCAGTCATCACATGGTCCTCATCAGCACGGGCGGGTGATGGGCGTGGTGGACGTGATGAACTACCACCGCCTGTCGGAGCAGTCCGGTGGCTTGCTTCCCCCGAGATATTGAAGCTAGAGCTGTGCAGTGATCTGTCAGACCAAGCACTACTGGATGATGACACCACTGGCATGCGTCTCCTCGGTATATTGAATACCGCCGAGTCATCCTCCGCTACCATTGGTGGTGCAGGTGCTTCAAACGCCGGGTCGTTGAAAGATTGACCCGGATGGAACGATGAATGGCGTGCTGCTTCCATGCGGGGGGCAAGATCACTCGGCCCTTCACCAGGAGCACGTACACCACGACGGTACGAGGCCGTCATAGGCTGCTCCGTACCCCGGTCTTTATTCTTCCTCTTCGTGTATACATTTTTCACTGCTTTTTTCAGTCGATCCATCACTGTATACGAATATCACACAGTTAAATTCCTCATTCATAACATAAAAATTCAAACATTTATAATCATATCATTCACATTATTACAATTCAAAAATAATTCAAACATTTATAAATCAATCACAATATTTATTAGAATTCAAAAAAAAATAACATAAAACATTTAAAAATCATTCACAATATTAATTAGAATTTAAAAATAAAAACATTAAAACATTTAAAAATTATTCACAATATTAGAATTCAAAAAAAAAATTACCTTCCAAAACGAGCAGTACAGCTCCTCGGTTCAGTCCCAGGCGAGCAGTGCAGCTCCTCGGTTCAGTCCCAGGCGAGCAGCGCCTCTCCTCTGCGCCGACGAGATCGAGCAGCGGCACTCCTCTATGAAGACGACGGCGAGCAGCTCTACTACTCGCACCCCCTGTGTCGCTGGAGAACCGACGTCGCGAGCCGCGACACTCCTCGCGCTGGCGTCGACCGAGTAGCGCTCGTCCTCGCGAGTCTTCCAGGCGAGCACCACGACTCCTCGCCGTACTCCCAGTCGAGTACCCCTGCTCCTCGCCCCTGTACAGATCGAGCCGCACCACTCCTCTATGTCCCTGTACAATTTTTTTTCAAAATTTTCAAGTTTCATCCGAATTTTCCATGCTAGATCTAGCTCAATTGATGTTGAATTTCAAAAAACTAACACGAAATTCATACTCGGGACACCCAAATCTATAAGTTGGAAAAAAAAATTCGAAAAACTCACCGGAAAATTTTTCCTGCGGTGGTTGGCGGCGGCGGGTGGCGGCTCCGGCGGTGGCTCCGGCAGTCAGAAGAGAGCTTCTTAAGGAAGAGAGAGAGAGAGGAGAGAGAGTGAGCAAGAGAGAAATGAGTAATCCAAGGAAGGTTAGGGTATATATAGTACGAGCGTTTTTTACCCAAAATTGACGTTTTCAACTGCGATTTCAGTACGACGTTCTGAAAGTGTAACAATGTTTGTAATTTAGGCGTTGTACACATAAAATGTCTTTAACTTACGTGGACTCACAATTATAACGTTTAAATGCGATTAAAAAGGGTTTAACGTCTTTTATTACAATTAAAACGTTTTTCACCCGAGTGTTTTTTACTGTTTACGCTCAAGAAATTATTTTATAAAAAACAAAAGTTACAACACGACATCATTACATGTGTACAACGCCAGTATGAATTAAAAAAATTTTGTACTGCGGTGATTAGTAATTTTGTAATGCGAATAACAACCCAGTATAAGTATATATATACATATATGTTAATAATTTCACTTCTCATAAAAACTAATACCCAAACATTTATAAACTTATTGTTATAAAATTTTAATTTAGTTTCCCTTATTTTCCCCAGCTTAAAAGTTAATTAACAAACCATACTTTAATTTTTGGTTACATTAAAAACCATATATTGTAAGTTATTCTTAAGAAAAACTCATAAACACAATTTTTAAAACCATTTACCATTGCCCAAAAATTCCCAAATTTAATATAAAGTAACTATAACATTTTATACATATTATAAAATTTCTATCTCATAAAAATATCTTTTTAATTTAGCCAAATAATTCCAGAAAACCCGTAACTTGCAAAAATCATAACTTATGTTTAAAAACTCCAAAACCATAATAAGTTACATCAAAATAAACTAGATTAAATAAGGAATCTATGGTTAAAATTTCAAGTCAAAATACCTTCGGGAAGGTATTTAAGTTAACTTAACAAGTTAGGGCTATTTGCTGAAATTTATAGAAACTTATAACATTTTTAAATTACCCGATCTAATCTCGGCCGTCCAATCTTTTAAAACGAGATCGGACGGCCCCTGAACTCCCAGTTCTTCAGCGAAGGCATAATCAATCCCGAGTACTAAATCACCATTATCTCCTAATCTACATAACGAAATCGAGTGATTCTTGTTCCTATAGTTTCGAAATCAAATTTCGGTTCTAATGATACCGGTTTCCCCAATTATAATGCAGTATTCGATGGAATTCGAATTCAGTTCGAATGTTAGGGTTCATATCGGGTACAGGATTCAATTCGAGAACAAATCTAACAAATTCTCCTAATCTAACACGTAATTGACTAAATTGAGACATGGGTTAGACCGGTAACTTGATTTCGAATGACAATAACGGAGCAATTGATCGGAAAATTACCGGAGTTGTGCGAATTGAGTGAAATCGAATTCGAAAATCTGGAAAAATTCGAACTTTGAGCAGTTCACGAGGCCAACTTTGAGGATCTATAACTAGCAGTACAAATCGAGTTAGGCTATGTGTAAGGGCTCATTGGAAAGAGCAAACTTAGATCTACGTATTGATAGCAAGAACTAATCCTAACTCGCATCACACAGAAAGAAATTGAAGCTAGAAGTTGCGAGTTTACCTTGTGTTTTCTGGGAAGAAAACTATGATTTTATGTGATGGTGAAACCGAGACTTTAGACACCTTTTCCTTCCAATCGGTTGAGAATTGGCTTAGGCCATAAACATGAAAGTTTTAGAGGAATTAGAGCTCTTCAAAACGAGCTAAAGAACATGGAATTTGGATGAGAAACGAAGAAGTTATGGCTGATCGAAGTTGCCTGATTCGAAGAGAAAACTGGAATTGCAGTTTCGGTTTTTGCAGGGTGGCTACTTTGACTCAATTTTCCGGTTGATTCAGAACGAGTTAGGGTTTGTATGAGTTATGGTTGTTTAGAGGGAATGTAAGAGAAGACAACAAAGAAGACGGCACTCAAAAATTCCTTAAGATGAGAAAGTTATAAAGGTCACAAGATAGGGAAAAATCTGATTTTTGGTTCCGGAAATATAGGAGATAAATCTGTCTAAGTGTTGGGACGCGATTACCGAGGCGGCGATGAGTCAGCAGTCTATGCCACGTCAGCCTTTATCAAAATTTTGGCTCTAAACTTCATTTGATCATAACTTTGGCTAGGATGATCCGTTTTTTACGTTCTTTTTATCGATCTTCATGGTTTTCAATAACCTATTTATTGGTATAGGTTTCATGGCCTGGTTTGACCATTCTCAAAAAGTCAACCCTAGCAAGGCTTAATAAGCTTTAAGGTTTCTAGAATTTTATATTGACTTTTAAGTTTCAAAACAATGTTCCAACACTTCCTAAAATCTTTATACTATAGTTGGAGTGTTTAGAAATTTTCCCAAGATTTATTAACTTATAAATCTTATTATTAAATTCATAATACTATATAATAATATATAATAATTAAATATTTAATTGTATTCTTTAGAGTTAAATAGGAGGAATCCCCTAAAATAATTTCCATAATTCCATATAATATTAATACTCATAATTCCATACAATAATTTAATATTCATAATTCCTTCTACTAATTTAACATTCATGATTCCATATAATAATTCAATACTTAATAGTATTATTAAAGGTTTAATAAAAGAAATCCCCTAAATTAATTTAAATTAATTTAGGGGTATTTCACACTAATTGTGATTTTGTTTAAATTATGGTAGTTTAGTGTCAAAGGAGAAATCTATTAGAGCATGATTACCAAAGAATTCAAATTTGGGTTTCTAGCACTCTCTTTCTTATTTCTATCATTGTCTCATCATTTCAAGAATCATTTCTATTTTTTATCAACATCAGAGAACCCAACATTGGTTTTAACTCTCATTATTTACCATGTCATTTTATTTTTTACTTATTTATTATTATAAGAATACAAACATTAATCTTTAATTATTATTACTAATTTTCAATAATACATAAATAATCTTAACTTGGCATTATATTTATGATTGAAATTTATTACATTTTTGAAACAAAAATAAAATAAATTTATTCATATATTAATAATGTAATTTTTTATTATTTTTCATTCGATATTTAGGATTAAAATATTATAGTTAATACATTATTACATATTATATTTTTCAAGTATATTTTAGTATTACATTTTTATGTCACAAAAATACATAGTCAATGTAGATCTCATGTTATGGAGAATGACAATGCAAGAATTTTGATATATTTAGTTTGTTTATATCATTATTAGTTTTTTAAATATTAAGATTTTAAAATATATAAGTTTAACTATTTATATGAGATATTATAATTAAACAAATGACGGGTCCCATTTTATGGGTGTTTAAAAATTATTCCTGCGGACCGTTAAATTGGAGTTCTTATTATTTAATTACATGTAAACACAATATTATTTTAAAGGGGAGTGGATTCCACCCGCTAACAAATATTATTTTATTACATTTAAACCCAATTTCTCTCTTATTCACCTAGGTTATCTAAAAAGAGACCTTTTACATCTTCTCTTCTCCACCCATCATTTTCTTTTTTCTTTTTTACCGCTATGGGTGGAATCCCATAATGGTGGATGCCCTTACCTCACTCTTTTTTGGCAAATTCTTGCCTATAGGTACATGTATCTAGGATGGCTACATATGGGGGTAATTTAGTCAAATACAAATAAAAGAGATGAGAGATTGGAGGGGAGGGAGAGCGCGCACGCGAGGTAAGTCTTGTTTTGTTTTGTTTTTTTTTTTGCATTTTTCATTTTTAAAAGAAACAGATTTTTATTATTTTTGTTTTTTTATTATAAAACTTTAACTTATTGTAACTTTTAATATATAAATCCAAAATGAAAAAAAATTATATCATTGTTCATCTAAATTCGAGCTCTTCAAAACAAGACCAGTCATTGATATGTTTTGACAACTTTAAAAAAATTATTTTTACATGTATAGTGCACAAAACGTAAAAAAAACTTGTACAGATGGTCATACAAACCTGTACAAATGTTCATTAAAACATGTACATCCACACGTAAAAACTTGTACTTCATCCGCCACTGCAAACCCTAAAAATGCCTTCGACGTTTTTTAGCTATCCTAGGGTGGGTTTTGGGGTGTTTTGGGGGTAGGGAATCTATTTGGAATTTGTTTTGTACTTTATATTGTAGCAACTAACTCGACAGGTTTTTAGGGTTTGTGGTAGCGGGTTTAGGGTCGTTAGACCCTAAACCCGCCACTACAAACCCTAATAATGTCTTCGATGTTTTTTAGCTATCCTAGGGTGGGTTTTGGGGTGTTTTGGGGGGTAGGGTAATCTATTTGGAATTTGTTTTGTACTTTATATTGTAGCAACTAACTCGACAGGTTTTTAGGGTTTGTGTAGACCTTAAACCCGCCACTACAAACCCTAAAATTGCCTTCGACATTTTTAGCTATCTTATGGTGGGTTTTGGGGTGTTTTGGGAGGTAGGGTAATCTATTTGGAAACCGTTTTATACTCTAATGTGATAATGTACATATTTTAATGTGAGAATGTACATGTTTTAATGTGACGATGTACATGTTCAAATGTGAGAATGTACATGTTCAATTATGAGAATGTATATGTTTTAATGAACATCTGTACATGTTTGTATGACCATCTGTACAAGTGTTCTTCTTTATATGTACATGTTTTAATTTAAGGATGTACATATTTAATTAGCCGTACAGGTTTATATGACTATCTATATGTTTTTAATGCGAGATGTACATGTTTTTACGTGAGGATGTACATGTTTTAGTGAACATTTGTACAAGTTTGTATGACAATCTGTACAAGTTTTCTTTTACATTATGTGCTCCATACATGTAAAAATAATTTTTTAAAAAATTGTTAAAATATATTCTTGACTGGTCTTGTTTTGAAGAGCTTGAATTTAGATGAACAATGATATAATTGTTTTTCATTTTGGACTTATATATTAAAAGTTACAACTATTTAAAGTGTTTATGATAAAAAAAGAAAAAGGAAAAGATATTTTTAAAAAAAAACACACACGCAAAAGGCGATTAAAAAAAAAAGGTAAGAGGGCGTCTGGGATGTAGCCATCTTTGGCTACACCCAGGTGTAGCCGAGACAAGCCGCTCCTTTTCACCTGATATGTTTTTTTAATTTATTTTTTTTAATTAAGAAACCATAAAAACCATTTCTAATCATGTTCTCCGTACCCGAGGGAAAAGTAACCAACTTTGACGTGATGGGATCCAGTAATGGCATTAAAAATGCCTTTATATAAAGGACTAAAATCTAGCCGTTGAATCTATATTTAATTAAATTATTAGTATCAATGGTTCAGATTAACAGAATAAAAACAAGGGAAATTTCATGAAATGCCATTATATTTTTGGCTAATTCATGAAATGCCACCAAAAAAAAAGAAAGTCATAAAATGTCATTATATTTTTCTAAAAAGTCTATGAAATGCCACTATAGATGGAAAAAAAACAAGAATACCCCTACTAGTTAACAAAGTACTTTTAAATTTCACAATATGCCCCTAAGTGTATGGATCATATATTAGTATATACATGGCATATATATTTTTGAAGCAATGGCTAACATTAATCTGTATCTAAAACTTAAGCTAATAAGGGATTATTAGCCGTACATATACATCATAATCTGTAAAATTTTAGCCAACCCAATATATACTTAGCTTCATTAAAGACAATTGATTTGTTGAAGTAAGCAATAAATATTGAGTATTTTTGTATATTAGCGATTTACATTCATGGCAAATATTACATAAGTCAGTGGCATATATATTTGTACACACATGACATATATTGGTTCATGCCTGTGGCTAATATTTGTCTGTATCTAAAACTATAGTCAATAGCCGTAGATGTACAGTATACGTTGTTAACTTTTATTCAATATACACATAGCGTCATTAAATACAATTGATCTGTTGAATTAAGCAATGAATATTGAGTAGTTTTGGTATATTAACGATATAAACTCATGGCAAATATTTCATGTGTATGGCACATATATTTGTGAAAACATGACATATATTGTTTGAAGCAATGGCTAACATTAATCTGTATCTAAAACTTAAGCTAGTAAGGGATTATTAGCCGTACATGTACATTATAAGCTGTAAAATTTTAGCCAACCCAATAGTCGATACATTCGGGGCAAATATTTCATAAGTCTGTGGCATATATATTTGTACACACATGTCATATATTTTTTAATGTCTATGGTTAACATTTGTCTGTATCTAAAACTTGACCTAATTGCCGTACATGTACAGTATAAGGTGTAAAATTTTATTCAATATACACATAGCGCCATTAAAGATGATTGATTTGTTGAATTAATCAATGAATATTAAGTAGTTTTTGTATATTAACGACCCTAAACTCTATACCACAAACCCTAAAAATGCCTTTGACGTTTTTAGCTTTCCTAGGGTTTATGGTGTGTAATGTACGGTAATGTTTTTTGAAGTTTTATACTTTATAATGTTGTCACTTACTTGATAGGTTTTTAAGGTTTGTGGTTAGGATTTAAGATCGTTAGACCCAATGATATCATATTTTTGTTAATATTTAAAATTATATGGTTTATTTTGTTATAGATTTAAATTAATTTATTAAACTCATATAATCAATTTACTATTATAGACATTATTTTTAATTAGCATTTTAATTAGTATTTTCGGTTGTCCCTGTATATATTAGGAGTGGACATATAAAATTAATTACATGAATAAAACATTTTAATCTAAACCATTCATAATAATATGTTAGATCGGTTAATATAAAAGCCTTTACATAAAGGCAACTATTTTGCATTTATGCTATCGCCAAGAAGGAATTGTGCTCTTTTGTCCACCTGTACATCATTTTACGATATCATCGGCGTGGATGCATGGTTGCATGTCTTGAATTGTTAAGTAATCCTGCCAATTCAGACGTTTCTGTCCAACAATCAATTTTCTTGTATCCAGTGTTGGAGGTTGTGTATATTGATTGGTGAAGTGTGGAGATGATTGATGACCTTGGTGGAGGATTGGTCGGAGCGAGATGTCGTACGCTTGTTGTCGGTGACGAACCGCACACTCACATTTGAGACGCAGAAGCAGGAGATAGATCCAACTGAGAAGATAACTAAAGTCTGGAGTGTGGCACTGCCACTGGCGCGGGCTAGAATAGAAAAGAAGATGAGTCACGATGTTTCGGAATTAGATATGTGCGGATGCCGATGATAATGACCACCGACTGCTCATACTCGTAGCAAAGTGTCCATCCCTCGACTCCCCTTTTGTCCAAATCAATCTATCTTGCCAGAGCAATGCATGGCGGTTTATCCCATAGGAAGCTGATGATTTTCTCAAGATTCATCAGCATCGACATCATTTATGGCTCGGTTTTGCGTGGGTACACATGGGTCCTAACAGCTAATGACATATTATGTGTTTTCAAAATAGTTTGTTAAATAGCATGGTATTTCTCTCTTTTTTTCTTGCTTGTAAACGGCTAGAATGGTATTTCATGAATGTAAGGGAAAATTTAGTCATAAGTTTCTATTTTTGAGTGATATTTTATGAATTAGTTAAAAATATGGTAAGAAATTTTATTGATTGATCATTCTATATTACACCATTAACATAAATATATTTGATTAAATTCAGCATATTAGAAAGCAAGTTCACAGAAAGTCCCCCCTCATCAAGCAATTTCAAGGAAGAAATAGCAGTCGAATAGGAGACTATCGTCAGAAGCATGAAAATGTCTGAAATATGGTCAACGGCTATGGGTGAACTATCCTTGTCCTAGTAAGTCTAGCCAACCTTGATCGTATCCTAAGACACCATGGCAAAACTAAAGGTCAAAGATAAGATGAATGTAGCATTCTACAACGTTCGAGGAATAAAGAGAACAAAAATGAGCAATGGGGAAAAAGGAATCCGGAAAACAGGGGCGTTGGTGTTCACGATCTTGGAGACGCAACAACCTCTCCGTCCAATAAAATGTGGCGGGGGACTAGAAACCGTATCAAAATGAAGGATTTCATATAGGTCCCTGGGCTGTGTTGGCAAACTTTGTGAAACGGAAGTACATGCTCTGGTGGCAGCGCAATCTCTGGGAGTTGAAGGATACCGAGATCCAAAGCATCCTAGCTATGGTGTGCGCCGCCTGTTCCCTTTCGCGGGTGCATCACCATGTGATGAGGTTTTGGCTTATGTTGCTGGTATAGTACCAAGTGGTAGTTGAGTTGTTGTTTTTGTCTATGTGTAAGACAAGGGGGGGTAATTACTCAGCCTGTAAATCCTGTCAATTTTATAGCTATTATATAGCCCCCTGATAAAAAAAATAGTGAAATAGGTCCCGTTCGTTGCCCACAAATGACACATTAATCTATTTTGTGGAAAAAGTGGAGGACACTTGTCAATCTACTATTGGTTAAAAAAATAAACTAATCACGTACGTCAAATCTATATAGGATAACTATAGTAGCATTTATATTTTCGCAGCAATAGCAAACTCTGAACAGGATCTAAGAGCAACCACAGTGGAGTTGAATCCACTCTCTTTGTCAGTATGGAAAACAAACAAAATGTTATAGTAGAGTTGAATTGTAACGCCCCATTTTCTACCAACTGTTATCACGTGGTGTGATAGACAGAGTGCACAAATAAAACACGGAAGCAAATAAAAGTCTTTACAAGAGCGTTAGTGCCACACTCACAACCTCTGTGAGTGCCTAGGCTTATTACAACAATCCAAACCCAAAATAAAAGTCTGAATAATAAACATTCCTGAAAACCTTAAACAAACTAGGTGGAAGTCTCCAATCCCCAAGTCTTCCCCACGCTCTCGTGCAGCTCCAAAGCTCCACTAGTATTCTTCATCTACGGTCATTTAGAAACAACACAAAGAAGGGACCGCAGGGCAAAGCCATAAAACGTTAGTAAAACGCCGAGTAAATCCAAGACAAGATCAAGAAAATAGGATATCAAAGTAGATATAGATACATCATCAACTCAAGCATTTAACAACTGCAAAATAAGTTCAGAACGTAAAGAGTTCATAAATCACTTAGTGGTAACAAGACCCCTGTTAATATTTTTTCACCATTTAATTCATAACGTGGGACAAATACCGATCATTAAGGCGATCCAACCTATCCTTCCACCACGTAAGGACTCTAAAAGATGTGCACACCCCCTATAGTACCTTTAAACTATAGAATAGAAATCCTGACGCAAACTCAAGGAGCCTGTGGCGTACCAAGAGTTAAAACGGGCAAACGTACCCAATCATCATCTATATATATATATATATATATATATATATATATATATATATCTCATAAAACCAAGTTTGAATAAGTCAAGTATCCAATAATACTTTTCCACAAATGTAAAATAAATCAATTCAACCACCAAGTTCTTAAATAAAGAACACAAACAAGCACAAGGCTTAAATCACTTTCACCACTTAGAAGATCCACTTAGTACAAAGGTAAAGTTTTATCAAAACACCAAGGTACTTTCAATGAGTATCATCCAAGCATCACTGAAACTCATATACTTAAGATTAAAACAACCAAAATATAAGTTACAAGTTGGTCCATAGTCATAAGACCACAAAACATATTTGTCACCATAAAAAGCTTAGAACTCATTTCGACCTCATAAAGACGTGACCAATTCGCTAACCAAATGACTTCTAAAAATAGAGCGAATAGGTGCAATAGATAGAGGGTTAAAATCAGTAGAGATTGATATGTAATAATAGAAATTTGAATGAGTAAAACTCCCTAAACTCATGTTACAAGTTAGGGTATCACAAATTACGTTTTTCCACCTTTAAAGCTAGTTGGTTTAAATACTCAGTTCGACATCTTAAAGCGTAACAAATTTAACTATCCAAATGATGTCAAAAAATAAATCGAATATGTTATTTGGATAGAAATTTCAAATCAGTATAGATTGATATGTATTAATAGAAAAATGAATGAGTATAGCTTTCTAAATCCTTCCAATAAGTTAGGGGATCTTAAAGCACGTTTTCCCCCGTAGGTCTAACTTTCACCAAGATTTAGGGTACCTACGAACCCAAATAAATTGTATAGCTTGGAAGGGATCTTAGACAATGGAATTACCTTGAATGTTCTTGGCTTAATCTCCCAAAAGGGCCTTGGCAACTTGCTAGATGACACAAACTCCACAAGGCTCCTCAAAATGCCTTTCCTTGCGTACAAAAATCTATTGCCTTATAACAAGAGCTTTAGGTATGGTTTTTAAATGAGGTTTTAGCCCAAAATGAAGAGGATTCAATGAAGATTAATTTGGGATCGGTTGTACCTAAAGATAGGCTCTAAGAAAAAGCTTACTAGATCAAACTTTCTCGAACTCAGAAACTATCTTTTGTGACTTCTTCACCTTCCCTTGCACTTTCCTTTGACCCTAGTCTCTCTTGGTGATTGTAAAAGGACTTGGGAATGTCCAGAGAGTAAGGGTGAGTGTTAGGGGTCGTGGCTCTTGGTTTATATAGGGAAGATATGGAGTAGACAAGCCTTAGAGTGCTAGACATCATTTCTGGCCAGATTTGTATCTTTGTAATAATGCTTGCTTTAGACACCATTATAGTGCTCCATTAATTCCTCCACTTGAATACATTATTAGTCCACCATCAGGGCCTTTAGAAGATGCTCAATCCAATTCATAAACTAGCTAAAGTAAGGCAGAACATGAGGTGGAAAACAAAAGAAGGGAATTTGTGCTTTATGAAAAGTTGTAATGGCACATGTGGCTGGCTACTTGATTGCCTTGCTGCTACTTTCTCTTCTTATATTTTATGTAATGGGCATGATCTATGTCTGCTAATGGAGGTTACCTAACATGTAAGGGACCCAAAGGTGCTAAAGGAAGAAATTAAATAAGCTAAAGACTTGATGTGTTGGAAAGTAGTGCTGGAATGGTGGGAGAGGTGGGTATGGACGAATTTTGTATGCCATTTACCTCTCTTCTTTTTGCTTTGTCAGCACATGTAACTTGGTAGATTGATGTGGTAACTAAGGTAGGTAATTACCATGGAGATATAATGGGTAAAAACTACAAATTGGAATCATATAAAACAACCTTTCTTAGGTAACTTTCTTCGGTAAATTTCCAAGTTACCTTGCCAAGAGATTTTACCTTCTATACTACTACCATCTCATGGGTGTAACAGCCCAGTAATCAACCCACTTGTGAGATATTGTCCGCTTTGGGCCGCAGCCCGCACGGTTTTGCTTCCGGGGTACCATCCCCAAAAGGCCTCTCACAAGGCAAGAGTATCCCCACACCTATAAGGTGTGGTTCGTGCGCTCTCCCAATCGATGTGGGAGGTGACCCCTACACTGGGTATCACACTCTACCCCCCTTGGGAGCCCAGCGTCCCCGCTGGCACACCGACCTGGGCCTGGCTCTGATACCACTTTTTGTAACACCCCAACCGTTAATCCTATGCTTACCGTCTAATCGTCCTGTTAATTCAATGAGTTCGCAGCGGAAGAATACTACTTACTTACTTCGGCGGGTGAAACAATGCCGCTAACCGCCCATACGGCTAGCAAGGCTACCAATACTTACAGTGACGGTCTGATGGCCAATAGGTACCGAGCTACTAAAATAAACTTGCCAATTACAAATACATTCACTACAAAAGGATTACCGAGTATTCAACATGTATTCATCACAACCTTCCAAGTTTACCCCAAAAGAATGAGCTCCTGTCCTATGCTCATCTATACCAATGCTCCATCCTATTAATATCCAAAAAGGTGTACCACATGGTACACCGGCTAATCAAAAGTTACAGCCCTGTACTACTTAGTACACCCATCACAATTCAATGTTTATAACCAAAAAGAAGACAGAAAATAAACTAAGTCTTCAGCAGCTTCATCCCTCTCTAGCACCTGCATTCATATTAAAAATGGTCCCCCGAGGGGGTCAGCTTACGCTGCGCATGAACTCCGCATATACCGATTGCTAGCAAGGGTACGCCGACTAATTGGCGACCGCTAAACATGCTTGTTCATTACTCATGCATACATGCTTTACATACAATCATACATACATTACAACACACCATTCACTTCAAGGCAACAATACAATAGAGTCCACAATACTTACCTTCACGAGGTTAGCCAAATTGTGCATCCGGGTTAATCGGAATGCATATTACTCTTTTACTCATTCATCATACTTACTTATACTTACACTTACTTGCTTTCCTTTACTTACTTACTCATCCTTACTTTCTTACTTATACTCAAGTTAAGTCGTCGGGACCTCCGGCCTTGGGGACTACTCTGTCCCACATCCGGGATTTACTTGACTCACTAATCCGGGATGCTACCCACTTAAGGGATTTGGGCCGCGGACCAGTTTAAGAGTCAGGAATTGGAGCCAACCTCTCGTGACTCCGCATCCTCACGCGTGGCCGAAACTATATCGGACTTCTACTCATTCCAATTTAATTGCCAATTTAGGTTAGGAGTTAGCTTGTTAGGAATAAGTTAGAAGTCCATCCATAACATATTCGGTCACAACACATTACAACATACATACAAGTACTCACTATCATCCACACACTTCATGAATTATACAACTTAAGATTTAAGAAAATATACACATCATACAACACTACATTTCCACAAGTACGCATATTAACTCCGATTCGTGCATTTATCTTTATTGGTGATCAATTAGCACACAACACACAAATCAGAGTAGCCATGATAGCATTCGGGGCATGAGGAATTCATACCGTTCACCGTCGTACGTAATTCCAAACGTCTTTCGATGTCACAAACCAAGTCCTATTACATACATACAATTGAATGATTAATTTAACTATCATTAATTAACTCATACTTACTATGTCCTTATACTTCTTGCATTTGCTCTTACTTAGTTACTTTTCCTTTACTTGGGTTTTACTTCCTTACTTAACTTTGGCATGCTTTCATGCATGTACATATACATATATGTATGGGTATACATATACATATATATATACAATTACTATTTAACTTAAAATAATTTTTTTTTTTTTTTTTTGTCAGGACCGGACTTGCGACCGACCTTGGGCAAGTCCGGTCCATTCCAGTAGGTTTCTTCGGGAAAATTTTTGGTCCGACCGGACTTGCATGTCCGGTCGCAAGTCCGGTCGCTTCCAGTAACATTCTGCCGGGAAATTTTTCCGCTCGACCGGACTTGCATGTCCGGTCGCAAGTCCGGTCGATTCCAGTAGCATACCGGGGGGGGGGGGGGAAATTTTCTACTCGACCGGACTTGCATGTCCGGTCGCAAGTCCGGTCGATTCCCGTAGTTTATTGACGGGAAAATTTTCTGCTCGACCGGACTTGCAGGTCCGGTCGCAAGTCCGGTCGATCCCAGTGTTTACATTTTATTTTCTGTTTTCAGTCCTCTCTTTCACCCATTACTTCCCCATTGTTCCTACACTCATTCCCACATGTTATAACACTAATTAAACCTCCTAATACACCCTAGTTCACTCATTAACTCCTTACACAATTTTATACTCATTCACTCACATAATTCTCCAAGTTTCACTCAACACTTGCACTAGTTATTTCCTAGTTACATTATGCTACAGATTTTAACACTTACACTTCTCATCTACATCTCCCTCTTCTAATGTCATTTTTAGCACTCTCAACGCATTATAATACATTATCTATCTCTCTCAACTTATCTTCTATCTTCCTCAAACAAAATCTGTTACAACTCACATTAGTTCACCTAGTTTTAAATTCACTAAGTGTTCTAATCCTAAGTAAATTTTGCCATAGTCTCTCTTGTATTTCTATGCACTCACCACATGGTCTAGTTCATATTTTAACACTTATCTCACCTGTTACAATAACATCAAAACACAAGCTCCCATACACAACTACTAATACCAAAACACTACAAAAATTCCTGCACTTAGCAAATCAATCCCAATCTGTTTTATAACAGTTTTTACAATGTTTCAAGGGTTTCAAAATGCTTAGTTTCTCTTACCCATCATACTACTAATGCATTACCATTTATAATACAAATTTTTCATTCTAAAAATCTGTTACATTATACATATACAAGGCTATACAAGGGTGAGCATTATTACCTTGATTCTCTTCTAGATTTCCTTTCTCCTTCTTTCTTCTTCTCTCTTTCGGTTTTGCAAACTCACAAATCTAACGCTACAACCCATACACAAATATATTTCAATAAACCATTCAATGCTAAATACTAACCCTAACCATTAATCAAGTTTTAATCTAGGTTTTAGGGTTTAGAAAATTTATTACCTTCCAAGAGCTCAAGAGTTGTTTGGGTTAGCTCAAGGACAAGATTTCTCACACCACCACAATGCCAAAATCGGCTGGAGCAAGAGAGACCAAACAAGGGTTTAGTCACCAAATTCGTTTTGCCTTTTTAAGCTAGAAAAAGATGGAGTTTTAAAGAGATCTTTACCTCAAAAGAACAAGGAGACCAAGGTGGCTCTAATGGTGGTGCTGAAACTTCAAATGGGATATACCCTCAAAATCGAAAATGCTTGTTTTTGGATTTTGGAAAGATGGAAGTGTAGCTCTTGGAGAGAGGAACACAATGGTGGTGTTTTTATAATTTTTGGAGAATGTATGAAGGAGTTACAAAGGAGAGAAGTGAGTTTTGTGTTGTTGTTTCTCAAGCTGCCATGGAAATCGATGGAGGGAAGGAGAAGAAGAAAAGAGAGAGTGGAGGGGGCTGCTTCCACGTGAGAGAATAGAATGAGAGGAGGAGAGAGAGTAGAAAAGTGAGAGTGAGAGTTTTAATTGTTTTTGTTTGTTTGTAAATAGTGAGGAGTGTGTGAGAGAGTGAAATAGAGAGGGGGGGGCCGGCTGGCACACCACACACACACATATTGCACTTTTTATTTTAAAAGTGGACACATAACTCTTGGTTATTTATACTTCTACCCCACAACTTCCCGTTTTTGACAGTTTTTACTAATCTCTCGTTTTATTGATTTTATTGGTTCTAACACTTCACTAATATTTATTAATGATTATTTAGTTGACCAAAATTGTTACGAGTCTATTTGACCCGCTTAAAGACACGTTTTCCCGGTTACCTCGAAAAACGCGCTTTAAGGTTCGTTAGTGATTTTAATCCGTTTTAAGGATCCGTTTTCTTCGGGATTTGTTCCCTAATAATTATTTATTCTTAATTAAGCCTCTAAATTACTTATTAGCCTAATTAATCACTATTTTTAAATACGGGGTATTTCAATAGTGTGATACCCAGTGTAGGGGTCACCTCCCACA
This sequence comes from Limonium bicolor, assembly GCA_023374045.1. Taxonomy (NCBI): domain Eukaryota; kingdom Viridiplantae; phylum Streptophyta; class Magnoliopsida; order Caryophyllales; family Plumbaginaceae; genus Limonium; species Limonium bicolor. Next base: position 244,842,357 of record CM041776.1, read on the forward strand.
TCGATTGGGAGAGCGCACGAACCACACCTTATAGGTGTGGGGATACTCTTGCCTTGTGAGAGGCCTTTTGGGGATGGTACCCCGGAAGCAAAACCGTGCGGGCTGCGGCCCAAAGCGGACAATATCTCACAAGTGGGTTGATTACTGGGCTGTTACAGATGGTATCAGAGCGTAGTTACGCTCTGATGTCCTAAAGTACCGAGCCTAGGAGATTACCGAGTTAGGATTTCAACCGTCTTAAGACGGATATCTAGAAACCTAACTAGGAACTACCGTTGTTAACAAACGGATACCCTTGACGTTCTTAAGAACGATACCATGTTTTGATTCCAAGACCTTTGAGTCATTCTTGCGGAGCCTAATGTAACTGTTAAACATTCAGATGTCAGGACGAGGCCGAGGCCGACCTAGAGGCGAAGCCTCAGATGGAACCGGCGCGCAGACGATAGCTGAGATCGTCGCCGCCACGGTAGCACAGATGCTACCACAAGTTATACAAGCTGTACAACAAACTCAGCAAAACCAACAGAATCAAACGGGACCAACCCCTCCCCCTCCACCCAGAGAAGCTAACTGGGTCAAAGCTGTAGCGGAACTCCGCCCTCCTTGCTTTAGGGGCGAGAGTGATCCGGCTAAGCTTGAAGCCTATATCTCCGAGATGGAGACAGCTTTTGAAACACTCGAAGCTCCTGCTGGAGTTCGAGTCAGAGTAGCCGCCTACTACTTGAAGGACGCGGCCATGGATTGGTGGAAATTGGTGAAGCAAGAGCACATCAGCGACCCCACATTCGATTGGGATTCTTTCGCATCACTTCTCCGATCAAAATACTATCCTGAACATGTGAAAACCAAGAAGAGGCTAGAGCTGGACGCCTTGAAAATGACAGAGAAGATGTCTGTCGACGAGTACTACCGCACTTTCACATCCATTCTCCGTCTCCTCCCCGATCTTGGATACACCGGCCAGGTGTTGGTCGATCGCTTCTATGGCGGTCTGAGCCATCGCCTTCGGTACGGTATGGGCTATACCAGATTTACCTCCCTTCAGGTAAATAAACGGTTAACCCTTAGTATCATGTCAATTCCTTAAATTCCTTGAATTCCTTGAATCTTTTCCTTATCCTCTCCTTAAATGAGAATCCCGGCTAATACCTGAAATTTCAGGAGTGTTATCACGCGGCTTCTCGCGTTGAGATCACTTGCCAACTGAGGGATGAAGAAACCGCGCTGAAGCGCAAGGCTAACAACAAAAATACCAGCACTGAGGAGCAGAACCAGGGTAAAAGCTGGAAGAAGAAGAAAGGGAACTTCTTTTCTCAGAAGAAGTCCCCAAGTGAGAGCAGTGCCCATGCTGAGCAGGGCAAACCAGCTGAGATCCTTCAGCTTGGTTATTCTGCACCGGTGGCAGCTAAGCCACTGAGATCACACCCTCCTAAGGGTAAATTCTATTCCAATTTGTATTCATATAAGTATCATTTCTAGTATACCCACGCACACATGTGCTAACCCTCTAACCTCAGGTTCTAGCTCCGGGGCCGCCAAAACCTTCTCCGACGGCCGCACCTATGTGTGCAGGAAGTGCAACCAGGACCACCCTGGTAAAGATTGTTTTGGGAGAGACATTAAGTGTTACAACTGTCAGAAGTTGGGGCACACTGCTAATCGATGCCCGGAGAATGGGAAGCCCAAAGGAAATTTCCAGAACTATAAGCAGCGAGAGGGCAAGGAGGTGGCATCTGGCGATGCACCGGCCCAGCAGGCACCACAGGGACAGGGATCCCGGGGCCCTCAGAGAGGCGCACCTCAGAGGCAGCCTGTTCTGCATGTGATTGACCGCGATGGGCCCGGTTCGAAATCCGGCCAAGGTAATCACCTAAACCTTTAATCCTTGAAATAGCATGCCTAGTAGTAAAGCAATTGTATGAGTGAATGCATGAGTAAATCGATGAAGTGTATATTGAGCATGAAATGAAGTAGTTGAAACTAGTACTCACCGTAGATGAAATTTGTAACCATAGGAAACTTTAGTATCTGTTACCCAATACCGGTAACCTTGAATCGAGAGGAGATCGACATCACCAACAACGACTACACCAACAAACAGTGTCAGGTCATCCGCCCAGGTATGATCTTATTAAGGGGATACCTGACACCCGAAGCACAAATCTCAATCATCCGACGATGCAACGAGCTAGGAACGGGTCAAGGAGGATTTTACACACCCGAATTCCCCGGTGGAGCGAAGATGAAGCTGAAGATGATGTGCTTGGGAAAGGATTGGAATCCTTATACCAAGGCATACCAGAAGACACGACAACATGACGGAGCGACGCCACCGACAATCTCCAGAGTTCAGACACTCGTCACGCAAGCAGTAGAACTTGCACAACACTGTGAACATGAACCGATTCCCGCACTTGAAGCGGATCTTTGTATCGTCAACTTCTATGAAAAAGAAGGACGACTTGGGTTACACCAAGACAAGGACGAGACAACGGAATCTCTTGAACAAGGAGTGCCCGTAGTGTCTTGGTCCATTGGTGATGACGCCGTATTCTTGTATAGCGAGCAGAAGCGTGTGGACCTCGCAGAGAAACTGGTATTGAGATCAGGAGATGTCCTAATCATGGGTGGAAACTCTAGGATGCTGTATCACGGGATCAACAAGATCAAGTTGAATACGGCACCGCCGGCAATAATCAATGCCACACACATGAAACCAGGACGCCTGAACCTTACCTTTAGAAAATATTAAATTCCTGGTATCATGTAATCTATTAGTAACGTGTATTAGAGACACGACGTGTATGATGGTTGGTGTGGAGGGTGATTTTTCGGTATGAGGGGGTCTATTAAAATACGAACTAGCTGAGAAGCCTAGATCCTAGAAATTGCCATTCTGTGGAGGGTGAAAACCCGTTATTCATGGCAGCCCTCAAATACCTACTACATCGTCCGTCTTTCCCAGAAAGCTTAAGGGGAGTGCCGATGAACACTACACCCGCTCTCAATGGGCCCCACGCGGACCGATGCCTCTTTAAGGCGGATTTGACTAGAGTCGCCACCTAGTTTGACCTATGATAACTAGGAAGGAAGATCGGGTTCTAAGAACCGTTAATTGACTCTGAGATTGTTGCCTATGGATAGGACTTATCTGGTCACGTTAGAGATTCTTTGTGGGTTCGTACTGGGTTACACCCCTTAGAAGTGGCAACGACCACGACTTCGGATTGGTGCCCGAGGAAACCTCGGTCTCCAATTGTCGGGATTACCTTCTTTCAAAACCTTATTAAAGAGATTCACTCAAAAGCCAAGGGTAGGAGTAGGACGGGAGGAGAGAGAGAGAGTGGATGAGGCGAGCTTTTCTGCCAAGCTAGCGCCAAGAAGAGGAATGGTGAATAGAATGAAGATTTGGGAAAAAAGCTTGAGGTTGAGTGTATGTACAAGACTTGGAGTATGACGGATTGAATTTTTGTGGGAGCCAAAGAAGGTTTGAGTGTTTGGGAGGCGTTCTAGTCGTGTTGTGGGGTTAAGGGGTATTCGGGTCAGTTGGTGTATTCAGGTTTCGAAGATGTTTCAGGCTTCTAAGAGTCTTCAAGAATTGGAGGTCCTAGATGACTTAGAGTTGGTTCAGAGGAGGATTAAGAAGTTTTTATGGGTCCTAGAGTTCTAATGGAAATGTTGGATTGGTTTATTCGGAATGTCTCTCCTTAAAGGTTTTTAAAACTGGAAAATCATTTTTTGTTGTGAAAGGGCGGATAATCCCGAGGGATTACCCTATGTACCCCCTCGAACATGACACTTAATTGATGGTAAGTGCCAAGGCTCGAAAGATGGGGCAATGAATTTATGTCGAAAAATAAGATTCAGAGAGAAACACCATGAATAAGATGTTCTCGGTCGAACCCTAATAACGTCTCTAACTCCCGGGTTTTAAAACATTAAAAACCGAAAATGTTGAAATCGAATGGAAGGGAGTTAGATGATTCTGAAATCCCGGCTGCAACTAGGAAGGCCGTTACCTCCCAAGCACCCCGCCTTGTAAAAATCTAGGCTGCAATTAGGGGAGGTTTGTCACCCTAATGCCCCGCCTAAAGAGATCCACTGCGACAAGGGAGGTTATGACCCCAGTGCCCCGCCTCGGATTTTTATTTTGGGAAGGAAGACAAGTGATGTTCTAACCATGGAGAAAGTGTTTTGAAGGGGTTAGACATTACTTGCTCCCCGAAAACGGTTTATTCGAGTTAAAAACTGAGTTGGGAAGAAACTTCGAAGTTGTTCGGAATTCTCGGTAAAGAAACACTGATTTTGGGGAACGTTTTTAGGAGAAAACTTTCTGTATATGTGAGAAAAACTTTCTGCAATGGAGAAGAGTTTTCTGTGATGTGAGAAGAGTTTTTCCTTTTTAAATTCCACAAAATGGCTTCTTTGAAAACTGAAAATCTTGATGAAACTTGGATAAAATGATGGTTTGAAATTCTTTTTGGAGTTTGAAAGGAATTTACAAGTTAAGTGCGGATTGGATGAAATGGATTTGAGTTGAACGGAACTGGACTGAATTGAATTGGGCTGATTGAATTGAGTTAGAATTGAATTGGGTTGAAGTGAATTGGGTTTGAATTGGGTTGAAGTGAATGCGTCAAGATTGAACTGAGATTGAAAACGAATTGGATTTGAATTGGATTGGGTTGAGGTCGAGTTTGGATTGGATTGAGGTTCGAGTTCGGTTTGGATTGAGGTTTAGGCTTGAACTAGGTTGAGCTCGGGTTGAGTCCAAGTTGGGTCAAGGTCAAGGTCAACGTTTTGGGTCAAGGTCAAACCTTTTTTGGTCGAGGACAAAGTTTTTGGGTCAAATGTCAAGGTTTTTGGTCAAAGGTCAAGGTTTTTGGTCAAAGGTCAAGGTTTTTGGTCAAAGGTCAAGGTTTTTGGTCAAATGTCAAGGTTTTTGGTCAAAGGTCAACCTTTGGTTCAAGGTTTGATTCTTGTGGACTTAACTTAATTTTTGTGAACTTAGGCTTTGTGGACTTGGGCCTTATTTGAGACATGGGTCTTTTATGGTTTTGGGCCATGGGTTTGGGCTTCGGGTTTTAGGCCTTGGGTTTGGGCTTCGGGTTTGGGCTTCGGGTTTGGGCTTTTGGGCCGAGGTTGTGTTTGGGTCAAGTGTGGGCGTTTGGGCCAAATTGGGTAATGGGCCGACTTTGAGGAGTAGTGGGCCATGCTTCGGGTTTGGGTTTTGGGCTCGGGCCAAACTGGGCCGAGTTTGGGCTTTGGGCTTGGGTTTGGATAATGGGCCAAGGAGTGGGCATTTGGTCGGTTTGGGCCTTGGGGCCTTGTTGGGCCTTGGGCCTTGTTGGGCTTTGGGCCGAGGGTATTGGGCTTGGATTGTGGGCCGAGTTTGGTTTGGGCCAAGGGAATTGGGCTTGGATTGTGGGCCGAGTTTGGTTTGGGCCAAGGGAATTGGGCTTGGATTGTGGGCCGAGTTTGGTTTGGGCCGAGATAGGATTTGGTTTGTGGGCCGAGTTTGGTTTGGGCCGAGGTGGGCTGATGGGCCGGTTTGGTTTGGGCCGAGATTGGGGTTTGGGCCGGTTTGGTTTGGGCCGAGATTGGGTTTTGGTTGGACTTGACTTGATTTTGGGTTTTGATTTAGGCCTTGGGCCCTGGATTTGGGCTTCGGGTTTGGGTTTAAGTGGGTTATGGGCCGAGTCTGGGCCTTGGGGTTTGAGTCTCGGGTTTTGGGCCTTGAGTTTGGGCCTTGGGCCGAAATCGAGTGGGCTTCGGACTGGGCTGTTAAATTAGGCCGGGTTGGTGGTTTGGGCTGGACTGAGAAGTGGGCCGGAAAGGGAAGTGGGCCGGGCTTGATGGAATCAGGCCCAGTTTTGGAGATTTGGGCTTTCTAAAAAAAAGAGTTTGAAACTAGGTTTAAGACATGTCTGAATGAGAAAAAGTTCGAAATTACAAATGGATTGGATTTTTGTTGACTGTACATTTTATTCTGAAATTAGGGGATGATTTGGAAAGTTTTAATGAGAAACGGGTATTCCTCAAATGGACCGTGTCTAGGACCCGTATGCATTGAGGATACCCAAACCTAGAGCTTTTCTAAAATGGACCTACGAGCTAACTAGGGTTTCACATGTCCTTGGGCCTTTATATTAGGCTAAGCCCAACATTTGCCAAGCTACTTTATGCATTAATAGAAAGCATATAGTGGTAAATAATCATGAAATGAAATCAAAATAATCATCAGGGTAATGCAAACAAGGTTTGAGTATATACATCCGAAGCTTTTCTCATTTTAATCATCATAAAAAAAAAAATTGAACTTGCCAAGATTGTAAATGAAAGCAAGGAGACACAAACTGTACAAGCATGAGAACCTTGTCGTTTCTTTATTCACTCAGAAGCCAAACATAATCTGATTCTTTATTAATTATCTATTTTCTTAGATGAAGAGGGAAATTGAACCAAACTGAATCTGCTAGACTAAAGGGTTTTATTACTGAGATTAGACAGCTCAAATTTCACTCTCAAACGGCAGGAGTTAAAGCAAAACACTCATTAGCACACCTTATATCCCGCAGGTGTATTTTTTGTAAACAAATTTATCCACACCTGGGATCTGTATACAACAGTTGGCTTGAAACAGAAGACAAAATAGAAGGGAGTGTAATGAATTTAATTCCTGAACTACTATCTGATTTCATCCACTTCTCATTCTTCTCGGTATTGAACATAAAATCAAATCTGAACTGCCTATGTGGTTAAATTTTTAAGCTAGCTTCCCCTTCAGACAATCACTAACAGCTACAAAGATGTTACAGGTTAACAAAACGAACATCTACGGCTATTCATCTTTAAACATGAACCGGGTATTCAGAGAAAACAGCAATGGGATGAACAAGCCATGAATAATAGTGTCCGGCAGCAAACTAAACAGATTCTTAGGATAAAACAGAAACAAACAGTCGAATCATCTCATGGACTTTCGCATGCAACCATATCACCAGCTAAGGAAGACAAGAGTTAACCAGAATAGAGGTAAATACCAGACAACAAAGAGGTGAGATCTTCCTGCAAAACAATGTCCAGAAAATTGAAACAGAGAACAACAGTCAGGAAGTTAGTTCACATGATTTGAACAAAATTCAGACAAGTACAACAGAGGGTTTAGAGATACAAACTTCACTCATGTAAGCAGTGGTTATTGGTTATCAATCACCAACCCGGCTGTATTGAATCAATATTCACAAACCAGCAAATCTAGACGATTAATCAATAATGAAATATACAGGAACAAAACACTTGGATGCCCGCAGGGATAGGGTGAGCCAGCTGGTCAGGGAACTCAAAGGAGACTGAAGAGATTTACATCAACAGAGAAATAGAACAACAGCGGTAAACTCCGAATCAGTTAGTCATTCGAATACAGGGCACATGGCTGGAGGTATATGTATATTCGTACCAGGTACAGAACACGGGTAATAAAACGAGATAGAAGAGGAACCAGAATGTAGAGCATTCCTTTTAGAGTTGGAAAAAACAAAGAAGTATAGCAGTCAGGACAAAAGAAAAACAAAACATTCCCATTCGACAGTATCATAAACACAACGAATAGTATACACCAGTAGGTTTAGCAGACCTTAGAATGAAAACCGGGCAAGGAGTGAAACTAAACAAAATAGACGACTGTTGCATTCCTAGAACCCGAATGCTCATGGTGAGCTCGGTATTCACAAACGAATGCAGAGAAAGAAAAATCAAACCCAAAAGACAACGATGGTATTTGTATACAGGAGAACAGTTCGCAATATAACGAGGAGAAAATGAGGAAAGGGGAGCATGGCACTTAGCATCAGATACAAGTCTGACGAAGCCGTGATTCCTCGTTTGGTTTTCCTCTCGGGATTTCTCGGTGAGCCCAGAAGAAGCTGGTAAAAACGACAGCAATATATATACAAAAACAGATAGACGGGTGGGGAAGGTGTGAGCAGAAATCGACACCTGACGTCGATACTTACAAAACCATCCCTCTCCATGGAGTTCATTTGGCAAAACGAAAACAGAAAAACGAGGCGGGCGAGGGAGAATGAAAACAGAAGAATGAGGAAGACGTTAACTTACTCTGCAAACAGGAATCGAATTTAAACGAATGGAAAATCAACCTAAACTTTCTATCGATCGACACCAGCAAAAGATCGTTGGAGAAGAAGTTTCGGGTGGTGATACTGGGTATCGAGAGTTTTGTATTTGATAGTCGACAGTGAAATTTTCTCTTCGAAGGTATTATTGGGATTGAAGGAGATGATAATGTTATTCGCGAGAGAGAGGAAGCCAGTATCGGAGGCGGCTAGAGAAAATTTCGATTGAGTTTTGAATGGAGATGGGAAAGGAGCGAGGGCAGCCAGTTACGGATCGAGCAAGAGAAAGGGGACCAATGCGGCGACTGTTCTCCCCGAAATTTTAGTGTCTGTTTGATCTGGTCTTATAGAGAAAGTATTAGGGTTTAGTGACTTTCCGGGTCGGGTTCTCGCCCAGGTCAACATGTGTTTGGGTCGGGTTTGACTTTGGGTCAACCTTGGAAGCTTTGGGCGAGATAAAAAAAAAACGAATGATTTTGCTCTTCTGAAGTATCGAACCCAGGTCTCCATACTTCTCCACATCAACACTTACCGGTTATGCTAGGACAGAACTCAACATGTTGCTGCGACAAATAAATCTAAAGCTCTCCTCCGAGCTAAAGGAATTAAACCGCCCTCAACCTATTGCAAGTTTCGAACCCAGGATTTGTAGGTTCCCAAGTGAACCCTCTAACCAGTTAGGCTATGTCAAAATTCAATACATACATGAGAGAAAATATACAAGCCCTAGTCCAGATTGGATAACTCCTCTAAAAATGCTACTGTTTTAAAAGAAAAAATACAAGGAAAAAAGAGAAGACTAATCTAATGGCATGAAATTATGGAATGCAAATAATAAGATAAGTAAATAAAACAAGATGATATGTTTTGAAAAAGAAAGGCGACGACCCCTCTTATTATTTCGAAATTTGCTTTATGGGGTGAGAATTTTTGGTGTCTACAGTTGGTTTATCAATAAAGAGCAGTGTTGATTTAATTCCACTTGTGTCCACCATCAATACTTATCCAATTGTGAATCCAATAGGTTGTGGACTCGGTACCGAAGGTAACCTGAGCATCCTCACCGAAGCACAAGCCGGCAGAAGCGGCACCATTCTAACGGGGACCTTCCCAGTAAATGGCATTGATGCCAATGTGCTATTCGACTCCGGCGCCTCTCACACCTTCGTATCACCATCTTTCGTGAAGAGGTTGAAGCTAGATGCGGATGAGATACCGAATTTCATGGTTACTCTCCCATCGAAGGAGCGAGTAAAGTGTACCAAATACTACCAATCAGCCACCATCGAAATTAAAAAGGAGGCGTTTCCCATTTCCTTCATCGAATTCAATGGATTGGGATTCGACCTTATCATTGGAATGAATTGGTTGGAGCGGCACAAGGGTAGAATCCTCTGCGCCGAGCATCGCTTGCTGCTCAAGAGTCCTTCTGGGGTTACTGTATCTTACCGCCAGAGACCGAGAGAGCCTTCGACCACCCTTATATCTGCTATGGCTATGTACCGGGAGCTCAGAAAGGGCCATGAAGTGTATCTGTGTCACGTACAAGACCTGGAGAGGGATCCAGAGTTCAGTGATGAAGTACCGGTTGTATCTGAGTATCCTGAAGTATTCCCTAAGGAGCTACCCGGCATGCCACCACCGAGAGCAGTTGAATTTGAGATCGATTTATTGCCAGGTACCGGTCCCATTGCTAGGGCACCGTACCGCATGGCACCAGCAGAGATGACTGAATTGAAAGAACAATTGAGAGATCTTCTAGACAAAGGGTTTATACGCCCGAGCGTATCACCCTGGGGAGCACCGGTTCTCTTCGTGAAGAAGAAGGACGGTAGTCTCCGCCTTTGTATTGACTACCGCGAGCTGAATGCGGTCACAGTCAAAAACAAATACCCATTGCCACGCATCGACGACCTATTTGACCAATTGAAAGGAGCATCGGTCTTTTCCAAGATTGACCTCCGTTCTGGGTACCATCAAATTGCAATCAAAGAGCAAGACATCGAGAAAACGGCATTCCGTACCAGATATGGCCACTACGAATTCACCGTGATGCCATTCGGTTTGTCAAATGCACCGGCAAAATTCATGGACCTCATGAATCGTTTATTCAGTGAGCAGTTGGACACTTCGGTTGTGGTCTTCATCGACGACATCCTTGTATACTCTAAATCACCAGAGGAACATGAAATTCACTTGAGGAAAGTGCTAGAGACACTGCGCGAGAACCAGCTTTATGCGAAGTTCTCCAAATGCGAGTTTTGGCTTGATCAGGTATCATTCCTCGGACATGTCATCTCGAGCGCAGGTATCTCAGTTGACCCTTCTAAGATAGAAGCTGTACGATCATGGCCTAGACCTAAGACTGTTACCGACATTCGGAGCTTTCGGTCTAGCCGGTTACTACCGGAGATTCGTAAAGGACTTCTCAAAAGTCGCTAAGCCCATGACTACATTGATGAAAAAGGATGCACCGTTTGTATGGACAGACGAGTGCGAAGTATCATTTCAGAGCCTTAAGGACTCATTGACCTCAGCGCCCATCCTTACTCTTCCAGAGGGCACAGAGGGATTTGAGGTATACTGTGATGCATCAGGCAAAGGAATGGGATGCGTACTCATGCAGCATGGCAAGGTTGTTGCTTATGCCTCCCGCCAGCTGAAGAAACATGAGGAGAATTACCCAACTCACGACTTAGAGTTAGGAGCCATTGTCTTCGCCTTGAAGATATGGCGACACTATCTCTATGGGGTAAGCATCACCATCTACTCCGATCACAAAAGCTTACAATACGTATTCACTCAGAAAGAACTCAACTTGAGACAAAGAAGATGGATGGAATTCCTCTCAGATTATGACATCAATTTGCAGTATAAGGAAGGGAAGGCTAACGTAGTAGCCGACGCCCTGAGCCGTCGAGCACACTCGCTCCATTCGCTACTCGCTTCTTCTAGCTTGGTTGACGAGGTGCGAGATGCTCAGTTGAGCGACCCTTACCTAACCGAAATCAGACAAAAGATCGAAAATGGTACATTTGAAAAGAAAAAGTATGACTTCAAGTTACATGAAGATGGTTTGATTCGGTTGAATGGCAGGCTATGCGTCCCCCGAAGCAATGCAGAGCTAAGGGATCGCATCCTGCGAGAGTCACATAGTTCCACATTATCAGTCCATCCGGGAGCCTCCAAGATGTACAAAGACATGAAGAGGTACTTCTGGTGGTCTGGGATGAAGTCAGATGTGACAGAATTTGTGCTAAGATGCTTAACATGCCAGAAGGTGAAATTTGAACACCGTAGACCGGGCGGAATGGTACAATCAATGCCAATTCCGGAGTGGAAATTTCATGATATCTCCATGGATTTTGTTGTAGGACTCCCACCTGCTAGGGGAGGACTCAACATGATCTGGGTCGTAGTAGATCGCCTTACCAGGTTGCCAGATTCATACCGATGAAGGACACCTGGAAGGTAGTAAAGCTAGCAGAGCTTTTTGATAAGGAGATTATCAGACACCACGGAGTCCCTAAGACCATAGTATCTGACCGCGACACCAGATTTCTTTCGAGATACTGGAGAGCTACAAGGGAAGCGTTGGGTACAGAATTGAAGTTGAGTACCGCCTTCCATCCTCAGACCGACGGTCAGACAGAAAGGACCATCCAGACACTGGAGGACATGCTTCGGGCATGTGCCTTGGACTTTCAGGGGAGTTGGTTAGATAAGCTTCATCTTATCGAGTTCTCGTACAATAATAGTTATCACGCCTCGATTAAGATGTCGCCTTTCCAAGCTCTATACGGTAGACCTTGCCGTACACCCTTGTGTTGGGATGAGTCAAGTGAAGCGGTCATAATAGGACCGGAATACCTTGAGCAAGTGCAAGCCGAAGTACAACAGATTAGAGCTAACATGAAGGCAGCCCAAGATAGACAGAAATCCTATGCGGATGTGAGACGACGCGACCTTGAGTTCGCCGTGGGCGACCAAGTGTTCTTGCGCGTTTCACCTATGAAGGGTGTCTTCCGTTTTGGTCAGAAGGGCAAGCTAAGCCCGAAGTTTGTAGGGCCGTACACTATCACCGAAAGAGTTGGTTCAGTAGCCTACAGGTTAGCATTACCTGAGGACTTGGGACGTGTCCATGATGTATTTCATGTGTCACAACTCAAGAAGTATATGGCTGATCCTTCTCATGTGTTGGAGCCCGAGAGTCTATCTATTGAGCCAAACATGAGATATGTGGAAACCCCAGTGAGAATCTTGGATAGGAAGACCAGAGACACTCGCCATAAGTCGATACGAATGGTGAAGGTCCTATGGTCTAACCATGATGTCGAAGAAGCGACATGGGAATTAGAAGATGCCATGAAGGCTAAGTATCCACAGTTATTCATAGACGAGTTAGTCTAGAATGTAATATACGGGTACGGGTCGTACCCCTTTTAAGGGGGGTAGAGCCCTTTTGCTTTTGCATTGCTTCGGGGTAAGCATTGCATTTTGTATGGCACATGTAGTGCAAGTGAACTTGGTATGTATGTGTAATGTGTAGTGAATGATGTATATGTGCAATGTGTGTGTAATGTGTATCGTGGATTGTAATGTGTATTGCGAATGGTAATGATGTATGTATTGTGTATTGTGGTATGGTATGAATGGAAACGATGTATTGTGTATGAGAATCATGTATGATGCCTGAATTGTGTACTGTACTCGAATTGCGTATGCTTGTAATGCGGAATGAAGTAAACACCTCATAGGTGTAGAAAGATGCATTAGGACAATTGGTTTGCCTAATGAGTAGAATAATCAAACTATTAACCTTGAGCAACTTTGAGGGCAAAGTTTCTTAAGGGGGGTAGATTGAAATACCCCGTATTTAAAAATAGTGATTAATTAGGCTAATAAGTAATTTAGAGGCTTAATTAAGAATAAATAATTATTAGGGAACAAATCCCGAAGAAAACGGATCCTTAAAACGGATTAAAATCACTAACGAACCTTAAAGCGCGTTTTTCGAGGTAACCGGGAAAACGTGTCTTTAAGCGGGTCAAATAGACTCGTAACAATTTTGGTCAACTAAATATTCATTAATAAATATTAGTGAAGTGTTAGAACCAATAAAATCAATAAAACGAGAGATTAGTAAAAACTGTCAAAAACGGGAAGTTGTGGGGTAGAAGTATAAATAACCAAGAGTTATGTGTCCACTTTTAAAATAAAAAGTGCAATATGTGTGTGTGTGTGGTGTGCCAGCCGGCCCCCCCCCCCCTCTCTATTTCACTCTCTCACACACTCCTCACTATTTACAAACAAACAAAAACAATTAAAACTCTCACTCTCACTTTTCTACTCTCTCTCCTCCTCTCATTCTATTCTCTCACGTGGAAGCAGCCCCCCCACTCTCTCTTTTCTTCTTCTCCTTCCCTCCATCGATTGCCATGGCAGCTTGAGAAACAACAACACAAAACTCACTTCTCTCCTTTGTAACTCCCTCATACATTCTCCAAAAATTATAAAAACACCACCATTGTGTTCCTCTCTCCAAGAGCTACACTTCCATCTTTCCAAAATCCAAAAACAAGCAATTTCGATTTTGAGGGTATATCCCATTTGAAGTTTCAGCACCACCATTAGAGCCACCTTGGTCTCCTTGTTCTTTTGAGGTAAAGATCTCTTTAAAACTCCATCTTTTTCTAGCTTAAAAAGGCAAAACGAATTTGGTGACTAAACCCTTGTTTGGTCTCTCTTGCTCCAGCCGATTTTGGCATTGTGGTGGTGTGAGAAATCTTGTCCTTGAGCTAACCCAAACAACTCTTGAGCTCTTGGAAGGTAATAAATTTTCTAAACCCTAAAACCTAGATTAAAACTTGATTAATGGTTAGGGTTAGTATTTAGCATTGAATGGTGTATTGAAATATATTTGTGTATGGGTTGTAGCGTTAGATTTGTGAGTTTGCAAAACCGAAAGAGAGAAGAAGAAAGAAGGAGAAAGGAAATCTAGAAGAGAATCAAGGTAATAATGCTCACCCTTGTATAGCCTTGTATATGTATAATGTAACAGATTTTTAGAATGAAAAATTTGTATTATAAATGGTAATGCATTAGTAGTATGATGGGTAAGAGAAACTAAGCATTTTGAAACCCTTGAAACATTGTAAAAACTGTTATAAAACAGATTGGGATTGATTTGCTAAGTGCAGGAATTTTTGTAGTGTTTTGGTATTAGTAGTTGTGTATGGGAGCTTGTGTTTTGATGTTATTGTAACAGGTGAGATAAGTGTTAAAATATGAACTAGACCATGTGGTGAGTGCATAGAAATACAAGAGAGACTATGGCAAAATTTACCTAGGATTAGAACACTTAGTGAATTTAAAACTAGGTGAACTAATGTGAGTTGTAACAGATTTTGTTTGAGGAAGATAGAAGATAAGTTGAGAGAGATAGATAATGTATTATAATGCGTTGAGAGTGCTAAAAATGACATTAGAAGAGGGAGATGTAGATGAGAAGTGTAAGTGTTAAAATCTGTAGCATAATGTAACTAGGAAATAACTAGTGCAAGTGTTGAGTGAAACTTGGAGAATTATGTGAGTGAATGAGTATAAAATTGTGTAAGGAGTTAATGAGTGAACTAGGGTGTATTAGGAGGTTTAATTAGTGTTATAACATGTGAGAATGAGTGTAGGAACAATGGGGAAGTAATGGGTGAAAGAGAGGACTGAAAACAGAAAATAAAATGTAAACACTGGGATCGACCGGACTTGCGACCGGACCTGCAAGTCCGGTCGAGCAGAAAATTTTCCCGTCAATAAACTACGGGAATCGACCGGACTTGCGACCGGACATGCAAGTCCGGTCGAGTAGAAAATTCCCCCCCCCCCCTATGCTACTGGAATCGACCGGACTTGCGACCGGACATGCAAGTCCGGTCGAGCGGAAAAATTTCCCGGCAGAATGTTACTGGAAGCGACCGGACTTGCGACCGGACATGCAAGTCCGGTCGGACCAAAAATTTTCCCGAAGAAACCTACTGGAATGGACCGGACTTGCCCAAGGTCGGTCGCAAGTCCGGTCCTGACAAAAAAAAAAAAAAAAAAAATATTTTAAGTTAAATAGTAATTGTATATATATATGTATATGTATACCCATACATATATGTATATGTACATGCATGAAAGCATGCCAAAGTTAAGTAAGGAAGTAAAACCCAAGTAAAGGAAAAGTAACTAAGTAAAGAGCAAATGCAAGAAGTATAAGGACATAGTAAGTATGAGTTAATTAATGATAGTTAAATTAATCATTCAATTGTATGTATGTAATAGGACTTGGTTTGTGACATCGAAAGACGTTTGGAATTACGTACGACGGTGAACGGTATGAATTCCTCATGCCCCGAATGCTATCATGGCTACTCTGATTTGTGTGTTGTGTGCTAATTGATCACCAATAAAGATAAATGCACGAATCGGAGTTAATATGCGTACTTGTGGAAATGTAGTGTTGTATGATGTGTATATTTTTCTTAAATCTTAAGTTGTATAATTCATGAAGTGTGTGGATGATAGTGAGTACTTGTATGTATGTTGTAATGTGTTGTGACCGAATATGTTATGGATGGACTTCTAACTTATTCCTAACAAGCTAACTCCTAACCTAAATTGGCAATTAAATTGGAATGAGTAGAAGTCCGATATAGTTTCGGCCACGCGTGAGGATGCGGAGTCACGAGAGGTTGGCTCCAATTCCTGACTCTTAAACTGGTCCGCGGCCCAAATCCCTTAAGTGGGTAGCATCCCGGATTAGTGAGTCAAGTAAATCCCGGATGTGGGACAGAGTAGTCCCCAAGGCCGGAGGTCCCGACGACTTAACTTGAGTATAAGTAAGAAAGTAAGGATGAGTAAGTAAGTAAAGGAAGCAAGTAAGTGTAAGTATAAGTAAGTATGATGAATGAGTAAAAGAGTAATATGCATTCCGATTAACCCGGATGCACAATTTGGCAACCTCGTGAAGGTAAGTATTGTGGACTCTATTGTATTGTTGCCTTGAAGTGAATGGTGTGTTGTAATGTATGTATGATTGTATGTAAAGCATGTATGCATGAGTAATGAACAAGCATGTTTAGCGGTCGCCAATTAGTCGGCGTACCCTTGCTAGCAATCGGTATATGCGGAGTTCATGCGCAGCGTAAGCTGACCCCCTCGGGGGACCATTTTTAATATGAATGCAGGTGCTAGAGAGGGATGAAGCTGCTGAAGACTTAGTTTATTTTCTGTCTTCTTTTTGGTTATAAACATTGAATTGTGATGGGTGTACTAAGTAGTACAGGGCTGTAACTTTTGATTAGCCGGTGTACCATGTGGTACACCTTTTTGGATATTAATAGGATGGAGCATTGGTATAGATGAGCATAGGACAGGAGCTCATTCTTTTGGGGTAAACTTGGAAGGTTGTGATGAATACATGTTGAATACTCGGTAATCCTTTTGTAGTGAATGTATTTGTAATTGGCAAGTTTATTTTAGTAGCTCGGTACCTATTGGCCATCAGACCGTCACTGTAAGTATTGGTAGCCTTGCTAGCCGTATGGGCGGTTAGCGGCATTGTTTCACCCGCCGAAGTAAGTAAGTAGTATTCTTCCGCTGCGAACTCATTGAATTAACAGGACGATTAGACGGTAAGCATAGGATTAACGGTTGGGGTGTTACAATGGGTAATATTTAGGACTTCTAATAGCCTTAAATAATATAAGACAATCTAGCTTAATTCACCTTAAAGAGTGTTTTAAGGGGTTAATAAGTTAATACCTCTTTTTAGTGTCAAAAATGATCGAGGTAAAAAAAAAAACCGGATTTTTACTGAGGTAAGTTCTTGGCCAAAACTTGAGCTTTTGTGAGGGCTATAATTCTAAGGTGTGAATATCTATTTACTAGACCATTAATGCCTAGTAAAAGGCTAGGTTATACTAAGGTAAAAATTCTAAGGAACGATTAACTTTTTACTAAGCCGTTAATGCCTAGTAAAATCTCCTCGTAAAAACTTTCGTAACTGTGGGGTATTTCATGAATCCACCCAAAACCTCTCTCCTCGTTTCTTATTTAAGAACTATCTTTACTAATTTGTTATTGGTTGCTGGGACTGTAAAAGTGCCCAGTGTCCGCCACATCCCTCCCTCTACATACGGCTCTCTCTAGTGGACCATAGGTGTCGTGGGCTGCTATTAGAGTATAGGCCCATTTAATATTAGTAGTCCAGTTCAGATAAGATCATGTGAGTCCTTAGAGTCTGTATATAAATACACTCATTTTTAATAGAATTGGTAAGAGATCAATTACAAGATATTTCGCTCATCTTCTACACTGTTCCATTGCTCTCGTAAACCCTTCAACTATGGTATCAGAGCTTCTATAAGCCTGGTTCGTCTTTTTTTATTCTCTCTCTTGATCCTCCTTCAATGGTGACGTTAACACTAGTAGAAAAAAGATTATAAATGACGGACTTTAAACCACGGTTAATAATGAAACCGTCGTTTAAAGTGTATAAACCACGGTTATTTAGAGAACCGTCATTTATGTTGCTTGGCTCACTATATAAACGACGGTTTTAGCAGAAACCGTCGTTTATAGTTCGACGCCTTAGAAGATAAATGACGGTTCCCGTTACAACCGTCGTATATAATCAATATAAACCACAGTTACTATTGAACCATCGTTTAAAGTATTGCGCCAACACTTAAAAACCACGGTTTGTGTATCAACCATCGTTTATTCCTCTCGTGACATAGGTTTTAAACGACGGTTTGTGTATCAACCGTCGTTTAAAGTCATTTAATTAAAAACCCGAGGCCTCATTTCTTCTTCTTCCTCCCGACTCACCCCGTCTCCTGTGCGATTCCGGCCCGACTCCCCTCCCCCATTCTCCCGTCGACGACCCATTCTCCCTCGCCGTTTTGCCCCCCTTCCGCCGTCGCCCTGCTCACGGTCCCCAGCTCGCTCCACCGCCTCCGCCCCTCGTCTTGTCGCGCGTCCTCCCGAAGCTCCCCCTCTGGTACTGAAGCCGCGCCAACGCTCCAGTCGCCCCCTCCGGTGAAGCAGCGCCAACGCCGCCCTTCCCAGTCGCCCCCTCCGGTGAAGCCTCCTCCACTGCCCGCGGCCAGCGCACCCAGCTCAACCACCAAGTCGCGTGCCCCCCTCTGTAAGCTCGATCTCCACATCGATTTTTACATGTTTTTAATATATAATGTGTGATTAACTTTATTATTAGTTAATGTTACTTATTATAGATTAGGGTTTGAAAATTCAAATGGGTCATTAGCAAACATCGATAAAAAAAATGTCCTTTTAGATTCATTGGTATTTACTGGCACCAAGGCTAATATGAATAGGTATCTCAATGAGCTGGAAAGTTATCATCATAGTATATTTGATTTGGTTATATTGATTTGTTGAAAATTTTGGGCTCATGTGGAAAAGTAGTAACTCTTTATTGATATCCACATTTTAATTATAAAAAACGTGTCGATGGTAATGGTTTATACCGGCATAAATGTCGGGATGTGCTCTTCTTTTCATAGAATTATTGTCATTTTTTTGTTACTGCAGTATTTTCTAAAAAATGTTACTAGTAGTGTGTGATGTAGGATGCACCTCTTAGCCTGCTATTATGCTGCTATTGTGTTTGTTTTTGCCGAAAAAAGTGTGGAGTATCTAAAAAAACGCAATGGTCATGCCAAATTTTTTCCAGAATTTAACCTTATTCTACTTTTATTGAATAGGTGTTACTACGGTTTAACAATCCCTCTTCCATCACATTTGTGAGTTGATCATCCTTACTCATTAGGTTAGTTTTTTAAAAATGTTTCAATAACATGGTTTATTCAAAATATATTCGTTTGTTTATTTGTTCAATTATTCATATTTTTTCAAATTAAAACCTTATATTCTAATTTCATTGAATAGGTGTCGCACCATCTGCTGCTGTCAACCTCTGCCACCGGTTTGCCTGATCAGAACCCACGGTAAAACACTTGCGTTTCTGATTATGATTTTAGAAACAAATACTTATATATTGTCACGAATAAACGTTGTACTAATTCTACTTGTATTCTGCAATCATTAGAATATATATTTGCATAGTGTTGTGAAATGTGAGATTAAGTTGAAATGGGGTGGTTGTTTTTGTTCATTGATCATATATTATTATATACTTGTCTGTCTGATAATAATTCGTATGGTTTGCGGAGAATAAATGTTATTGCTGCTACTGTGTTTGTTTCTGCCTTAAAAAAATGTGGAGTGTCTAAAAATACGCAAAGGTCATGCCAAATTTTTTCCAGAATTTAAGCTGATTCTAATTCCATCGTTTGTTTAATATGTTCAATTATTCACGTTTTATAAAATTAAAACCTTATTATTATTTCATTGAATAGGTGTCATATACTACGTGCAAGAACATCTGTCTACTTGTCTCTTCTCTATCTTGTGCTGTTCGCGCTGACCATCCAGTACTCATCAGGTTGGTATTTAAAACGTTTCAATTTATTTTTGTTTTTCTATTAAAACAATGGAAAATCAATTCAAACATAGAATTACCTGTCTGAGATTACCTGATAGAGGTATGTCTTAGATAGTCCCTGTTGGGACTGTCCAATGACCTTTGATCTCACCATCTAGGTTGTGAATGAGTTAATAATATACAGTAGTTCAGTGATAATTTCAGCAGCATTACCGTAGTGTTCTTCTAGTGTACATATATATATATGTGAATTGAAACATTCATATATATATATCTACACTAGGAGAACTGTAGGGTAATGCTGCCGAAATTATCACTGAACTACTGTATATTATTAACTTGTTCCTAGGTGAGATCGAAGGTGATTGGATAGGTTTAGGTTGTTAAATCTGTAAATAAAAAAAGAGGAGATCAATGGAACGAGTTCACGACATCTGGTGTGTGTTGAAAAAGGAGATGGAGCGCTCAGTGATGTACAGTGACAGATTGGACATCAAGTACCTAGAAGGGGTCAATAAATTTTGCAAAGTCCTTGTTGACAATCTTAAACCAAGGGATAAGGGATATATTCGATGTCCTTGTGTCGATTGCAAGAACGACTTCAAATACCGAGGTGTGGACAAGATTAAGGATCATCTGATTCGCAGAGGGTTTACAGATGATTATGAAGCCATAACAATACTGCATGGTCAACATTCAGTACAAGTGTTTGAATGTGCTGATAACGTCGTTGCAGAACAATCAGAAATGGATGCTTCACACGATTTTGGGGATACTCAAGATGATTCACTAGGTAGTGATTCAGATGATCAGGAGGACCTTAATGCAATGATGGAAGATGTTGAACAACATTTTTCCAACAAACCCAAATCATTCGAAAATCTGATGCAAGCATCAAAGGAACCGTTGTACAGTGGATGTGAAACGCAAACACAAAACAAATTGAGCGTTGTCCTAAAACTATTCAATCTGAAGGCGAGACATGGATGGAGTGATGTCAGTTTTACAGATCTTTTACAACTGCTGAAGATGTACTACCAAAGGACAATGTGATACCCACAACAACTTATGAGGCAAAGAAGTTAATGTGTCCGATGGGTATGGAATATAAAAAAATACATGCTTGTCCAAATGGGTGTATGTTGTATTGGAAGGAGAATGAGTTGGATGACCATTGCTCTGAATGTGGGGAATCACGCTATGTAAAAAAGGGTGACAGAAACCACATAAGCACTAAAGTGGGTCTCCTGCGAAGGTGTTGTGGTATCTACCGATAATTCCCCGATTCAAACGTTTGTTTGCAGTTCAGAAAGATGCTGAGAACCTCCGATGGCATGCTACCCATAGAAAGGATGATGGTAAATTGAGACATCCAGCCGATTCACCACAATGGAGAAACATTGACAGAATATACCCTCAATTCGGTACAGACCCAAGGAACTTAAGACTTGGTTTATGCACTGATGGGATGAACCCTTATGGCACTTTGAGCAGTATACACAGTACTTGGCCTGTTTTATTGACAATATACAATCTGCCACCATGGTTGTGTATGAAACCCAGACATATTCTCCTCTCTCTGTTGATATCGGGTCCAAAACAACCGGGAAACAAAATTGATGTGTTTTTGCAACCACTTATTGACGATTTAAAATTGTTGTGGAATGAAGGTGCGACGGTGTATGATTCATATGGTATGGAAAACTTCACGCTCCGGGCTATGTTGTTTTGTACGATCAATGATTTCCCTGCATACGGTAACCTCTCGGGATACACAATTAAAGGAGCTCTAGCGTGCCCTATATGTGGAGATAGAACTTGCAGTATACGGTTAAAACACAGTGGAAAAAATGTGTACATGGGCCATCGGAAATTCCTCCTAAAGGGCACAAATACCGTAAGATGACAAAAGAGTTTGATGGAAAAACGGATCATGCAGTCGCTCGACCACCACTATCTGCTGCTGAGACTTACAATCAGTTGAAGAATGTTGTGAACAACTTCGGTCCACCAATTAAAGCCACTGAAAAGAGCATCTGGAAGAAAAAATCAATATTTTGGGAACTTGAATATTGGCAACATTTAGAGGTGAGACATTGCATTGATGCTATGCACGTGGAGAAAAACATTGGTGAAAGTGTATCTGCGACACTACTAAACGTGAAAGGAAAGACAAAAGACCATTTAAAGGGTAGAAAAGATCTGGTTGAATTGGGTATACGAGAAGAACTCGCGCCACAACAAAGAGGGAAAAGAACATTCTTGCCTCCCGCTTGTCATACATTATCCAAAGAAGAGAAAATAAGTTTTTGTAGTTCTCTTCGTCATATTAAAGTGCCATCCGGTTACTCATCGAACATATCAAGTTTGGTATCAATGTCTGATCTTAAATTGGTAGGGATGAAGTCTCACGACTATCATGTGCTGATGCAGCACTTACTTCCGGTTGCTCTCCGTGGAATCCTTCCAGCTGATGTCAGGAAAACTATTACAAATTTATGTGTTTTCTTCAAAGGAATTTCGTGTAAAGTGCTTGATGTGGAGACGCTGGATAAACTACAGAATGACCTTGTGATCACCATGTGTCAGTTGGAAATGTATTTTCCTCCTTCGTTTTTTGATATTATGGTGCATCTACTTGTTCATCTTGTTAGAGAGATCAAACATTGTGGTCCGTTATACCTTCGATACATGTATCCGTTTGAGAGATATATGGGTATACTGAAAAAGAAAATGAAAAACCGTCGGCGTCCAGAGGGAAGCATAATTGAAGGGACAGTAACAGAGGAAGTAGTTGACTTCTGCACTCATTACTTAGACGGTGTTGATGTTATTGGATTACCGAAAGCAAGACATGATGGCAGGCTTAAAGGGGTTGGTACCTGTGGGAAAAAATTATGCAGAGTTGATATTGATACATTGAACAAGGCACATCTGGTTGTGTTGAATCATTCTGAAGTTGTTGAACCGTATTTCGATGCACACCTAGCCTACCTCAAAACAAAACACCCAACGATGAGTAATGCCAAATTAAAAAAAGAGCAATGCAACATTTGTTAAGTGGTTCAGACAGAAGGTGTTGTATGAAGATTCAAGGAACGTGGATGAAATGATCCAGTTGTTGGCACTTGGTCCAAATCTCGATGTGTTGTCTATGAAGGATATGATGTAAATGGATTTTCTTTTTACACTGCACGTCAAGATTGTAAATCGACAAACCAGAACAGTGGTGTGCATCTTATCGCTTCACAAGACATTTTCACAGGAACAAGTCGTAATACACTGAAGAACGAATATTATGGTGTTATTGAGGATATTTGGGTCTTGAATTACACTAGTTATGAAACTTGCGTATTTCGTTGCAAATGGGTGGACAACAAACAGGGATATCGTGAGGAGGATCATGGTATGAAGCTAGTTGATTTAACGACAGCGGCTCCTACTGATGAACCCTTTATTGTTGCATCAAAGGCAAAACAAGTATTCTACTGTCGTGATCAGTCTAATCCCAGATGGTCTATTGTAATGCAGAGTAAAAGATCGATAGTTGGGATTGATAATATTGTTGATGAGGATGAATACGACTGTGAAGATGAAACAGATGTACCTATTCGGTTGCCGATGGAGGTAGATAATGTAACTAATTTTGAATATCGAAGGTCCGACCACAATGAAGGATTGTGGATTGAACGATGAAATGTTATTTTGTAAGTTTGGTTGACAATATTATATTATTTCATTTTTGTCATGTTTCAATATTTGATTCAGTAGATGTTCGTATTAACCTTGTTAATTGTTGATTATTTTTCAGATTATGGATCCTGACGATAGAGTCGAAGAGGACTTACTGTTGGGGTGGATGATATTGACGATGACGTCCCTACTGAAGAACCACCAGCTGCATCTACTTCGCACGCCCCTAAGGGACGTGGACCGACCCGTGGGTTGAAGGAGAAGAAAGATTCTCCCATCGATTTGATCTGGGACAAGTACCTCCGACATCGTGGTGGGTCGAAGCAGCAGTTTGCTTCCTACTTGGGATTGATGGTAAAATCCCATTGCTCGATTAATAAGGATTGGAAAGATCAAGAAAAAGACAAAGACATCATGTGGCAGATGGTGCAGAAGAAGTACAAGTCGCGGATGAACTTCGGACGAAGATTGAATCACTTCTAGCGACATCACTGCGACAGTTCAAGCATCGGTTGGTAGATGGCTGGATTACCAAACCGGGCTCCAAGAGGTCACCGCCGTGGGTAGTGTATGATGGTATGATCACGGAGGAGGACTGGAAGATATTCTACGACCATCGCCAGACTGAAGAGTTTAAGGTACTTTTACAATTATTCTTTCTTAATTATTTAAGGAATAAAATTTAACAAATATTTTTTTATTATGTATAACTTACAAATATACAAATTTTGTAACAGTTACGTCAAGAACAAGCGAGACGTAACCGGGCGAAGAATATCTACAAGCACTTCATGGGGCGAGCTGGATACACGGGGCGGTTGGAGAAGTGGAAGAGCGAGGGCTTACTGACGAAAACTAATGAAGACGGCACTCAGTCAGTTATTGATGATGTTGACGATGCAAGTAGGGCAGACATTTATGCTGGGTCGCATGAAGAAAAATGACGAGGGAGTATATGTGTTCCCGCAGAGCGAGACTGCTGAGTTGGCGTCAAGATTGTAAGTATATATTTTAAAAGTTGTTGTTTACTAATTAGTAAGTTCATTTCTAATATTTTTGTTAATTTAAAATAGTCTGGCTCTACTGAGCGATGGGAGATGGTTCCGGCCCCTCCGTCTCAGGATGATCCACTGAATAAGGCCCTTGGGCAAAAGGATCATCCAGGGCGAGTGCGGGGGCTTGGAGGGGAAGTTCGCCAAAAAGACGTGTTTCCTACGTCTCGATCGAGAGTACCACAGGCTGAAATGATAGAGAGAATGGTGGATGAACGGGTGCATGACCGGTTGGAGGAGTCGGAAAGACGTCACGCTGAGTGGAAAGACGCACGCTGAGGAGCGTCAAGCCTACGAGGAGCGCCTGCGAAGACTTGAGGCTTTAGTATTGGGCCAGGTGCATGCTCCTACACCGGTGTCTACTCCTACCGCGCCGGATACATCGATAGTGGCCGCGTCTCTTACACCGGCACCTACTGCTAGACCGACGTCTGCTCCTACCACGACGGCGGATACTGTCGATGATCCTACACCGACGTCTGCTCCTACCACGACGGCGGATACTCCGATGGTCGATCATCCTGCACCTTCTTCTCCTACCAGAGACACATTTCCTTATCAAAACCTTTCGGTTTGTTCTTTTTTCCTTAGTTATTTTAACATTACTTTTAAAACAATATAATTTTATTAGCTTGCTTACTGTTGTGAGTTGATGTAGGTGGCTAAATCATGTCATCTGTTTCAAGTGTTGGATGGTGGGACTGTGCATGTTGCATTCGGTCGGGTTTTACAGACCGGACCGAACACTGTAGTACATTTCAAGCTCATCCCACCTCTCCACGCTCGTGTGATGGTAGACGATATTGTGCAAGGTCATGAGGACTCTCCCTTCCGTTGGAGTGGAATCAGTGGAGTAAAATAGGTCAAGCAAAATCTTCAGTTGTTCCATGGCCATATTCTCTCATTGATGTCAGTGACAAGGTAAACTATTTACATGCTTACTGTTTAGTTTTTAACTTGACTGTTGACTGATATGTTTATTATTTAAATTTTGTATACTATTAGATTGATAAGGAATTAAGACCGGTTAAGAAGAGGAAAGTGGATAAGGGGAAGGAAGTTGTGAAATCAAATGAGGAGAGTCAGAGTGTGAGAAAGGAAGTGGTGAAACCTTTCGATATGACTCCTAGGAGATCCCCCATTCTGACACCCAAGTATCTGAAGAAGTTGACAGTCAAACAAAAAATGTTGTATGACTTTTTCATGACGAGGCCGCAGTCTGTCACCAACTTCAACATGAAAGTGTCTAAGCATGTTTTCCACTCCCCGAGCCCAGAGATCTGATGATTACCGTGAGCGATCTAAGAGAATTTTTGATGGGAGACCTGCTTAACATCTCTGTGATTCAGGCCTATTGTGTGTAAGTATCTTTTAAATTATTAAATTATCTTTCATTTTTTAAGCTATTTAACATATCTTATGAAAAAATGTTGTTTAGGTGTTTGACTAGTAGACTGCTAGCGAGCAAGAGATTATTTGCCCTCTCTTTCTTGTGTCCACAATTGATGTCAGCAAATCAGGCCGCATTGGATGAGCAAGGATGTGTACAGCATGTGAGGCAGGGATTTTGTACTGCGGTGCGAAGAAGAAGCAAATATTTGCTGATCCCATATCATCAGATGTAAGTACACAATAACTGGAATTTTTTGCTTCCTAATTGTGATATTTAATAATTGTTCTACAAAACATTCTTTGTTTTATCTGTGGCAGCAATCATTGGATGTTGTGGGTGTTGTGTATCGACACCTCATGCTTGTTGATACTAGACCCATTGGGCGGCCCTGATGACCTTCGAGAGATCGCTGTAGAGAAATATTTGAAGGAGTGAGTATTCAAAATTTTAATGCATTCTGTATTTATTTTAAGCTTGTCCTAGATTATTGACAATAAATGGCTTCATTTTAAAATGCTGTATTTATGCAGGGGCCATAAGCTTGGTTTAGTGATGAAAAGAAACCATTCTCCATCTTGGACTTCCATACATACGTGTAAGTAATCATTTAATTTATGCATTTTTGTATTAAAGTTAAACGTTTAATTTTTTGATCTGTCTAAAGTTGGTAATCCATGGATGGTGTGATGACAGTGTCCTCAACAGCCTGATTCACAAGCTGGGCTATTATGTGATGCGGTACATGTTCGAGATTGTACAAAATATTGACACGCTTAAGGATGATGACAACGTAACCCATACCAATCAAAGTTTTAGTTAAAGTTATTGCATTTTAAATAAAATTGTGTACTAATGATGATCAGTTTCTTTTTATGGACAGATCGTTTTTTATTTCATAAAAGCAGGGAGCACATATTCCAAAGGGGATCTCGACTTTGTAAGAGATCATTTATCGCAGTTTTGGTGTAAAAATTACTTGAGTGTTTCTTAGATCTTATCCTAGTGTAGTTAGACTTAAACTTTTGTTTTTGCTGAAGCAACGTAGACTCTCAAAGTTTGTAAAGTTCAACTCTCTCTTATTTTTAAAAGTTTGAATGGGTTTGTTTGCAATTCGTTTTCAATGTTGCAATTCAAACTGGCAAGTACTTGGTTTATGGTCATATAGTGTGGTTGGATATCAAAGGGCAATACCAGTTGGATGCCCTGTACAGGTTGTATATGCGATTGTAAATTGGGTTGTGTTGGAAAGCATATGTGGTAGAGGCTAAAAAACTAAAAAAACTAAAAAAAAAAGAAAAAAAACCACGGTTCACTTAAAACCGTGGTTTAAAACTCAATGGAACGACGAGAATAAACCACGGTTTAGTAGAAAACCGTCATATAACGTACATTTTATACCACGGTTTTTGTCCGAACCGTCGTATAAAACTAGATTGAACGACATTATATACCACGGTTTCTGTCCCAACCGTCGTATAAGTCGTCTGATTCCCGCGACACAATGGGCTTTAAATGACGGTTTTAGCGAACCCTGGTTTATAATCCATCTTTTAAACGACGGTTTCAAACCGTGGTTTATTGTAATTTTCCGATATACCACGCGAGTATTAATAACGGTTTCTAACCGTGGTATATAGGCAAAATAACCGTGGTAAAAAATATTTTCTGCACTAGTGTAACACCAGAGGAGTCTTCATTTGGTAACAGCCACGGTGGATCATTATCCGGTGACAATTCTGGCGGAATTCCTCCCATTACGCCTGGCGGAAACCCTCCTGTGACGCCTAGAAATGGACAATTTCCTCCAGCTCCGCCTGTATCGCAAGCTCCTGCACAATAACAATTTCACACATCGTCACAATCGATAGTGTCGGCAGCAACAAATCTCATCAAACTGAAACCAGACAATTTTTGAATTTGGTGTGGGGTAATGACCCCTTTCCTCCGTGGTAATGATATTTTTAAGTATGTTGATGGCAGTTTTCCATGTCCCAACCCTATCATCAATAATGCTGTTAATTCTGCCTACTTGCGCTGGATCCAGATGGATCAACTTGTGCTATCTGTTATCTACGCATCCCTCAATGATGGAATAATTGGTCAGGTAGTTGGGATGGAGAGTTCAGCCCAGGTCTGGTCATATTTACATGAGACCTTTGCCTCTCAAACCAACGCCCAAGTTGGTAACCTACACCTCCGTTTGTCCTCTATAAAAAAATTGCCAAGTGAAAATATCACTGCCTATTATAATAGAGCTCACGGTCTTGTTAATTCTCTGGCTGTAACAGGACATTTTGTGACTCCTATGGAATTTCAAAGCTACATTTTAAACGGCCTGCCCTCAGATTATCATGCCATGATCTCTAATATCCTCACTCGCACAGATCCGTGCTCTCATGCACAACTGTATCAGTTTATGTTGTCCAATGAATCATGGTTACAACAACAACAATCTACTACTATTGCTCCAGTGACTGTTAATGCCACTTCCTTCAATTCAAATTCGTCTGACAGCAGAAACAAACCCTCTTACAGCAACAGAGGCAGATCCAACAGAGGCAGGGGTAGGTCTACCTATCATAACACAGGAACTCAGTCTCCTAGACCATTCAGCCCAGTCAATTTTACAGGGAAACCAGATACTCGCCCTACTTGTCAGATATGTAAAAAAAAGGGGACATGAGGCTGATGCCTGTTATCACCGCTATAACTACTCTTATCAGCCTAGACCCCCCTCATCTATGCAAGCTAATGTCACAGGCAAGACCCCCTCCTTGGAATGGATGCCTGATACTGCAGCTTCTCACCATTTTGTTGGTGATTTTTTGTAGCTAAATATTGCTGCCTCAGATTACACCGGCACAGACACTGTGGCCCTTGGTGATAGATCTACTCTAGGTATTCAAAGTCAAGGCTCTGGTTCTTTACTTATTGCAAATCAACCCTACACCCTTAAAAATATCATGCATGTTCCCCAGTTAAACAAGCAACTGCTCTCAGTCAGCAAGTTTTGTCAAGACAATAATGTCTTCTTTGAGTTTCATCCTAACCATTTCTTTTTGAAGGACTCTCAAACTCAAGCTCCTCTTCTCAAGGGGACTGCTAGAGATGGAGTTTATGTTTTCCCTAACAACACCACTCGACCTCAGCTCAACTACACTACAAAAGCACCATCAACTATCTGGCACGCCCGTCTTGGACATCATAGTGCAGCCTTGACTAAGCAAATCATTTCTACTTTCAAACTACATGTTTCTAGTTACATAAATAATGAGATTTGTCATGACTGCTGTAAAGGCAAACTCCATGCTATGCCTCATTATATCTTAGATTCTGTTTCAAAACGTTGTTTTGAGTTGCTTTTTATTGATCTTTGGGGGCCAGCTTACTGTCTATCTGCTGATAATCAAAGATATTTTATGCTCATTGTTGATGACCACTCTCGGTACATGTGGATTTTTACACTCAAATGCAAATCAGATGTGGCTCTAGTTTTTTTCCTGTTTTTTGCACTATGGTGAAAAATCAATTTCAGATTACTATACAGATGGTCCAAACAGACAAGGGTGGAAAGTTTCAAGGGCTTGAGTCTTATCTACAATCTCAGGGCATTGCTCATCGATATACCTGTCCACACTCTCATCAACAAAATGGTTCTGTTGAGAGCAAAATTCGTTTTGTGGTGGACAAGGGGCTATGTTTGCTATCTCAAGCCTCTTTACCAATGCATTTTTGGTCTTATGCCTTTAGGGCTTCGGTTTATCTTATGAATCGGACACCAACAAAAGCTCTGGGCTTCTCTACACCATTTTTCCTTCTCCACAAACAACAACCTTCTCTCACTCATCTCAAGGTTTTCGGGTGTAGCTGCTGGCCAAATTTATGGCCATTTAATAATCACAAGCTCTCATACAGGTCCACAGAATGCTTATTTTTAGGCTACTCAGAAAACTCTACTGGGTACCTTTGCCTTGATCTCAAAACCCATCGCATGTATGTCTCTCGTGATGTGGTCTTTCAGGAGACTAATTACCCTTTTTCATCTCTACCTACACACCAGCACAGCTCTGCTCCTCCTACATCTAATAGCCAAATCACTCATCTACTTCTCCCTGTTATTACAACTCTTCCTACTAGCCCCACTAGAAACACAATCACATTCACCTCTTACACCCAATCTGTCTTCTCCTGCTAATGATGCTTTTATTTCTTCTCCATCTCCCACACAATCCACTCACACCCCTACCTCTCCAATTGTCTCACCTGAAACAACCTCTACCTTTTCTCCACAAGATCATCAACTTTTTACCCCCCAGTTTCCCCTTCTGACCCTGCTTCTCCTGCACCTCCCCCACACCATCCTATGGTGACCCGCACAAGAACAAACAGTTTAAAACCTAAGGTCGGCACTGATGGAACCATACCCTGGCTAAACTCCACAAATTTATCTCCCTCCACCCCACCTATCCCAGACCAACCCACATACAAACAAGCAACAAAATACCCAGAATGGATTGCAGCAATGAATGCAGAGTTTGATGCCTTGACCAGAAACAATACTTGGGAACTCGTTCCGTTTCAACCACATATGAATGTACTAGGAGCAAAATGGGTTCTCAAGACAAAACATCATGCAAATGGTACAATTGAGCAGAGGAAGGCTCGCCTTGTTGCTCAAGGCTTTGACCAAACACATGGAGTTGACTACTCTGAAACTTTTAGCCCCGTTGTCAAGGTTTCTTCTATCAGGGTTGTTCTCACTATTGATGTGGCTAATAACTGGCCTATTAAGCAGCTTGATGTGGATAATGTCTTCCTCCACGGTGATTTGGAGGAAGATGTTTATCTAAAGCAATCTATAGGCTTTGTTGACCCTCATTATCCTCACAATGTTTGTAAGTTAAAAAAATCCCTATATGGATTGAAACAATCCCCTCTGGCTTGGTTCTCTCGCCTAAGTACTTTCTTAATCCACATTGGGTTTCAAGCATCACAATCAGATCCCTCCCTCTTTACTTACATTCACGGCTCAGATCTGGTATACCTTCTTGTATACGTGGATGACATCTTGGTCACAGCCTCAAACACATCCCTTCTCACTCACCTCACTCTGTCTCTGTCCTCAAAATTTCCCATGAAAGACCTAGGAGACCTATCCTTTTTCCTTGGGATTACTGCTATCCACACTCCTTCTGGTCTTACTCTCTCTCAGAAACACTACATTCAAGACCTTCTAACTCGCACTCAGCTATATCATTCTAAACCCGTCTCTACCCCTATGTCCCATAACCACCATCTAGACTCTCTTGACTCTCCTGACTACACAAACACATCTCAGTTTCGCAGCATAATCGGCAGTTTACAATATCATAAGCTATGCAGTAAACCGGTTAAGCCAACACATGCATAAACCCAAAGAAGCGCACTGGACAGCAACTAAGAGGGTGTTGCGTTACCTCAAGGCTACGATTGATCTCAGTTTGTTCTTTCCAGCTGCACCTTTGGGTGACCTTCGCATTTTCTCAGATGCTGACTGGGCGGACTCTGTTGCTGACCGTCGTAGCACCACATGTTTTGCTATCTTTCTCGGCGACAGTCTTGTGTCATGGAGTTCCCGGAAACAGAGGACGGTAGCAAGGTCCTCAACTGAAGCCGAATTCAAATCCCTCGCCACCGCTACATCGGAAGCACTATGGATTCAAAAGTTGCTTACAGAATTAGGCATAGCAATGCATAAAACTCCAATCTTGCACTGCGATAATATTGGGGTAAATTACCTGGCGTCCAATCCCGTTTTTCACAGCCGAGCTAAACACATCGCTGTTGATTACTTCTTCATCCGCAATCGCAGTCTTCGGGTTGAATTTCTCCCCACCGATGCACAAATCGCGGACATTTTGACAAAAACCCTAGATCGGGGTCGACATTCTATTCTCCGATCCCAACTATCTCTGGTCGAGAATACCTTGGGCTCGCGGGGGACTAGTGGACCATAGGTGTCGTGGGCTGCTATTAGAGTATCGGCCCATTTAATATTAGTAGTCCTGTTTAGATAAGATCATGTGAGTCCTTAGAGTCTGTATATAAATACACTCATTGTTAATAGAATTGGTAAGAGATCAATTACAAGATATTTCGCTCATCTTCTACACTGTTCCATTGCTCTCGTAAACCCTTCAACTACTCTCACATACTATCTCTCTCATCCCTCACCGTCTCACTTTAAGAATTTTACTACTGTAGTAAAAAAAGTTTCTTGCTAAATAAAATATATTATTTTTTTGATGTGACATTTTAGGATATGTTAAGAATCTGAA
Source organism: Limonium bicolor (assembly GCA_023374045.1). Lineage (NCBI taxonomy): Eukaryota > Viridiplantae > Streptophyta > Magnoliopsida > Caryophyllales > Plumbaginaceae > Limonium > Limonium bicolor. Next base: position 244,874,462 of record CM041776.1, read on the forward strand.
CATTGTTGTGGATGCTTCTCAATGAGCACAAAAATAAAGTTGGGAAAGCATCCACAATAGTTGAAATGAAGGCTAGCATCAGAACTGCTTTTTATTGCCTACGGTACAATAAATGTTCACCTCTTTATTTTTTTAGATTAGGTGCATAGCAGCACTACAGAGGTGTGGGATACACCAATTCGACAGTCCCACGGGCGGGAGAGTCAATATAGGCTAAAGCCTATTTAGACAAAATAAAGCTAATATTCTAATTAGCTACAAAAGTGATCAGAAAGAAGAGTAAACCATAGCTACAAACGTTCACCTCTTTATGTCTAGTTCGTGAATAATTCTTGATGAAGTTTTGGTTTTATGATGCTCATTTATTTCTATCGAGTGGTCTTATATTCCACGGACCGAAAATTTATGATTTGCACACCCTTGCAACTATAGGTACACAGAGTGTGACCGTGGATACCACTAACCTCATCAACTCCACTAATCCATATGTTGGTTATTTTCTCGGAAAAAAAACCGAGTACAATAATAGGAAGTAGATTTGTACACCTCTTTATTTACAATACTCTCAGAAGAGAAAAAGTAAAACACTGGTGCACTTGAGTTCCATTCCTGATAATCTAGGGGTCCGTTTGGACTTTTTTTCAAATGTAGTATATGCTGCATTATTATTAATGTCTGTGTGGTTAATGTCTGTGTGGTTAATAAATCAGAGGACCGAAACCACCTGCAGTTAAGAGTCCGTTCGGAGTTTGGAGATAAACGCTGCAAATGCTGTGTTATCTTTAATGTGTGTCTGGTTAACTAATAAGGAGAGCAGGGTTACCTGCAACTGGAAATAAATTCCAATGCAAAGCTGACGCGTGTAAGTTTTATAACTGAAAATGCAGACTATGGGCGAATCGCTCTAAACGAACGGAGTCTAAGGGCATCCACAATAACAAGAGTGGATTTCACTCTCAAAATAATAATATTTTATTCTTCTCCTCACAATCTCTCTCTTCTTTTACTAAGACACATACTTTTTGGGGTTCTTAGTTAAGAAACTCTCACACAACTTCTCTCCTCCATATCATATTTTATCTTTTTGTTTTATTAATTTAGAGTGAATTTCACACTATTGTGGATGCCCTAAGAATAAATTCCAGTATATATGCACGCATGCAAACTTTAATAAAAGGAGAATGAGACTGGACGCGAATTGGTCCAGTCGAACGCACCCTAGGTTGTGAAGGGTCTAAAAGTGGTTGCATTAGTTTTACGGGGACAGGGAATATGACACGTTGGGGTGTCTTCCCCACGTACTACTTCCGTCCCGTCATAAGTGTCCTGTTTGCTTTTTGGCACGTTTTTTCACCTCAATATTAAACATATAAGGTAAAATAATTTTATAAAACTAAATTTTATATTATATAGTTTATCATGTAAGAAATCATATGCAAAACTTAAATTTTCAAAATTAATTTATCTTATATGTTAAAAATTGAAGTCAAACGACATGTCCAAATAGTAAATAGGACGGTCAATATGGGACGGAGGGAGATTTGATCTTCTTGTTTACTATTTGAACATATCGTTTGATTTCAATATTTAACATGTTAGATAACATAATTTTACAAGTCTAAGTTTTGCAATGGAATCCTTATATGAAAAACTATATGTTGTAGAAATTTATTTTATAAAATTATTTTATCTTATATATTTAATATTAAAGTGGAAAAACGTGTCAAAAAGTAAACAGGAAGATGAGGTAGTATTAAATTGCGGTTCTTTTTCTGTCACACCAACAAGTCATTCATAATTTTGACTAATCGACATTTGGAAGAACAAACACAGTTTGAATAGACACTAGACAATCATCCCTGTTCAAAAGTTATGCCCCGTATCTGTTTCTAACCAGAGCAACAGTGACCCCACCGAGGAAATTAAAGGGGGCGTTCGTTCCCTCACCATTGAAAAATGTCCGGTACCCAAGAACTTTATTTTACAGGTGGCATATTATTATTGGAGTTTTAGTACAATTGGGACTCATCACCGCTCTCACAAGATAAGTTTTATTGCGTTTGAAATTGCTATAAGATTAATGGGATGAGCGAACACCCCTAAAAATGTCCATGGATTAATGTACATCATATACCATTTTTATATCTTTTTACCAAAAATATTACTACGATGTAAAAATTATACTTTAGGATCCACCTCTTAATAATTAAAAAGAAAATAAAAAATGTGTGGTGGTGCAAATAATATGAGTGAGAGTTTTTTTTTCGTTAGAGTGAGAGTTTTTCCATTATTGTAAGTGACTAGAATGAAAAACTAAGTGTGAGTCCGACGAACTTACTTTGCAGAACATGGAAATAATTAAAATTTACTAATAATTCTCTAAAATAACATACTAATTTATTTTACAATTTAATTGTGTCCTAATAAATAGAAGTTTTGGTTATGCATCATGAATATAATTAATCGTCTTAGGTTCCACATTTCTTGTATTAGATTGCTTCTTGTCTAATATTTTGCTTCTTTTTATAAAGAAGTTATAGTGTTTTCAAGTACAAAGTGTTACTTGTATATAAGTTCCTGTAACATAACCCTCACTTATCATAATTCCCTCATTGAGTGGCTATAGTGTCAATATCAAGACTTAAACTTTGTTCAGATTCAAAATATGTTTGGGTGCCTCATTTCGTTCTACCAGTCTCTTGGCTCCTCAAACTTGTTAGCTTGAGTTTGTTTTTGCAATTAGTCTACTGTATAATCGGACGCATGTTGTATCGTGCTTTCGGTGTTTGTTTTTAAGTGATTATATTTATTTTAAAGCTTATTTTCTACAATTATATAAAATAAATTCTTTTTAATTTATCCATAAATTAGAAAGTATGTCAATTATTTATTATTAAGTGTTCAAAAATTAGATCTAGTTGTTCATAAGAAAATTTATAATAAAACAATGTCAATATAATATACCATTTGTTATTTTTTAATCATATCTTCAACTATTGTTTATAAACTGTTTATATTTTTATACTAGTTATTAATTAGAAATTATATAATAAAACATTATCAATATAATATATCATATTTATTGGTTCACTAATTTTTAAATATCAAGTTTATGTTCATATAATTTATACTTGTTGTTCAACTTTTTAAACCCTTTGTTCAAAATTTCACATTGTTCATAAACTTTGTTAGAGTTTAAATTCGATACTAGTTGTTCTTAGAAAATATAAAAATAAAATAGTATAAAAAATTTATTTTTAAATTTTTTTAAGTTCAGGTTCAGTAGTAATAGATTTATTTCTTTTTATTGGTTTACCATTTTTTAAACATTAAGTTTGTGTTCATATAATCATTACTTGTCGATCAACTTTTTAACATTTTTTATTCAAAATTTATTTTATATTGTTTTAAAATTTTGTTAAGGCTCAAATTCAAGACTAGTTTCAACTATTTATTCTTAAATGTTCAAAAATTAGGTGTAGTTGTTCATAAGAAAATTTATAATAAACCAATGTCAATATAATATACCATATTTATTGGTTTACCGATTTTTAAACATCAGTTTGTGTTCACATAATCTATAATTAGTGTCAACTTTTTAAAGAACGTTCTTTAATTTTGTTAGAATTCAAACTGGAACTAGTTTTTCTTAGAAAAAATATATAGAATTCGTTTATAAAATTTTGAAGTTAGCTTCAGATAAGCTATAATAATAATAATAATAGATTATCCGTTTATGTGGTAGATTTTTTCTAAATTTTTACCTAACGGTTGTAGTAATAATATATTTATTTAAATTTAAAGTTTGAATTTAAATAATAAATTTTTTTTGTTCTAATATATTTTTCTCTAGATTTTTACGAACGGTTATAGTAATAATAGATTTACTTAAATTAAAATATGTTTTCTAAAATTTAAAAATAAAATTTAAAAAGTCAATAGACACATCTTCACTAGCATATAAGATATTTTTTTACACGTGTACACCGGAAATTGCCTTGTTCTGAACCTATTATTCCATATTTCAGTTGAAACTTTCACTTCCTTGTGGCAATAGAAAACTTCAAATTAAGTGATTAGAATCTATTCCACAAGGATTTTCTCTCCTTTGGCTCATATGTATATCTACAAGCTTCTCTATTGACGCCAAGTGGTCGGATATAGGTAGACTTTTCTACCATGTGAATTGATAGTTCTACTCTAATGTAGTTTCTTTCATCGCTCTAGATATTGAGACTAAACTGATTTTGAGTCAAGACAAGTTCATCTTCGATTGATCAATAGGAAGATATGCAAAAGGTTCTTGTAGGTGAACTATCGAGTTTCCATCATCGCCTCCATGCCATAAAGCCGATTGATGTCTATCGTCCATTGAGAAATTATAAATCCACTTTTATTCTGGTGTAGGTTAGATTTTGTGATCTTCCTCAAAATCTCTGTGATATTGAGGCAACAGAGATTTGCGGAGCCGATTGGAGTCCTTTTTCAAATGTGAAAATCAACTCGTTAGGTGAGGGTTTCTTTTGGTTCTTATTCATGTTGATATTTTCCCCTCTTTCACTTGTTGGCAAATTTGTAGAAATCCGGTATTGTAGGATCATCATCATTTTGTACAACGTCTTCAATTGGGTTTTCTTCACTAGCATTTTTAACTCCGAAAATCTTATCAATCTTCATATCATCATCTAGATGTATCTAAGAGACTTTATTAGAAAAGTGATTGTAACACCTTATATGTCCACCAACCTAGCTTCCAAATCATCCAGATTTGAAAGCTAGCCAATTTAAGTTCTGTTGTCACTTAGGCCTAAAAATGGAAGACCTTGTTGTTGTATTCAACTCATATACATATATCCTTATAAATCAATTACTTTACTACTCATATTCTATATTCTATTATGAGATGATGGTATCACATACTCCCATACTAAAAGAAACCAAAGTCTCATTGCAAGCTTAGCATCCAAGTCCCATATACCTTCTTGGTAGGTGTCGGGTTGTTTGTTTTGTATTTTTTGTGATTCTATTTTACCCACATCAAATTTCAAAAACGCTCCATATCCCTCTTTAGTGATTTCTCCCACAATTCTATGGAAAGTATTCCCTTTTCTCCATCTTACCCATATCATCATTTTAACATAATAAATATAATATATAGATATATACTTTAGATAAATATTAATATATAATACATAATTTTTATAAATATTAACATACAATATTTATATCTTTAATAAATATTAACATATTATTTATAGTTTTATTAATTATGGATATGAATAAAATATTTAATGCGAGATCAGGAGTGAAGTAGTAAGAGTTAGGCTCTGTTCGGCATGGCTGTTTTGGTAGCATAAATGTAGCATATTTGACAGTAGGAATGCGCTGGCATAAATGCAGTATATTTGCTGGCAGGAATGTGCTGACATAAATGCAGCTGTTTTGAAAACTGCTGTTTGGCAGTGCAGCATATATGCAGCATGTTTGGTTCAGTTAGTTATATGTAGTGCATTTACCGTTTTTGTATTACAATTATAATTTATTATATTACACTATGTAACTTTATTTTGTTATTTCTATTATTTAAGCAAAACTTGTAACTCCTAAACAATATATTTTTATTATCTAATTTTTTTAATTCTTACAAATATAAAAGTGTAAAAAAAAGAAAAAGCGTTTCAAATTTTCTGATGATGTTATGTGAATTTATTTAGTGAAATTATAACTTTTAATAATATATAATATTTTTGTAACTTTGTATGTTAATAAATTTATATGCATTCATATTTCTATATACTATTTTAATATTTTAATTTATATATCAACAAGTGTGTATATTTATTCATTTTTTTAATTTTATTAATCTATGTGGTATTACAAATAATATATTATAGATTTGTATTATAAATGTGATTTTTTGTAAATTTGGCTAAAGATGTAGTACTATTTTTTATAAATTATTTAACGCATTATGTAATTTGTAATAAATAAAGTAACTTGTAAAAAATTTCTTTTTTTTAAAATCAATAGTCATAGTAATTGCATTATGAATTGAGTAAAGAAACGGAAGTGAAAGCACGAAAACGAAAAAGTAGCATTTGCTGCGGGTATTTATGCTGACATTTATGCTGTCATTTATACTGACATTTATGGTGTTTTAGGCAAACAGCAAAAACAAATAAAGGAGTCCAAAACAACATATGTTGTACATTTATGCTGTCAAAAAATGCACAAAAAAGATGAGACGAACGCAACCTTAGAAATTTCATGAACCTCGGGAGAGCTCCTTTGCTGAGCTTTGGACTCTAGGCACAACACGGGGCTGGTGTCTCTGGACCAACCAATTGAGTCGCCTCAAAGAAACAATTTCAAATACAGGTTTTCACTTCTAATTTTTATCGAGTTCGAATTCCTGCAATTACTTCACATGAGCAGGCCTTTGATTTGCAGACCGCAAACCCTTTTTCATTTTACCAGTGATAACCAAGTGACCCGACCGTGCTCGCAACCAATTTCAGGTTTCAGAACCTTGCTTCTGATTTGGAATCGTGATGTAGCCAATCTGTTTATTGGTATCTTCTTGCGAGATATTGAGAACTTTGTTAGCCCGGTATGCATCTTCTGTTGCGCAAGTTTGCGGATCCTCTTTTTCCCAAGTTCTCATTGCAAATAAGATTTTTGATAAACTGAAAAGTAAGAAATAAACCTAGAAAACTAATAAATCAAAAGTCTTTGGGTTGAAGAAAGTCTCGGAGGTAGTAGTGAATTCAATTAAGTAAGTAGGTATTGTACCAGAGAACCAGGGGACTTGGTAAAGAAAAGTCTAATTTTAGTAAACAGGGAATTAAGGGGATTGTTCTTATTGTTTTGTAAATTAAACTAGTAAGAAAACAAGTAATAGCAAGTAAATAAAAGTGATTAAATTAAGCAAGTAAGGTGGAACCCTGATTCAGGTTGTTTCTTCGTGGATAGATTTAGTTAATTTTACAGTTCAATTCGATTTATAGATTGACGAATTCTTTAATTTTCTTTTCAAGACTAAATCGTAGCCACTGAAAAGCACACCTAACAGAACATGCGAGTTCTAATCTAAAATCAAGCAAACCATGAATAGGTGGATTACACGCAAAGAATTCAAAGCATCTGAAGGAAAAAAATCTAGGTCTATCCAATTTAATTCTCCATAGATTTTCAGATTAAGAGACCTTCCTAATACTCATCGATCAGTTTGTAGAAGGATTCACAAAGCAATTCAATTAATTCATGAGATTAATCGAGTAGCGTAAAGAATAACCCTTAATCCAAAACGATCCATATAATTCTTGAACTTAAACTGCAGAATATTAAACTGAATCATATCCAGATTACAACAACCATCCCCTAGAGTTAAATCTTCTTAGCCAGACATATTCAAGAAATTGACAATGAAAACAGATTCAGAATTCATCCTAAAGAGAAGAGAAAACTCCCAAATTGTTTGTCTATCCAGAACTGGAATCTGCAGAGTGAAAGATTGAACAAAGATGAAACCGGTGAAGGAGATCTCCTTGTTGCACAGCTAGGGTTGTAGGAACGTAAGAAGAATATAGATGCACGGCGTGTGTGTATTTTGTTTGAGTCTGAGTTTCTTTTCATTATGCCTCACTTTGCTTGCTTAAATAGAAAACCTGGTGTTATGCCCAAAATTTTGACCCCCTGGAGTAGAGTCTCTAAGACATAAGTGATGTAAAGGGTATTCTGGTCAAATGATGAGGAATCCTGGTTCAATCGGAGTGTTAATGACAACTTAGTCATCCCAAGGAGCGTTTTCATAATTTTTAGGGCTCTTAAGCCACCACGTAAGCTTTCTTTCTCCTCCGAAAATGACTCAAATAAACTCGAAATGTTTTGAAATTTTAGTACATGATAGAGGATGACATTTAGAGCGTTGGCATTTGAATTTTGATTTTTCGAGTTTCCAATAATTTTCTAGTAATTTTTGATTAAATCTAAAGAGAAATTGAATTCAAAAATATTCCAATATCCGAAAATTCTAATTTCTCCCTAGAAAAATCAGGAATGTCTTTCTCTACACATGGTTAAAATTTCATAGCCAAACTCACTCCAGAAATCACTTGTCTTAAATCTCAGTAAACTTTGGTTTTTACCTAGGTTACTCTATCTTTAGAGATGCCTATATAAGAGACCTTAACCTTTGAACAAAAGACAAAAACAAGAACCTAGGCAATCACAACTCACAGCCATCACAACTCTCTCACGTTTTTTCCACACCCGAGCACTGAAATCGCATCAAAAACCTTCCAAAATCATCATCAAAACACTTACTCACATAACATCAACAATCATCAAACCTCCGCAAAAACACAACCAAAACGTGAAGAACATCAACAAAAACAAGGGGTCAGAAGCCCGGGTCGAAGTCCTTTCGGGTTCACCACCAACGAGGCTCTCGAAGAATCCCGAGATGAAGGATCACCTCAATTCTAAAGGCAAATAAGGTTAGAAAACAGGTTTCTAACTCCCATCGACTTTAATTACTCTCTGTTGAAATTTGGAATCAAACCGAACTTTTTGGTTCCCGAATTAACATTTTTCTTCGTTTTTGTCTAATAACTTGTGCATTATGTTTTTTTGTAAAATTCGGATTTCAAGTAATAATTTTTTAAAAATCTTGAGGGCTACACACCCATGAAAATTAATCCAAAAACACCACCAGGAACTACCTAAAAGCCGCTGTCCGCGGGCGGTTCACAGCCACGGATGCCATGTTCGTGGTCCTGGACGCCATATCCGTAAGCACAGACGCTCTCGGACATAGTAGGATTTAAAATTTTTCAAAAATTAGGTTTTTCTAATGCATGTCCAGGCCCACGGACACTCTGTCCGTGGCCCCTAACTCTTCAAATTTTTATTTTTTCTGCAAATTCAACTTTTCTGTATGATTAGGTTAACTAGGATCCGTGGGTTCAGACATTAGGTTTGTGGCCACAGACGGAACTAAAATTTGACCTAATCTGACTTACGAAACCCTAGTTTAGGTAATTTTAATTTTCACTTTTCAATTCAGTCAATAAACGTCAAAAATAAAAAAACAGAATCATGCACACTAAGGTTAAAACGACCTCGTAACAAGATGTAAATAATCTAAGTAGAGGAAAAACGGCTTAGAAGGGTAGTGAAAGTAATTTGAACCCTGAAAAAGTTGAATACCAAGCCCCCGAACCCGAACTCTATCTTTCCTAATTTACCGTAGGTTAAAATTAGGTGGCGACTCTAAATAGGTTCTAGTGAGCTAACTTACGATTTAATAATTAATGTTATTAGACTTAGTAATAAAACTTAGGTTATAAGTGGACCTAGAACCCAATCAGATCCTAATCAATCCAAATCAACATAGGATAGTGGTTCAAAAACCGAGGCTCACACTTGGACATAAAATACATGTGTCCGGCTGAGGCGTCCGGGTGACAGGGCCAGTTGTGGCTCAAAGCGTCAGGTGATATTCTTTAGAATTGTGAGACGTTCGGAGCACCTGTCCGGACCAATGAGCCGGACGCTCGGGCTGGACAAAAAGTGTAAGGAATTCTCTGTGTTGTACTCGTGGTCGTAAATACAGACGACATGGACACGTGTCCGGGTAGCTCATCCAGACAGAAGAGCCGGACATGTTCGTTCATGGTAAAAAATACAGGCTACATGGGCACGTGTCAGGGTAGCAGGGTTGGACACAATGTCCGGACACATAAAAGATTCAAAAGGCGGAGCTCTATCTTGTCCAAACTTACATCCGGACCAAAGGGTCGGACACGTCCGGACCATAGGGGCGAACATGTGATCTGGACATGAAACAAAATAGGATTTTGGCCCGTCCGAATTTTTGGCCGGGTCAAAGGGTCGGACAGGTGATATGGACATGTATATACTTATGCTCCTTCGCTCTAAAACTTTCCCAATTCCCCTTAGATCGAGTCCTAAGTGTTAAAAAAACCAAAACTATATAGTTTAATTTCTCCTCAATAAAGATGTTTAATCAGTTAAAAGTATATCAGATGTTCGTGCATCAAATTCCCTGACACTAGTCTTTTGCCTGCCCAAAGCAAATCTCTCAAACACAAGCTCAAGCAGAGGATGTGGAGAACAACCAAAGAAGGAAAGCATAGAAGAAGATTCTATAAGTCTTTCAGATCAAGGGGTACTCAAGCTTTCAGCCGTTTCCTCATAACATAATACAAAAATCATTCAAAAGCATAAGATTGAGAATAAAACCATAAATATTTAGCTTTTAACATAGAGCCAATCCACTTGAGATTCATCACATTCCTTTGAACAGCAAGGGGCATGAAGTAAAATCATATTCCATTACACTTTTCAATGTCATGTACTCATGATCCATTTGATAAAAGTTAATATTAACATTTCAACTAAGAAAATGCAAACATACTTCAACTGAAGTTCATTGTTTTCCTCTTTCTTGCACCTTAGACTTTTCTCTTCACCCTTGTAGCGGTTTTTGGTCAACTATCCCTGATTCAGAGGACCTTAGGTAGCTAGGTGATAAAGAACCCCAAAGAACTTAATAACCGAGTACTGGACGAGGCCTGTTTAAGATTAGAATTTGCCTTTATGGATCAGCGTAGTACCTTGCTTTTGTTCTTTTCCACCATATATTCCATTCAAACCCAGGCTCAAAGCTAAAAAAACAAAATTCAGATGGTAAATAGTCTCAAACTCATTAGCATAAGTAAGCAAACACTTCAGTGAAAACAATTAAGCACCACAAATAGTTGAAAATTTTTGTACCCCATGTATGGCAACCTGCAAAACTTCCTTGTTGGTTCCCTACCTGGTTACAACCACTTACAACACTCAAACAAATGCAAGAGAAACAAGCTTCAAAACAAACTGTGAAGGAGCGAATCCTCCCCCACACTTAGACTGAAGCAATTCCCTCATTGCTTAGATAGAAGTAATTCAGAGAAGCATGCAAATCAAAGGAACAATCACAGTGTAGAACAAAAGGAAGTAACAAAAGATGGTACATAAGCATAGCATAAAAAGAATACTCCCCGGAGTTCGCAGAATGGCAGCAGTAGGAGCTTCCCACACTTGAGTTCAGCTATGAGTGAAATGATAGGAAAAATATTCCTGAAAGAAGAACCTACATAGCCAGAAGAACTCAAATGGAAACCAGACGAGGACATAGCAGAAAAAGAACGATAACTCAAATAGTAATAAAAGTAAAACAAAATGGAACTAAAGAAAATAACAAACAAAATATCGAAAAGAGAATAACAAACCTATAGGTTGCCTCCCATCAAGCTGCCAAGATTTAAAGTCCATGGCTGGACTTCCCAAGCTTTCTGATCAGAAGAGGAAGTGTGATCTGGAATACCACAACATCCCAAAGTGAGATCATGGAGCTTTCTGAATTTATGTCAAAGTCTTTAAGGAATCCTCTTTTTCTTTTCCTTATGCTTCACATCCCCGATGGGAGTCGATGCTGCATCAGCTGAATCAGCAACAAAAGCACCACTGCTTCTACAAGTGGTTCTCCATCTGGTATGTTGTGCAAAATATATAAATATATGCAAAGAGTAGGCAAGTGCACCTATTTGATGTAGTACAACAAGTGTCATATCCACAAGGAAATTGATTCTATATCCCTAGTCTTGGTATTTAGTAGTTTAATTAAAAAGTGGAAAAAATATAGGTTCAGCCGGAGGCAAGCATAGTGGTTTTATTCAATAATAAAAATAGCAAAGAATTAAGCTAAAATGGTGTTTTAATTGATTGAAATGAAGATGTGCCCTAAGAAAGTGTAATCACCCAAATACTCCCAAACATAGCGTTTATCTTAATTTGCTCTAGTTGTCTATTAGAACTAAAGTGATGACTTTCTCTAAAATCTTAGTGAAAGCCAAACCTTATCTAGTTGAATAAACCCTTCGGTTAGGTTGGATAATCATCACTAGATAGCATTAAGCACAAGCCTTTAACAATAGCACTAAATCCACCAACTAATTAAAGAGGGAAAAATCTAGGGTTTGTGTCTCTCTTGGCCAAAATCCCTAAATCCCATATGTATGACATTAGGAGAAACCTCAAATGCACAAATGTGATCAATCTAGCACATTCATTGAATTTAGAGAGACAAAGCAACTATATTTAAGCAAATTAGGTTTTACATGCTAGTTTAGGGATTTAGGGTCAAAACCCCCTCCCTAGGTACAAAATGGAACTACTCATACATTAAAGAAGTAAAGAAGAGAAGAGTAAAAAAGATGGTCATGGGTTGTTGGAGAAGATTTTATGGAAGTTGGGTCCTTCTCCTTTGTCTTATTTTTTTCCCATTCTGCTCGTATTCGTCGTTCACGTCTGGAGCAATGGGTATTTGGAAGTATCCTGAGTAGCCAAAGGGCATCCTATTGTATGCAAATGTTCCATACAGACATGTAAATGTAGTCTTATCTTGGTCCTCTAGGGTAATGGGTATTTGGAAGTATCATGAGTAGCCATCGAGGAAGCAGCAGTAGTAGTCCTGCTCGGCCAGTCTCTCAAGCATCTGGTCAATGAAGGGTAGAGGAAAATGTTCCTTACGGGTGGCGGTGTTTAATTTCCTATAGTCAATGCTAACCCTCCAACCATTTGTGGTTCTTTAGGGGGACCAACTCACCCTTTGCGTTGGGGACCATTGTAATGCCTCCTTTCTTTAGCACAACCTGAACTGGACTCACTGTTGTGCAAAGCAGTGGTTAAACTATCTTGCTAACTATAGGCTGTGAACCCAATCATTGTAGTACAACAAGGTCGTATATCCACAGGGACATCGTAACTATCTAGTTAATTATCAGCTTAGTAACTGTGCAAGAAGATAAATAAAAGTGTATAAACTTAAATTGGGGTTTTGGGTTTTTGGTTTGATAATGAAGAAATAGGAAATCAATAAAACTAATCTAATTAAACTAGGATAGGTGTAGCCCGGGATGGATATTTGCACCCGTCCTTCCCTTACTACCGATTGTCGAACCTCGAACTCATAGCTAAACAACGGGAACACTTAATTAATTAGCAACCTAATCTAGGCCTACTAATCCTAACCAATTTAACCGAAACTTCTCAATCAACTAAGCCCCGGGTCAATCGACAACACCAAGCTCAAGTTCCCCCAAAGTTGCAATGTAGCCTAATCTCAAAATCATCGAAATCAGAGTACACCGTTTTAGTCTCCAACAGTTTAGGTTTTATCTCGGAATATCATTTTGATAGAATCCCACAATAATGCTAAACTAATCGGTAGGCCAAACCAACCAATTTAACACATAATTGATAATTTGGGTAAAACCCTAAACTAATCCTCAAATCATGAGCAACAAGTTTAAGAATCATAAATACCCAATAATCATCTTCATTAAGCTTAAAGTCTAAAATGAAGCATAAAAATAAGTTCAAGATTCAACAATGGAGTTTTTAGCGATTTTGGGGCAAAATCCCCATCCCAAGCTACAAGGAAACTACACAACCATTAAAGCACAAACGAGAGAGAAGGGAGAAGAAATAGCCATGGGAGGTTGAAGAAGAGCTTTAATGGAGGTGAGCCTTCTCCTCCTTCTTCTCTTCTTCTTTTTCCTTTCCTTTCTTCTTCTTATTCCCTCTTTTCTCTTCTTTTCCAGTCGTTTTTGTGTTGTGTGTAGAATGCCCCTCTCTCCCCTATTTTTCTTCTTTTAAAAAGGCAAATTTGGGCAAAATCTACGACCGATCAACCCACCCTGAGTCGGTCCCGTGGGTCGGTCGCTTCCAGAAGCAATTTTGGGGTCAAAAATCACATTTTTAAGTCCGACCGACCCTACCAAGGTCAGTCCTAGGGTCGGTCGGGACTTGAAGCCCTTTCGACCCCCGGAACGAGCAATTTTGGCCTCCGGAATCATCCGACCGACCCATATTGGGTCGGTCCTGTGGGGCGGTCCAGTGGGCAAGCTAACTTTAAAATATTGTATCTTCTTCGTTCTAGCTCCGATTTTGGATTTGTTTGCGCCCACGTGTTTCTATTTTTGTATTCTTTATTTCTAGCTATGTTATTCCTCATGTTTCAGTAATTGTTGTGTAAAACACCAATAAACACAAAACTAGAGGAAAACTAGTTAGAGTGGAGAAATGAGCATGAAAAGTGTTGATAAAACATATGAAATACACCTCTAAAACATGCTCATTTGGACACTCATCACACCCCCACACTTACCTTTTTGCTTTTCCTCAAGCAAAACCAAGCACCCAAGCAAGTAAGGAATGCTTAAGACTAACAAATACTAACATGAATTGGAGGATAAGAGAAGAAGCAAAAAGTGATTGAAACCTTTGAGGAGTGTGAACCATCTCTTAGTGGTGGCATGGATGTGCTTAGGGGAAAACAAAAACTAGAGTTTCGGGGCATGATTTGGAGTGCTTAAAAGTTCTAAAGATTAGGTAACTTGGAGAGCTTTTACCATGGCCAACTTCTCTCAAGAATGGGCATTGAGAAGAAAACAAAAGGAAAAATAGATTTATGCATTTTTTCACTTTTGCATAAGTGATGAGGAGGTTAAATTTTGGCATCAAGCCTTTGCAATTAAGAACACTCAACTCTCATTGTTGGTTACCAATGGCGTCTCACAAGTCCCTTAAAGGATTTTTACAAAGAAACACCCCTAGCAATCCCTAAAAGAGAAGACATAAAGAACCCCTAAGCAATAAAAAACCAACCAATCAAGATCATTTGGTCACACCGCATGAAACATGCCCCTCAAAAGCAATCAAAAAGAAAAATTCGAGCATTTATCCCATAATTCATAATAGTATTTGTTCTTAATGAGAACAACTCACAACACAAGGGTCCAAGTTTTTTATTTTGGACAACCGCAAGATAGGAAGAGAGATTAAGCATTTAGGCACACAATTCACTGAAAAGGTCACTCCCCCACACTTAATTTGAATAATGTCCTCATTGTTCACCAAACAAACCAGGGAAGGTTTCAGAAGACCTTTTCAGGAAGCAGACAAAAGAGAAAACACATGGGGCACGAGCAAGCATTATAACACATAAGCTATCCCTAACATAAGAATGCCTTAGAATCAAAATGAAGGAGAAGTGAGAGACACAAAATGCAAAGAAACTAGTACGCCCCTGGGCATATTTTTGCTACATTGAAGGAACTCCCCTACACTTAATCTTTAGACTCAGTTAGCACAGCTTGGTTGCGGTGTGGACTTTAAGTTGCACCTACATAAAACACTAGAAGCAACCTGTAACACCCCACTCAGTAAACAGGTCATAATCACTCACATAGCGTAATTAAACACGTCTCGCAGCGGTGGTTAAAACATTAACAAACCTCACTTGGGTGTCACATGCCATTACTCGTCCATACGAGTAAAGAAGCAGAAATAGAAATAACAAAACAACCCTGACTATATATGCACAACCGCAGTGATAACGAGATACAAACCTATCCATCATTCTACATCCATAATCAAATTCTATGACAAGTGAGCATCTAATGTCCCGATTGTATACTTCGTCCATCGTATAGTAAAACTAACAACTGTCCTGTTACAAAATGAACTTCCGTGTAGTGAAATAAAACTCTACTACCCGGCCCCCGCACTTCGACTTCAATGGAAATCGTCACCTGCAGTAATGCCATAAAGGCTCAGCGATAAACGCTGAGTATGCCGAGCCTAGACCCTATTGGTCACTTAATAGTCATGGTCGCCATCATTAAGTTCGTTACATGCTTTACCGGTGTACAGGTATGATAAGCAGTAAACTCATGGATGGCTGTAATTTAAACAATTATAGCAATCACTACAATCCACACCCAACAATCATTTCATTTATACAAGCACCATAACAATACAGCAGACAATTCAACCAAGGCGTTAATTCACGCACGTCATTAATTATCTCATACCACATCGGTCGGCCCTGGGCCCCCACATAACCCTTTGATTGGTTAGCACTGTCGGGCGTCAGTTAGGACAACCCAAATAACTCACTTGGACGGTAGTCCCATATGCACACGGGGTGCCCATTCACTTTGCCTTTTTAAAAGCATCCATCCTTTGCCTTTTTAAAGGCGCCCATATTATCACCATACCCGTCGATCTATCTAGGCTCGAACAGGGTAAACCAGAGTAAGCTCGATCCGGGTTAACTCAAGAGATCTCAACGCGCGACCAGTAGCCAATGACTAACTGGATTAAGGTAAACCATCCACTCATACCCTCTCCAACATTTGACTTAGTCAGTCAGTTACCCAGTTATAGTTTTAGGTATGGAGAATATTATTTATTTGTTGGCTGCCCTATGGGTCTTACGCATGCCTAGAAGTCTTCTAGGTAGTGATCATGTTAGAGCCGTGCTCTAGATACCGACAATGTCGTGTCCCATACCTAAGTAAATTACATAGGTTAATACATATATATCCCATCATAATATTTGGTGTGTTATATCAATCAACCACAATCACATCACGTTAAACGTATATGTGTTTTATATAAGTCGATCTATAGTCGACGTAGTATTAGTCCCGAAGGACGTTCACGCACAATTAATGACGCGGGAATTTAAACAATTACCATCACATAACACACATCCATACATGCATCACACTCGTTATACAGCACACATATCCGAGCCCAAGGAAGTCCTCAGGACATCTCGGATCAGACCCCTTTACATACCGTTCACCATTGTCCTAGGTTGCGCAGTAGACCACTAGCTCGTCAAGCCCTTCGTCGGTGATACGGTCTAAATATCAAATACAACAAGTCAATCCACATGACTTATTTAAGCTCGGTAAATCCGAACAACACAAATAATCCCGACCCTTCATCCCCGGATTTCAACCGTTATTTGTTAAGGTATCGTTATACGAATTCGTCAGTCGTAGTACGTATTAATTACCAATGCCCCGGGTTTATTTAAATGAGTCGGTTATAAAAACGTCTTAGCTGTAGTGTTTCCAGACGTTATGATTTATTCCTTGTTTTTATGAGTATACGAATACATATTCATACTCACGCTTAGGCGTTAAGTTTAACCGTTTCGGTTAAGTATACGAATACACGATTATAATATATGGTTGCATGTGTGCATGCAGCGTTAATTCGCATCGCATATTCTGCTCACGCAATAATGTTTTATGGCCTTATTATTTAACCATTTAATATTGTACCATAAGTTATACATCTCATTATTCATCTTAATAAACTTATACTTTGATTTATAATTATATGACTTATAGTATATATTTGTACTAATGTCATAACACTTGTCATTTATCACTTCATGACATTAAAACCATATTGTACACTCTTGGTATATGGTCTCGGTTTTTACATATATATATGTATATATGTTGTTTTTATTTGGTTCACTCATAAAATATATAGTTGCATGTATGCATGCACTATATTTTATAGTCCAACTATACCATATAATCCAATGTGTATATATTTTTAGTATAGGATTACAGAATACTTATATACACACTTATATATTTATTTTTCATGAATTATACACTTATGTAACATGTCACATTATTATCATCTTATGTAAGATGATTATTCTCATTTATTGCATTATGTTATGCAACTTATATTAAGAACTTTATCTTAATGTTATGTGACATTTCATTACATGTATTATAATCTCCTAAGGTTTATTTAAATACTAACCTTAGTTTATAAATTTCATTTCTTGCATGATATGCATGCGGTAATAGTATATAGTTTTATAAACTATGTTTTGACCACATGAAATTATACAATGTTACACTTATATCATATACTATATGGTATGATATTTTATATCTCATTTAACATTATAATATATAGTTTTAAAACTTATATTTAATTGGCCGATAGGCCCTTATATTATACACTTATTATTTCCTCATTTCCCATGGTTTTCATTTATTACAATATAGCCACACATTATTATACCATGTTATAAATATCATATTTTATAACATTACAATTTTATAACACATTATAACCTATAGTTTTATAATATTTAAATTACGGCCGAGAGGCCCTTTGTTTATTCCTTTATTCTTTTCCAACTCCCACCCTTTATATTTATTACAATTCCACCACATCTTTTATAACATGTCATATACACCATATGTTATATCATCTAAACTATATAATAATTATATCATATAGTTTTATACTTTAATTTCAGAAATTACAAACAGACCTTAGGTCTGTTTTTAAATCTCATTTCCAGAACATTATATTTTCTTTATTTACATAATGACCACATATATTATCATATGTTACATATATGTTATATTATATGGTTTTAACATGTATTATTTACATAACCTATAGTTTGGGTGTTATTTATTTCCAAACAGCCCCCATGCGGTATTTAATTTATATTTCCGCCCCATACTTCTTTTATTTAAACTTTAGCCACACTTTATATCTTATACTTTCCATATGTCACAAAACTATATATTATACACTTTTCTTTATAAAATCATTTATATAATTCCAAAAATTACCAAACTTTATACTAATGTTATAAACTGTTATATTCACCATATGAACACTCAATTTTCGGTAATTATGTTTTATACCCCAATAGTTTTGTAAATTCCATATTTAACTTATAACATTATCATAAGTTCACAATTTAATTATTTATGTATTTAATTTTGGTCAAAGCTTCTAACATGGTCCATATTGACCCATTGACCATCAGTTTGACCATAGTTTCAGTAAATTACAGTTTTGACCCAATATTTTCAGAAATTGCATTTTTACCCCAATAGTTTTGATAAAACTTTATAAAATTCATTAAATAAGTTTTAAATACATAGTTTTCGGCTATATTATTATTTAGCCTATAAATTTCATTTTAATTGTAATTCAACCCCAAGACCTTACGGTAATACTTAATTAACTTTTTTAAACTTTGTTTTAAACCTAATTAAACACAAAATTAAATAACCTAAAATACATGGCTTTGTTATGAACCTTAATATATATTATAAACCACTTATAAATGTCATAAAAGACATTATAGTTCACGGTTTGGTATATATTGCAACAATATTTTATAAATTGTGTTTTAATCATTTAATTTATTTCTATGACTTTAGATGTCGTATAAACATTAAGTTAATTCTTCAAAAATGTCATAAACACTTTTAATATATAGTTTGATCATTTCTAAACTTATAACCTCACGGCTTCTCATAATATTCCACCATAAATTTTTATATATTGCAATTTAACCCCTTAAATTTCTCCCTTGACCTTCTAGGTCATTTAAACACCAAACTCTCTAACCAAAAATGTCATTAAATATTTTAACACATAGTTAGGTCTTGTAGCACCTAAATAACCCACGACTACTATATATATATATGTATTGAAATTTCATAAAAACTTTATATTATACTTGGTTAGTATACTTACTTGATTTTTCCAAGCAATTAATTTAGCCAAACTCCACCTCCAGCTCACGGCTAAATTACACAAAATTGTTCAGGTTAATTCCTTGAACATGACCAACACATACGCTTAGAGACATAGCATTAGGTAATATATTTTTTTATCTTACTTTGCTAGATTTCTTCTTAGACTTCACTCCTTCATTGTTGTGTATATTCTTCCCATGGTAACAACACCATCTCGGCAACATTTATGCCAAGGAAATCCATGCTTTAGTTATGTATCATATAGATCATGATTAAGGTATTTTTTTTGCTTTAATTAAGTATGACTTTACCATGTATGTGGAGGTTATCCTGGGCATAAAAGCGGCTGAAAAATGGAGCAAGTGAGGTGTTAAACACCACACAAACAGCAACCAAAACCGGTAATGAGTTGTGAGGAAAATGGCCAGAACTCACCTTGTTATAAGAGTTTAAAATGGAGTTCCCAGCTCCATATGTTACGCCACTTGAGGGGGTCTATTTCTCCACCGGCTTTACAAGTAAAAAGGAAGGAAATGAGCTTAAAAAGACAAGGAGGAAAAACGGAAATGAGGAAGGAGGGTTAAGGTAGATTAGTGCATGACTTATACCTTAATTAAGTTGCCAATCCTGTTCCCTTCCTCTCTGGTTTTTACGTGAAATAAGCAAGGGGAATAGCTTGGTGAAGCCGAGAACATTTCCAGAAGTGAAGAAAAGAGACTAGGCTAGATTCATGTAAATTTATACTTTATGAAAAATGTCAAAACTTGCTTCCCTTTCTTTCCTTTACTCCAGCCGATAATTTCTACTACTTCCAGCACCAACCCAGCTCAAGTTTACTAAATAAAAATAGAGATGGGCGAGCTCATTAAAGAGAGGAGAAAGAGAGGAGAAGTGTGAATATTTTCATGCCATGAGAGCTCACCTAGATATTGAGATAGCAGCCATGGAAGTTGCTCGGCACTCACGGTTTGGAGACAGCAATGAGGGGAGTTTGGTTCTTGATGGCTGAAGATGAAGGAAGTAATGGAAGGAAGGATAGAAAAAGAAATCGTTAAGTAGAAAAAAAACGACGGCTCATAAGATTGTCAAGGGTCAAGATGATTTTCTTTGATTTTTGGAAAGTTTCTCAGGTCTAAACAATCCCTTAAATCATGCGGAAGAATGGGGGCAGGTGGAAAGAAAAATGAATTAGTTAATTAGGCTAATAATGGTGCTAATCCTTATCTTATAAAAGTGACTTGGATGTGTCACGTTCCCTTGATTTGTAGCCGGCCAACACTTAATGGAACAGACATTATAAAACGGTAATGGAGGGTCAAGGTCAAGGTTAAAATATTGACCATTGACTAGCTTATAAGATTAAGTGTTATTTTTGCACTATTTAATTATTATTTACAAACCAATGCTCATATTTCTATTTTTTTGAAAGGCTTTGAATTAGGCATTATAATGTGATACATTATGTCACATTAGTATATTTAAGGGTATTCAAGACCCTAAAATCAAACAAAACTCATTTTGGAGACAATATCATAAAAATGTGCTTTAAGGAAGCTTAGTGCACATTTTGTGTTAAGACTTGTTTTTGAGCTTGGTTTTCTTTGGTAATTGATTAATTTCATCCATTACATGATTAATAAGCTTAGGGATTTTATTTGGAGTCAAACGGAGGTCATATGACCTTTAAAGCTTATTTAGAGCACATTTTGCTATAAGTGACTTTTAAGCATGTTAACGTTGGTTCTTGATGTTGGAGTACTGTCCAACAGCTTCATTACGTTAATTAATGTGTTAATATGCTGAGGACAAAATTTTAGGTCCTAAGGAATTCATTTGGGTATATATTAAGCCTACACGGTCAAAGGGTGCAATTTTTGCTTTATGCTGACCACTGTTGTTTTTAAATTGATTTTAAGGCATGTTTAGGCCTTAATTTGATTGATTAAATGTTTAATCAATGTTTATTTAATTAGGGGTATTTCACAACCAACTACAAACGGGGTTAAAAGTTAGCAAAAACAAAATCAAAGGAGAACTTGACAAACTAAAATAAATGAAAATGAAAGAAAATCATCCGGGTTGCCTCCCGGGAAGCTGCCCTTCTTTAAGGTCTTTGGCTAGACCATACCACCTTGAAGTCATCCGGGATCGAATATGAACGTTGAATTTGGCTTCAACGGGTGGGTGAGGAGGGCATCATGAATCATTGAAAAACGACCTGGATCAAAAGGAAATGTTACCTCAACACTTAGAACGTAGAAGTGCAAGCTCCACCGATCTTTCTTCAGGTGGAAGTGTTGAGGTTGTTGATCCTTGGTGCGAGGATCAATTTTTGGTGGAGCCTCATCTTCAAAATTAAGGATGAAGACATCCTTATCTTCAATGTGCGGTGCAGGGAGAACTCCGGGGTGGACTTTGCCTTCTATCTCTGATCCAGGATCAAAGGGGGAAGTGGCCTTCACACTTAGCGGGTGAACTTTGAGTTTCCACCCTACTTCATTGGTGCATAGGTGGGGAAGGCCTTGATCCTCCAGGTCAAGATCAAAGTTTGATGGTTCTTCCTCCTCAAATTTGAGGATGTAAATGTCCTCAACTTCTTGGTGAGGCTCATGGGAAGAGCCTTGATGAAAATCAACTTCAGAGGGAGTTGGCTCCTTGAAGTTGATGGAAGCACTCTCCTCTGATGACTCAGAGGGAGGCGATGGTTCCTCCCTCTCAGGGTTGAGGGTGTGAGCATCCTCATCTTCTTGGTAGAGCACAAAGAAAGAGGGGAAATAACGGTAGTGGACTTCAGAGGGACCAGACTCCATGAAGTCAAGGTGGAAGCTGTCCTCTGATGGCTTATCTTCAAGCTCAAGCAAATGGTTGAATGACATTTGCTCAGGTTCAAACAAGGGGGAGACAGAAAGCAACTCAAGTTCTCAGCAAGGTGATCCAATTTATGAACCATTTCGCTCTCCAGTCGCCATGATGCGAGGTTTAGTAGGCCTTCCATCATCGCATTTATCTCTACCAATTCGGCATTGAGCTTCAGTTGGTTCATGTCGAGGTCTCCTTCCTCAGTCTGATGCTCCATCTCATGAACCATTTCATTCTCTGGTTGTTGCTGCTTTCTAGCTAGTGTAATGAGCTGGTCTATGTCGATGGTGTTCATTCTAGCGATGAGATCCTCTAGAGTAGGTGATTCTACCCTTGCCGTGATCACATAAGAATGAGCACTCTCGTGGTCTCCTCCATTCTCTTGGCACATGATTCGTTGGTTGATGTCTTGTCTGGTGGGGTTTGGATTGGCAGTAAATAATCGGTCTTCCACATGAGCCTCTAATCCAACGATAAGTTCCTCACAAGAAGGCCACAAATGGTAATGCCCACACCCTTGACAGTCAACATCCCAATCGTAGGTTGTACCGTCGTACACTATACCATAGGAATGGCCATACCACCCTTCTGCTTGATCAAAATGACCGTCCATCAGAATTAAGTTCCTACAAAGAAAAGAAATTAAAATATACACAAAAGGGGAAATAAGGAAATGAAAAATATGCACGAAAACTAAAAAGATAATTAACCAGATAGTTGGACCGAAGTTCCCGGTAATGGCGCCTAAAACTTGTTGTGCAAAGCAGTGGTTAAACTATCTTGCTAACTATAGGCTATGAACCCAATCATTATAGTACAACAAGGTCGTATCCACAGGGACTTCGTAACTATCTAGTTAATTATCAGCTTAGTAATTGTGCAAGAAGATAAATAAAAGTGTATAAACTTAAATTGGGGGTTTTGGGTTTTCGGTTTGATAATGAAGAAATAGGAAAGCAATAAAACTAATCTAACTAAACTAGGATAGGTGTAGCCTGGGATGGATATTTGCACCCGTCCTTCCCTTACTACCGATTGTCGAACCTCAAACTCATAGCTAAACAACGGGAATACTTAATTAATTAGCAACCTAATCTAGGCCTACTAATCCTAACCAATATAACCGAAACTTCTCAATTAGCTAAGCCACGGGTCAATCGACAGCACTAAGCTCAAGTTCCCCCAAAGTTGCAATGTAGCCTAATCTCAAAATCATCAAAATCGGAGTACACCGTTTTAGTCTCCAATAGTTTAGGTTTCTATCTCAGAATATCATTTTGATAGAAGCCCACAATAATGCTAAACTAATCGATAGGCCAAACCAACCAATTTAACACATAATTGATAATTTGGGTAAAACCCCAAACTAATCCTCAAATCGTGAGAAACAAGTTTAAGAATCATAAATACCTAATAATCATCTTCATTAAGCTTAAAGACTAAAATAAAGCATAAAAATAAGTTCAAGATTCAACAATGGAGATTTTTTGGGATTTTGGGGCAACATCCCATCCCAAGCTACAAGGAAACTACACAACCATTAAAGCACAAACGAGAGAGAAGGGAGAAGAAATAGCCATAGGAGGTTGAAGAAGAGCTTCAATGGAGGTGAGCCTTCTCCTCCTTTTTCTCATCGTTTTTGTGTTGTGTGTAGAATTCCCCTCCCTCTCCACTTTTTCTCCTTTTAAAAAGGCAAATTTGGGCAAAATCTGCGACCGACCCACCCACCGTGGGTCGGTCCCGTGGGTCAGTCACTTGTAGAAGCTATTTCAGGGCCGAAAATCACGTTTTTAAGTCCGACTGATCCTACCAAGTTTGGTCCTAGGGTCGGCCGGGACCATAAGCCCTTTCGGCCCCTGGAACGAGCAATTTTGACCACCGGAATCATCCGACCGACCCACTCTGGGTCGGTCCTGTGGGTCGGTCCAGTGGGCAGGCTAACTTCAAAATGTTGTATCTTTTTCGTTCTAGCTCCGATTTTGGATCCGTTTACGCCCACGCGTTTGTATCTTTGTATTATTTATTTCTAGCAATGTTATTCCTCCTGTTTCAGCAATTTTTGTGTAAAGCACCAATAAACACAAAACTAGAGGAAAACTAGCTAGAGTGGAGAAATGAGCATGAAAAGTGTTGATAAACATATGAAATACACCTCTAAAACATGCTCATTTGGACACTCATCACTCACCCACTTGCTATCAGAGATGGACTAAGCTATCCCAGAGTCTAGCAGTTTCAGGACTTCATTCTTCACCACCTCTTTCATGTTAGGATTCAACCTTTTCTCTGGTTGAACCAGAGGCTTGTAGTCATCCTCCATATAAATATGGTGAGTGCAGAAGCGGGGATCAATGCCTTTGATGTCGAAGATGGACCAACCAATAGCCCTCTTGTGGTTTTGAAGCACCTTCAAGAGACTTTCCTCTTGTGCACCTGTTAGAGAGGAGGAGATAATAACAGGTAGAACACAGGGGTCAGTTAAATAAGCATATCTCAAATATGAAGAGGGTTTCATCTTCACGATGGGAGGCTTCTCAACCGATGGTGGAGGCTTTTGGGTTGACCACTCTAATGGTTCTTGTGGTGGGTAGCGTGGCATAGTATAAAATTGGCTGCTATCCAAGGCTGCCGCCATCTCCACCCCCTCTGGGTCTATCACCTGATCATCAAAAGACTCCAATAGAGCAAGTTTAAGAGCATCATAGCAAATGACAGCAGAGGAATTATCTTGCACAATAGAGTCAACAATATCCGTAGCAAAAACAGTTTCCACATGCGCATGTTTCTTTACTACCTTAGACATGTCATACTCTATTGACAAAATCAAGGGAGCCTTAATATGATCTTTCCTTTTTCAACATCTATCAAAGCCCTAGGACAGTCCTCATGAAAGGATGGCCCAAAATCAAGGGTACCCTAGCATCGTCCTCCATATCAATCACAATAAAATCAGCAGGGAACATAAAATTTCCAACAGTCATGACGAAGTCCTCCACTATCCCTTTCGGGAACACTAGAGACCTATCAGCTAATTGTAATTGAATTGATGTAGGAATGCATTCACCAATCCCAAGCTTATTAAAAATTGAAAGTGGTATAAGATTTATACTAGCTCCTAGATCATATAGTCCACTACCACAATCAATGTCATCAATAGAGCACAGTATGATTAGCAAACCATGATATCCAAGTTTTAAGGGGAGGTTCTTGAAACTCTTTAGCAGCACCGCTGATACTTTCTGTGTAAGATGTACGGTCTCAACCTCTTGCAATGATCTTTTATTGGAAATGATGTCCTTCATGAATTTTTCATAGATCGGCATCAGTTTTAATGCATCAGAAAATGGAATGTTAATTGTCAATTTCTTAAAGTGGCTCAAAACTTTCCAAATTGTACATCTATATTTGCCATTGAGACTATTTGGAAAAGGAAGTGGAGGAAGAATCTTAGTAAGAGAGGAAGGGGTGGAAGTTTCAGGAGACCCCTTCTCCTTGGATATCTTTTTCGGAAGAGGAGGAGCTTCCTCAAAGATCTCTTAATCTTTCTTCTGAACTTCATGAAATTCTTGATCTTGATTTTCAGCTTGTGGAGAAGGTGATACAAGTGGCCTTCCACTTCTGAGTGTCACTGCTTTCACTTGCTCTCTTGGGTATTTCTTGGGCTGACTTGGAAAGGTTCCCGATGGCCTTTGAGCAAGTTATTCTAAGATTTGGTCAAGTTGGGTTTTGAGGTTCTGGTTAAATGTTGTCTAGTTGGCATTGAAGGCTTCTTGCTCGGTGAACTTAGTTTGGGTGGTCGACATGAAATTCATTTTCATACTCTGTATGTTTTACATCATGGCTTCCATCCTAGCTAGGTTACCATCCAAAGAAGAGGAGGGAGGTTGTTGCTACTTGAACCCCGATGGGCCACCTTGAGGTCTATACCCCATTTGAGAGTTGTTTGCTTGGTATGGCTCTTGAGGTTTATATCCCATTGAGTTGTTGGAAGTATTACTCGGTCCTTCTTGGGTTGGATCATTGTTCCTCCATAAAAAATTCGAGTGATTTCTCCATGGGGCATGGTTGTTACTGTATGAGTTAATGGGACGGTTTCCGACGTAGCTCACGTTCTCATGATCACTAACGTAGCTCTTCCCCTCACAATGATGAGTTTCATAGGGACCCACACAAATGGTGCATCCCTCCATAGATTGATCTAAGGAAGAAGAAGCTGCAAACTTGACACTTTCTTTTTGGGCGGTTACTAATTTTTTTACCATCTTAGTGAGAGAGAAGATCTGAGCTGAGAGGTGATCAGTAGGCTCGACATGGAGTAGGCCTGCTGCCCTAGGAGCTCTACTTTTGTTCTTCTCCCACTACCTTGTGTTGTTGGTCATGGTTTCAAAGAGCTCCATTGCTTCTTGAGCTGATTTATTCATAAAACTTCCTCCAGCTGAGGAGTTCACAAGGAGTCAGTTAGAATCATCCAGCCCATTGAAGAAAGCAAGGAAAAGAGACTGATCATCTTGCCCGTGATGAGAGAAATTCATTAACATTTCTTTAACCCTATCCCACGCATTGTATAAAGTCTCCCCCGGATCTTGAGTGAAAGTATTGATTTCACCAATCAGCTGTCTTGTTCTGCTCGTGGGGTAATACTTAGCAAGGAACTTCTGGGCCATCTTAGCCCAAGTGTGGAACGATTTTGAGGGGAGTCTTCTATACCATCTTGAAGCTAAGTCCTGAAGAGAGTGAGGGAACAACTGTAGTCTTATCCTTTCATTGATGGCACCGACTTTTCTAAAAAATTGCAAAAGTCAAAGAAAAGGCTCAAGTGGTTTGGAGCATCATCTGGATTCGCTCCACTAAACCTTCCCAAGTCTCGAGTTACCGTAATGAAGTGTGTTTTGAATGTCCATTGTCCTTTCTCTTTTGGGGTCAACTCTGAAAGGACTATGGCTGAAGCTCTACCCTCGGGGCGTGGTTGATAGTAGTCACTTAGAGCTTGAGGGTGGGCGTGTAGTTGCTCTTCTTGATTGTGCCCGTTGTTTTTTATTTCTGGTTGTTCTTGATCATCCATGGTTATACTTCTTCGATCCCTTCTAGCTCTTAGTAGGAAACACTCAAGATTGGGTCTCGGACTGACAAACGGAGAACCACGAGCTCGGGTGCTTGGCATACACAATGAAATACCCCAAACCTTGATATGTGGTTTAGATATCAAACTATGGTATGTAAAGGCTAAAAAGTGCCTTAGAAACATCAGTGAACAATTTAAACCATAGTAAATGCGGTAAAGCACTAAGATACAGTTTGAGCAAAAACATGCTCTAAGCTATGAGTGGACTTGGTTAGGACCCAAAGAGCCTACCAAGACTTAATAATATTTAATTATGATTTTACAAGGCTAATCAAGTCCTCAGGAAACCTTGGTATACAATAAAACCAAACAAAACACAAGAAAATACCTTAAAGTCAATAAGAGCAAAATGTGCTCTAAGCTTGGGATAAATTTGTAAAAGACCTAATGGTCATACCTATACCTTATAAATATGTTAATGAACATATTAAATCAATTACCAAGGAAAACCAAGCTTGAAAACAAGTTAAAACACAAAAAGTGCTTTAAGGAGTCTTAAAGCACGTTTTTGAAAAATTGTCTTGTAAATGAGTTTTGAATGGCTAAATGTCCATCATTACTCTTTAATTAACATGTGTACTATACAGTATCACATTTGGGTGGCTATATCAATAGGAAATCAAAAATTTCACTTCTATGTGCCTTGTTTTATGAATAGTGATTTTTATAAGCTAGTTTGTAACATATGTTATCATAAGTAATTAAATTGACAAATAAAGACTAAAATGCCCTTATGTAATAAATGGGGCCGGTTTCCTTAAGGTGTGACTCACCACCCTCTTGTTGATTTAATAAGAAAAGAAAGGATGACTAATTAAGGTACTATTTGCTTTATAAGTTACAAATATCTTCTAAGAAGCAAGGCAATCTTCATTCTCCCCTCCTTTCTCATTTCACACGGTTCCAACCTTATTCTTCCTCCCTTCTTGCTGTTCTCTCACGGTAATACAGCACCACCACCATGGAAGTCCATCTTTGACCTCTTGTAAAATCTAGCTCACTTATCCAAATCAAAAACAAACACCACCAATCTCTTCCTCTCATCAAGCTCTTCAATTCTATCCTTTCAAAATCCCAAGAGCTCCATTTCGGTGCCAAGAGGAATCACCATGGGAGGAGCTTGAGCTTGTGTTTCTACATATTATTACTCTCCTTTGCTTCAAGGTAAGGAAACTCAAAGAAAAATGAAGTTTCCTCCATGTTTATACCTTGACTGAAAATCACCATAAATGGTGCTCATTGTGTTGCTTTGTTCTAGCTCCATTTGAATCTTTCAAGGACTTGGTGGAGTCCTCTCTTGGTAGATATTCCAATTCCCTTCAAAGACCAAGGTAAAATAACTATCTTAATGCTCTTTGAACAATGTAAAACCTAGGGTTTACAATGAGATTAAGCTTGCAGCTTGAATACTCACCACATTGTTTGTGTAATGTTTAGAAGTTGACAAGCAACTAAGCTTAGCCGATTTTTGAACAAGGAAACAAGAAAGAAGTTTGTGAGGAAAAGAGGTAAATATGCTATCTCAATGTGATTTAATGCCTTAGGAGAAATGAGCTTATAATGCTTGATAAAACTACCTAAAGAGCAAATGGTGAACGACTTAGTAAAGTGTTCTCAAGGAGACTAGTAAAAGAACATATGTCTTGGTGTGTGTAATTGCAGGTCAAAGGCTTATATATTGTGGAAATTCAGTGTTTAAGGTTTATGTAATTTAAGGGCCTAAGAGCCATGTTGTTTAAGGGCCTAAGTGCCAAGCAATTTAAGTTATGCACTATATTGTGATGTAGTGCTAAGTGTGTGAAGCCTTGTGTATAAAAATGTGTTTGATGGATTTTAGGTGTTCTTGAATGAAATAAGGTAAAAACCTAAGTGTTTGGATGTTAGTATATACAAGAGAAGCTATGGCCAAATTTGGGAAAATGTGTAAGAAGATCTAAGTGTTTTAAATGGTTTTGATGAACTAGGAAGTGTTAAAGGCGAATAAATGTTTACTTGAGAAGAAAACATGTATTAAGGTGATTTAGAGTGATGCAAGGAGTTAGGTATTATCTTGGAAGTTCTAGGAATTCAATGTGTGTTTTTGAGAATGTATTTAAGTCTTGGAGAAGTTTGTTTAAGGTTTAGGAATGTTGATGTACAAGGAAGAATGTGTTTAGGTAAGATGTGAAAAAGGAGGTTTAGTTAGTAAGAAAAGAAGTTTGAGTGATGATGTTCAGGTATAGAGGAAACACCTTGGTATAGTGGTCATTATAGGTGAAATACCACCTAGAAACCTTAAGGAGAAAACATTGTAAGTGTTAGGAATTTTGTGAGGATAAGTAAAGGCTTAAGGAATTAGAAAAGGAGTTTCATGGATGTTGGATGTGGATATAAGGGTACCAAATGTTGTTAGGAAACATTAAGAGGCTTTAGGAGAAGTTTGGTGAAGATTTGACAAAGTTTGGGTAAGTTTAGAGGACGTCCGACCCAAAGGTCCGACCCAAGTTTGGGTCGGACAGCCTCTGTTAGACGTCAGGAAATTGTTCTGGAATGGTCCGACCCAGAAGGGTGGGTCGGACATGGGTCGGACGGTCATGTTTCAAAGGAGGGAAAATGTTCTGGAATGGTCCGACCCAGTCGAGTGAGTCGGACGTGGGTTGGACGGGCATGATTGTAAGGCGGTAAAATGTTCTGTAATGGTCCGACCCAGAAGGGTGGGTCGGACATGGGTCGGACAGGTGTATTTAAAAGACGGGAAAAGTTTATGGAACGGTCCGACCCAGTTGTGGGTCGGACGGTGGGTCGGACGGCCCAAAGTATGTAAAAAAAAAATTGTTTAAGGTTATAGGATGATGGGGAATATTAAGTAATGATGTTATAAGATTACAAAGGACATGTTAAGTGAGTTATAATGACAATTTAGTGGGGGAAAAGTTGTATTAAAATGTAAAGGTAAAACAAGTTAAAATATGAAGTTATATAACTAAATTAACGGGGATAAGTTATAAGCATTAGACTTTAAACAATCATGTTACCCCGATGTTAATAAAAGTACATGTAATGTTATCAGTTGTTCGAGAATTGCTCGAGGAACATAAGTGGACGTGGTAAAGTGGACTCCGGTGACAGGTATGGTTTTCTTGCAACCTGTGTCCTACCGGATTACACCGGCTTGTATGCCAATGTGTTTTCTGAGTGTTTGCCACCTTGTAAGATAACAACATGTAATGAGTTTATAGTAATTCATTTATGTGGCGCTTTTAATCTCCGATACCGTTTAACCTCAAATATGTGTTAAACCTTAGCTAACCAGAACCAGGAAAACATGAGAGATCGGTATTCGGAGATAACGACCCAAACCTTGGAACGTTCTAACCACGGCTATGTGTGAGTTAGTTGGATATTGTTGTTGTATGCAAGTGTGTGAACCTCCCTTGTGTGCTTAACTCGGTTATGAAACCGTATGGTGTGTGGATGTGGTAGGCTCCATAATGGAACTCTAACTACTTGTTTATAAGTGTATATGTACTAATGGGGGGTGAGGAGTCCGGTTGTTCCGGCCACGCGTGTGAGGATGGGGGTCGTTGTCATTCCAGGTTCGACCCTCTTATATGTTAAGATTGAGTTCCTTTCCCGGTCTTCAATCTCCCACAAGCTTACTCCAAGCTTTCCTATTCTGACTTATGATTGGTTTAGGGGGAACATGTGTTTTGTGTGTGTTTGGGCCTCCAACCCGAACCATCTTAACTTAAGTTACTCGTCCGACTATTAGGACGGTAATGAGTGTTGTTGTTTATTGTATAACGAGCTTACCATGAGGGTGATACCATTCTCTAGGCTCACCAGTGATTAACTAAGTTTGGGTCGGTTCCTAAGAGGACCGTTCCCGTTATGTTTGCTATGTTATTGTAATGCAATTCCTGTTGCGATGTTACCATGTGCACGTCGAAACGTGAAAGTGATGTTATGTTTGTTATGTGAGGAATGTTATATGTGTAAGATATGTGTGTGGATCATGGAAATGAATCCCAGTTTGCGATAAGAGGCGTCTAAGGATAACCCGATTTAAGGGTAAGTGTTGCCTATTAAGGAAGTAGCTCCATTAGAGGAGGAACACTCTAGGGATAATGAATACCATGAGTGACTTATCAAGTAAGGATGTATTATCTGTTCGTTGAGCCCATTGAGGCGAAATGCTATGTGTTGTGTGTTTACAGTTGTATGCATGATTTAAATATAATCAATCGCATGCTAAGACGACAATTAGTTGTGCGTGGCCCGGTAGCATGTGGGCTGCGGGATTACCATACCAGCAAAGGTGCTGAGCCCCTTGGGGACACCCTTTCTCCTCTTTTTCCTATTTCAGGTACAGAGAGCTGGAAGCCGTTCGAGAGTAGGACGGGGTAGACATTGTACATGGGAAATCATTTAAGTGTATATATACAGTAGGCGTAGTAAGACCGAACTTGTTATCGGCACCAGTTGTGAATACTCGGTACAGTTGGAAGGTGTATGTTGTTATTGTTGTTAATGGAAAGGGATAGTAATGTGAAGTCGCTCGGGAATCTAGTCCATCAGACCGGTACAATGTACATGTATTAGCCTTGTTAGCCACGTGGGTGGTTAACGGCGTGTAACACCAACGAGTTAAGTAATGTGATGAGGTTTGTATTCCGCTGCAGTTTATTGTAAGTGTGTTAATGTTGGATGGGGTGTTACAAAAAGTGGTATCAGAGTGAAGTATCGCTCTGATGACTGAATTACCGAGCTTAGGAAGTACCGAGTTAGGATTTTAGTACTCTGGGTTAAGGGTTGAGTGATAGCGTGAGAAATACGCCAGTTAGGTATTACCAGTGTGTACTGGAAACCTACAATATCCATCCCGCCCTCCACAATCCCTGTATATAACTTTGGGAAACAACGCCAGAGAGATGAAAGTCCTCTCTTACTCGGGAATACCCGATCTGGCTGTTATTAAATACCTTTAGGGTACGGAGAACCTGTCATACGGTAGATCCCGAAAACTGGGAATCCCGGAGACGGTTTCCATCTGAACAACGTTAACCGCATTCAATAGCGAAGAATGAAGGTTTTTGTGTATAAGAGAATAGAATTTCCGGCAACCTGGGTCGACATGCCGAGCAGTCGAGAACAACCAACTTGCAACGCACCAACCCTGCAACAGGCAAGAAATGGATTAATAAAACCCGAGACAAATGTCTACGGAACTACAGTTGATAAATAATACACCAACGGTATACCAACCGAAAAAGGAACTGCAACGTAGTGCCCAAACAAGAGACAAGTCTCAGTAACCACGACAAATACGTGGAACGGGCTACGAAGAGGAAACAATACAAAAGGAAAGGGGACTCCAAGAATGGGAGACACCCCAGTTGATAATTATTATGTGAATACAGTGAGAAGTCACCTAGAGAGTTATTGTCAAGGCAGTAACATCAGTGAGGGCCAACAAGGCCACTGATGACAGTATGGGTAAAAACAATACCACAACCGGTATGTGTTAAACCGATAGCCGGTTAGCATGGCGCACTTGCCATAGCAAGTGCAGCTATAACAGGGCTGTTCGGGAAATTTATAATAAATACCAAGTACTTGGTAAAGTACCATAAAGTTAAAATGTGATCGTCATAACAGTGGAAAGGCCTGTTAGCCTAACCCCTGTAATTGTAAGTACACCAGTCAGCAAGAAGCTAGACTTGGTTAAGGTAAGAAGATGTCGTGAAACCATGAAAATTTTCTTTCAAACTCAGATTTACTCAAACCCGTTTCTTTTCAGAACCAGATTTTCTTTCAAACCAACACTTCTTTCCAACCTTCTTTTAAACCAAACCAGTAAAACCAAGGGCAGTTGATAAAGATACAACAGTGGATAAACTTTCCCTCGATTAAGTTCGGGAAGCATGGAATGAATATTGTCACGGGACAATATAAGGGAGTTGACAACAGAATACTTCACCTAGGCGTGTGACGGACACTACGAGTGTACCAACTGAATTGTGGGACGACCGCACTCCGATAGGAGCTTGTGGGCCTGACAGACCTACTTATGGTTAGTTGGGTAAGTAGTAATGTATCAGTATGGTACCCCACATATGTATACGAGTAGAGTCCGAAACACAGGAAGTAGTCGACTCCGTACTACGGTCAGCAGTATAAGTCAAACAAGAGCTAAGGACTACCATGAGTGGTTGAAGTAAAGAAACTCAGTTAAGTTAACGAAACTAAAGGAATTAGTGAATTCCTTCCAAGGAAATGTTTAAGGGTCAAGAGGTGCGAAGTGCACTAACTGAATGTAAAGACATCGTATATGACTTAAGGATCCTCAGGGATAAACATGATAGCTGGAACGGAGACCCAGCCTATGCATGGCAAGGCAGATGCTTAATGTGGACACATTAATGTGCAATGAATGGGATGAAACTCCCAAAATGAGTACCTACACTACTAGGAAATGCTGATCTTCACAGAAGAAGATGATAAGCCAGCTAAGAACGCAAAACGGCGTGACTAACTAAATATACCAATAAGTGTGGGCCAAATGTAAAGGCATGATTTAGCAACACCCAGGAGCAATCCTTGAAGGGTGTTCACATCAACGATAATTGTACGAAATGACATGACAGAAACACAAGGGTTGAAACTAACACCCAGTTTAGACATAAGTTGTCAGGAGACGGACTGACAATCCTAAGGGGCGTCCCATGAAAGGAAACGGAATGCAACGACCTTGTCATGGAGCTCAATACGATATCCAAACTATGTAATGTTGTACAAAGAATTACATGTATGTGGACAGCCTACAATGAGCGCAGCTCAAGGCAATAAGGCTTGTAAGCCACAAGCAACATATGTTATGTAAATTAAATTGATTGCAGAAGTTTATGTCATATAAGTAAATAGAGCGGAGAACGAACCACTGCTTTAAGAGTGGGGATACCTCTCGATATTGTGAGACCGCAGGAGCGGTAGTTATGTGTATCAAGCCCAAGAAATATGTTAAGGATTGGCCATGTTGATATTGCGAGAGAGCAGTTCGTTTAGTAGTATGCGTGCATAATGAGCTGAATAATGTCGGCTTATTGATCAATGCTCAAGGAGCATCCGGTAGTCATCCAAATGAGTGATGAACCATAATGTGAATAATGTAAGTGTATGTGCGGAAGCTAATGAGATAGTAAATACCATTTAAGTTATTGTTATGCAATGAGTAAGAGCACGGTTCGCAGCGGGCGACCGTTGTATCAATGTTATTGAGTAATAATGCGACCGATAAGACCAGTTACGATAAACAAACTCGGCAGTAAGCCAGTAGCCAGTATTAGGAGATCGGAACCTCAATGAAACTCAGTGTGAATTCCATGGCGAATCGCATAAGAGATTTACTGTCAAGAGTTTACGCCTCTGCACTCTGTATGACTGAGTGTTTTGGTAGTGCACTTGCACAGTAATGATCGAGTGGGATAGCTAGGAATTGGAAACATGATAATTGTGGAGCAATAATGTTATAATGGCTGATGCATAGGAAATGCAAGACTGCACCAATAAAGGAGTACTTGTACAAAACCAAATGTGGAGACATGATTAACAGTAAGTGACTACAGTAGCACTAACTGCCAAATATCGGTATGGAATATACCCCAAATGTTGTAAATAGCTGAGAGAGCACTACACACTAGGTAGTAGCTCAATCTCAACCGACAGTAAGTCGGAAGGGAACAAATCAATCATTGTGAAATACATAGCTGTATACACAGTAAATGGTTATGGAAGTGGATAGAAAGTTTATAACTCACCGAATTCGCTAACGGTAAGAGATACCACGCGTCGGTTGAGAAACCATTGTTACCAAGATGAAGGTGACAATTGGGGATGTACAATACAGTACGAATAACGAATGGGGCAATTAAGCTCTACCGTTATTAGAGTTTCGCAGCAGAAACTAGTGAGCCAGTGATTCAAGTGTTGAATGTACATGGTGAACATGAGTGAATGGCTAATTATTTAACGCCTAGAAGCCTAACAGGCCAGAATCGAAACCAACTAAGAGTTTAAACAAACTCCAATGAGAATTCTTGGTTTAGGAACTAAACCGCCAATATGGTTAAGATCCTCTAATCAGAATCCATTGTGTAATAGACCGCGTGGAAGTTGAAGTACTTCACGACGGCAGAACATTTTAAGCCAATGTTTAGTGATTGATTACGTGGGCGTAATCCCTTTTAAGGGGGGTAGAGCGCAAAACCACTTAGTGTGTATTACCGTACAAGTGTACGTGATTTATGTTGTGCATAACATACAATAATTTGTTTTGATGATTGATGTGTGTGTTACGTAAACATACGCATTCAGTCATGGTTTAATTGTGGTAATTGCGCACAGAAGATGCGAATACCATTGTGATAAGTGTGTGTATTTGTTAACAGTTGTGTGAGATAGTACAAGTGTGGGGAGTAGAGAAACTCCCGGGGAACAAAAGCCCCGACAGTGTATAAATGTGAAATGGTGTGTTGTATTTTGATAAAATATATATGTATATATATACTATATAGTTATTCATGAAAGAATACGAAACCGACATAGAACCTAGTGAGAATTAAATTCCCTAGGTAATTTGAATTAAGTTGGATTTGGGTGATGATTGATAGACGGAGTTCTATCCCTTGGAGATGTAATGATTATGACTAGAAGGATTTAAAGATGGAAAATGGGATATGCTTGAATTAGTTGTTGGTTGAAAATGAAGTGGGAGGTGAGGTGAAACTTGATTATCATGAGATCAAGGGAAGCCGAACACAAATTGGGGTGGAAGGATAGTTCAACACTGATGCTGATCACATCAGGGTTGGATGACTCTAGAAGCTCCCTGTAAGTGGACACAAATAACCACGTTAAGAAAGAAGCAAAGAGCATAAGTTGGACTTGGAGTTGCGTTGTGTTTTCAAAAGGATTTTCAATTGGCGTTTTCAAACAATCGATTAATATTTTGAATAAAGGATTCTCTTATACTTAACCTAGTAAAGAATATTTTTGTAGTACTTGCTCACGAGCTGAGGACGCATGAGCCTTTGTCTTCGGACCGGTGACATGAGAAGTATATATGTTAAAAATGTATGTGATTATTTTGACCTCCCAAAGGAACGGGGACCGGAAGGTGTCCATCGCGACCGGGTTCTGCGGGATCACAGTGTATATGTACTCAACATGGGATTGGAGCCCATGGAGAGATGGAAAAGGTATTTCTGTTTGTTATACATGCTAAGACATGTTGTGTGGTATGAGTAAGAAATATTATTTGACCTTGAGTTCTTAAAGTGTATGCTATTAAGACCTATGAGTCTAAATGTGTTGTGTTACGTAAACCTATGTGTCTAAAGGCTGTTATGTTATCAAGACCTACGTGTCTGAATGTTGTTATGGTACCCAGACCTAAGAGTCTAAGGGTTGTTATGTATGTGTAAGTGTTGTTAAGATACCCGGACCATTGAGTCCGAGGTTATCATGTGAGTATGTTATGTTATGTATGGATGTGAATGTGTTGCCCGGACCATTAAGTCCGAGGTTGTGATGTAAAGTGTATTTGGTTATGGAAGTTTTATCTCTATAAGTAATCCCCGTATTCTAACCCAAGATGTGAGGGAAATGTAAACTTCGAGGACGAAGTTCTTTTAAGGGGGGTATATTGAAATACCCCAAACCTTGATATGTGGTTTAGATATCAAACTATGGTATGTAAAGGCTAAAAAGTGCCTTAGAAACATCAGTGAACAATTTAAACCATAGTAAATGCGGTAAAGCACTAAGATACAGTTTGAGCAAAAACATGCTCTAAGCTATGAGTGGACTTGGTTAGGACCCAAAGAGCCTACCAAGACTTAATAATATTTAATTATGATTTTACAAGGCTAATCAAGTCCTCAGGAAACCTTGGTATACAATAAAACCAAACAAAACACAAGAAAATACCTTAAAGTCAATAAGAGCAAAATGTGCTCTAAGCTTGGGATAAATTTGTAAAAGACCTAATGGTCATACCTATACCTTATAAATATGTTAATGAACATATTAAATCAATTACCAAGGAAAACCAAGCTTGAAAACAAGTTAAAACACAAAAAGTGATTTAAGGAGTCTTAAAGCACGTTTTTGAAAAATTGTCTTGTAAATGAGTTTTGAATGGCTAAATGTCCATCATTACTCTTTAATTAACATGTGTACTATACAGTATCACATTTGGGTGGCTATATCAATAGGAAATCAAAAATTTCACTTCTATGTGCCTGTTTTATGAATAGTGATTTTTATAAGCTAGTTTGTAACATATGTTATCATAAGTAATTAAATTGAAAAAAGACTAAAATGCCCTTATGTAATAAAGGGGGCCGGTTTCCTTAAGGTTTGACTCACCACCCTCTTGTTGATTTAATAAGAAAAGAAAGGATGACTAATTAAGGTACTATTTGCTTTATAAGTTACAAATATCTTCTAAGAAGCAAGGCAATCTTCATTCTCCCTTCCTTTCTCATTTCACATGGTTCCAACCTTCTTCTTCCTCCCTTCTTGCTGTTCTCTCACGGTAATACAGCATCACCACCATGGAAGTCCATCTTTGACCTCTTGTAAAATCTAGCTCACTTATCCAAATCAAAAACAAACACCACCAATCTCTTCCTCTCATCAAGCTCTTCAATTCTATCCTTTCAAAATCCCAAGAGCTCCATTTCGGTGCCAAGAGGAATCACCATGGGAGGAGCTTGAGCTTGTGTTTCTACATATTATTACTCTCCTTTGCTTCAAGGTAAGGAAACTCAAAGAAAAATGAAGTTTCCTCCATGTTTATACCTTGACCGAAAATCACCATAAATGGTGCTCATTGTGTTGCTTTGTTCTAGCTCCATTTGAATCTTTCAAGGACTTGGTGGAGTCCTCTCTTGGTAGATATTCCAATTCCCTTCAAAGACCAAGGTAAAAAACTATCTTAATGCTCTTTGAACAATGTAAAACCTAGGGTTTACAATGAGATTAAGCTTGGAGCTTGAATACTCACCACATTGTTTGTGTAATGTTTAGAAGTTGACAAGCAACTAAGCTTAGCCGATTTTTGAACAAGGAAACAAGAAAGAAGTTTGTGAGGAAAAGAGGTAAATATGCTATCTCAATGTGATTTAATGCCTTAGGAGAAATGAGCTTATAATGCTTGATAAAACTACCTAAAGAGCAAATGGTGAATGACTTAGTAAAGTGTTCTCAAGGATACTAGTAAAAGAACATATGTCTTGGTGTGTGTAATAGCAGGTCAAAGGCTTATATATTGTGGAAATTCAGTGTTTAAGGTTTATGTAATTTAAGGGCCTAAGAGCCATGTTGTTTAAGGGCCTAAGTGCCAAGCAATTTAAGTTATGCACTATATTGTGATGTAGTGCTAAGTGTGTGAAGCCTTGTGTATAAAAATGTGTTTGATGGATTTTAGGTGTTCTTGAATGAAATAAGGTAAAAACCTAAGTGTTTGGATGTGAGTATATACAAGAGAAGCTATGGCCAAATTTGGGAAAATGTGTAAGAAGATCTAAGTGTTTTAAATGGTTTTGATGAACTAGGAAGTGTTAAAGGTGAATAAATGTTTACTTGAGAAGAAAACATGTATTAAGGTGATTTAGAGTGATGCAAGGAGTTAGGTATTATCTTGGAAGTTCTAGGAATTCAATGTGTGTTTTTGAGAATGTATTTAAGTCTTGGAGAAGTTTGTTTAAGGTTTAGGAATGTTGATGTACAAGGAAGAAGTGATGTTTAGGTAAGATGTGAAAAAGGAGGTTTAGTTAGTAAGAAAAGAAGTTTGAGTGATGATGTTCAGGTATAGAGGAAACACCTTGGTATAGTGGTCATTATAGGTGAAATACCACCTAGAAACCTTAAGGAGAAAACATTGTAAGTGTTAGGAATTTTGTGAGGATAAGTAAAGGCTTAAGGAATTAGAAAAGGAGTTTCATGGATGTTGGATGTGGATATAAGGGTACCAAATGTTGTTAGGAAGCATTAAGAGGCTTTAGGAGAAGTTTGGTGAAGATTTGACAAAGTTTGGGTAAGTTTAGAGGACGTCCGACCCAGAGGTCCGACCCAAGTTTGGGTCGGACAGCCTCTGTTAGACGTCAGGAAATTGTTCTGGAATGGTCCGACCCAGAAGGGTGGGTCGGACATGGGTCGGACGGTCATGTTTCAAAGGAGGGAAAATGTTCTGGAATGGTCCGACCCAGTCGAGTGAGTCGGACGTGGGTCGGACGGGCATGATTGTAAGGCGGTAAAATGTTCTGTAATGGTCCGACCCAGAAGGGTGGGTCGGACATGGGTCGGACAGGTGTATTTAAAAGACGGGAAAAGTTTCTGGAACGGTCCAACCCAGTTGTGGGTCGGACGGTGGGTCGGACGGCCCAAAGTATGTAAAAAAAAAATTGTTTAAGGTTATAGGATGATGGGGAATATTAAGTAATGATGTTATAAGATTACAAAGGACATGTTAAGTGAGTTATAATGACAATTTAGTGGGGGAAAAGTTGTATTAAAATGTAAAGGTAAAACAAGTTAAAATATGAAGTTATATAACTAAATTAACGGGGATAAGTTATAAGCATTAGACTTTAAACAATCATGTTACCCCGATGTTAATAAAAGTACATGTAATGTTATCAGTTGTTCGAGAATTGCTCGAGGAACATAAGTGGACGTGGTAAAGTGGACTCCGGTGACAGGTATGGTTTTCTTGCAACCTGTGTCCTACCGGATTACACCGGCTTGTATGCCAATGTGTTTTTCTGAGTGTTTGCCACCTTGTAAGATAACAACATGTAATGAGTTTATAGTAATTCATTTATGTGGCGCTTTTAATCTCCGATACCGTTTAACCTCAAATATGTGTTAAACCTTAGCTAACCAGAACCAGGAACACATGAGAGATCGGTATTCGGAGATAACGACCCAAACCTTGGGAACGTTCTAACCACGGCTATGTGTGAGTTAGTTGGATATTGTTGTTGTATGCAAGTGTGTGAACCTCCCTTGTGTGCTTAACTCGGTTATGAAACCGTATGGTGTGTGGATGTGGTAGGCTCCATAATGGATCTCTAACTACTTGTTTATAAGTGTATATGTACTAATGGGGGGTGAGGAGTCCGGTTGTTCCGGCCACGCGTGTGAGGATGGGGGTCGTTGTCATTCCAGGTTCGACCCTCTTATATGTTAAGATTGAGTTCCTTTCCCGGTCTTCAATCTCCCACAAGCTTACTCCAAAGCTTTCCTATTCTGACTTATGATTGGTTTAGGGGGAACATGTGTTTGTGTGGTGTGTTTGGGCCTCCAACCCGAACCATCTTAACTTAAGTTACTCGTCCGACTATTAGGACGGTAATTAGTGTTGTTGTTTATTGTATAATGAGCTTACCATGAGGGTGACACCATTCTCTAGGCTCACCAGTGAATTAACTAAGTTTGGGTCGGTTCCTAAGAGGACCGTTCCCGTTATGTTATGCTATGTTATTGTAATGCAATTCCTGTTGCGATGTTACCATGTGCACGTCGAAACGTGAAAGTGATGTTATGTTTTGTTATGTGAGGAATGTTATATGTTGTAAGATATGGAGTGTGTGGATCATGGAAATGAATCCCAGTTTGCGATAAGAGGCGTCTAAGGATAACCCGATTTAAGGGTAAGTGTTGCCTATTAAGGAAGTAGCTCCATTAGAGGAGGAACACTCTAGGGATAATGAATACCATGAGTGACTTATCAAGTAAGGATGTATTATCTGTTCGTTGAGCCCATTGAGGCGAAATGCTATGTGTTGTGTGTTTACAGTTGTATGCATGATTTAAATATAATCAATCGCATGCTAAGACGACAATTAGTTGTGCGTGGCCCGGTAGCATGTGGGCTGCGGGATTACCATACCAGCAAAGGTGCTGAGCCCCTTGGGGGCCACCCTTTCTCCTCTTTTTCCTATTTCAGGTACAGAGAGCTGGAAGCCGTTCGAGAGTAGGACGGGGTAGACATTGTACATGGGAAATCATTTAAGTGTATATATACAGTAGGCGTAGTAAGACCGAACTTGTTATCGGCACCAGTTGTGAATACTCGGTACAGTTGGAAGGTGTATGTTGTTATTGTTGTTAATGGAAAGGGATAGTAATGTGAAGTCGCTCGGCAATCTAGTCCATCAGACCGGTACAATGTACATGTATTAGCCTTGTTAGCCACGTGGGTGGTTAACGGCGTGTAACACCAACGAGTTAAGTAATGTGATGAGGTTTGTATTCCGCTGCAGTTTATTGTAAGTGTGTTAATGTTGGATGGGGTGTTACACACAAGAGGAGAAGAAGCTACCTGAGTAAACACCAAAAGCGAAATGCTAACTATCATAAATAAGGAAATATAAACAAGGACTAAATAAAAACTAAAATAAAACAAAGACTAAAGATTAAACGAAAATAAACAAAAACAAAAATTAAAATAAGCAAAAACTAAAATACCGAAACTGGGAAAAATGATATAAACTATCAATTTCCCCGACAACGGCGCCAAAAACTTGTTGTGCAAAATCTTTATAACAATATTTATAAATATATGCAAAGAGTAGGCAAGTGCACCTATTCGATGTAGTACAACAAGTGTCGTATCCACAAGAAAATTGATTATATCTCCCTAGTCTTGGTATTTAGTAGTTTAATTAAAAAGCGGTAAAAATATGGGTTTAGCCGGAGGCAAGCTTAGTGGTTTGATTCGATAATAAAAATAGCAAACAATTAAGCTAAAATGGTGTTTTAATTGAGTGAAATGAAGATGTACCCTAGGAAAGTGTAATCACCCAAATACTCCCAAACATGACATTTATCTTAATTTGCTCTAGTTGTCTATTAGAACTAAAGTGATGACTTTCTCTAAAATCTTAGTGAAAGTCAAACCTTATCTAGTTGAATAAACCCTTTGGTTAGGTTGGATAAACATCACTAGATAGCATTAAGCACAAGCCCTTAACAATAGCACTAAATCCACCAACTAATTAAAGAGGGAAAATCTAGGGTTTGTCTCTCTCTTGGGCAAAATCCCTAAATCACATATGTATGACATTAGGAGAAATCTCAAATGCACAAAGGTGATCAATCTAGCACATTCATTGAATTTAGAGAGGCAAAACAACTATATTTAAGCAAATTAGGTTTTACATGCTAGTTTAGGGATTTGGGGTCAAAACCCCCTCCCAAGGTACAAAATGGAACTACTCATACATCAAAAAAGTAAGGAAGAGAAGAATAAAAAAGATGGACATGGGTTATTGTTAGACCTGGCAAAGGTGACCCGAACCAGAAAAACCGAACCGATCCAACCCGATCCGAACCCAAACTTAAACCGAATAGCGTGACCCGAAATGTGACCTGAAAATCCGAACTGAACTAAACCAAAACCGAATCAAACCGAAATTTGGTATAACTGAATCCACCCGAACCGAATTCACCCGAATCGAATCCACCCGAACCGAATCAACCCGAACCGAATCAACCGGAACCGAATCCACCCGAATGTTTTGCTAAATCTAAATCTACTATAGTTGTTCCAACTGTAAAAATAATCTTGAAACCAAAAACACATAATGGAGATTTAGACATCCAATA
Source organism: Limonium bicolor (assembly GCA_023374045.1). Lineage (NCBI taxonomy): Eukaryota > Viridiplantae > Streptophyta > Magnoliopsida > Caryophyllales > Plumbaginaceae > Limonium > Limonium bicolor. Next base: position 244,917,563 of record CM041776.1, read on the forward strand.
AGTGTTCATTGCTCACAAATGATATACATACATATATATATATATATATATATATATATATATAATATTGAACATCTTCAAGCATCTCAAGCCTTGTTGTAATAAAACATTCATAAACTGTGTTGTTACTTTTCCCACATATGGATGTTTTGCTACAAATTATAGATGTTTTGCTTTAAAATGTTTTATAATACAATTTAATGTGTATCATTACTATTTTATAATACTACACTAATTTTGATTTTAATAAAATTAGGTTTTTTTTATGTTTAGGACATGAGACTTGGGAATGGTTTAAATGTTGATGAAGTTTGATTATAAAACCTAAACTTTTTAGTTGAGACATATTCTATTCAAGATTAATGTGTATATGCCTAAAGAAAATTATGCAATAAAATGAGGAAAATAAGTATTCCAAATGGTAGATTATTGTGAATCGTGAGATAGACTAGAATTTTGGAGGATGAATAAGGTTTGGAGGATGAATAATCCCCACCTTATTCCATCTACCTTAACAACTTAACCTAAAATGTTGTATAAGACAATGTAATGTGTATCATTACTATTTTATATTACTCTATATTTTATAAACTTAGGTTTCTTTATATTTAGGACTTAGGAATGGTTTAAATGTTGATGGATGGGCGTGGGCGAGTGACGCTTGTGCGAGGCGGTGATGGATGGTTGTAGATGCGCGACGCTTGTGCAAGGTGATGAGCTCAGGGTGTGACGGGCGCGGAATGACGGGAGGCACGAAGTCGGGCGTGGGCGGGGTAAACTGGACGTCGATTGCCGAATATTGACCACTAATTCACAAAAGCTAGCTTAATTTGTACTTAGTCTATACAATTAATAGTTTAAATTCATTTACAAAATTTGTCATCCAGTTTGATTTTATCCAACCTATACACAATAGAAGTCTTGATCAACAGTAACCCTATATTAAAATAATTTGGAGCCGCATATGAAAATTAATGCAAGTTACGAAGGTTGCTTAAAATTCGTACTTTAAATTTTTAATCAATTAAACCCGGATAAGTCACCCGAATTTGACCTATAACCCGAAAAAACTGAATGACTCAAAGGCTAACCTGAACCGAAAACACCCAAACCCGAACTCAACCAAACCGAAATAACCCGAATCAAATTTAAACCATTGAACCCGATCCGATCCGAACCAAACCGAATAGTAAATATCTATAAATTGACCCGACCCGAACCAAACCGAACCGAACCCGAACCTGAACCGAGTGACCCGAATTGCCAGATCTAGTTATTTTTGGAGAAGCTTTTATTGAAGTGGGTCCTTCTCTTTGTGTTCTTCTTTTTCCCGTTCTAGTCGTATTCACCGTTTGCGTCTCTGTTCTCTCTTTTCTCTCTTTTCTTTCTTTTCTGTTCTCTTGAGTCCGTCCCGTGCGTTCAATACCGTTGTCTGCTCCCGTCCGCCCTTTTTTTTATCGTCCCCCTTTTCCCAAAGTATCACGCTTTCACAGGAAGTGCTGTTTATATTTTTGTCGAGTCCGTCTAATCCCAAAAACTACGTGTCGTCTAAAAACATCGTTTTTATTCTCTTTGACTTTAGTCTGTACAGCAGCCCGCTTGCTCAAGTGAATCGCCGACGTGAACTCTATACATTCATTGCTTGCATGTTATACGTGCATGGATGCACAATTTTTACATGCAAGCTGCTAGGAGATGCTACGCGAGTGTATTGCTGCATGTGAAGGGTGTATGTGCATGGCTGCAGAATTTTTACGTGATCATGGGCTGGGCAATTACGTGAGCGGCTGGAGAGTATTATGTGCATGGCTGGATTTTCTTTACATGATGCGATGGTTGTTGCATGCATACGCATATGACCAAAATGTTATACGTTCGTGCATTAGATTTACGTGGAGCAAGCAGACTGCTTGCTTGCTTACACGTGTCTGCTTGCACCTGTCTGCTAGCTTGCTTCCGTGTACGTTTTCTACCTTAGATGGTGAACACTATCAGTAGAGTATTTACCTAAAATGTAATAAAAATATGTAAGTTCACTACTGTAAATAAAATACTCTATAAAATGGTGAAACTATGTTATAAATCATGTAAAATGCATGTAAGAATAACCCTTAAAAGTATATATTTTCACCACTTATCAAGGTCAAAGATATTTCTGTAGACGGGCCGTATTAACCTTGAAAACTTTTCTTTTACTGTTTTGTAACTCATAGGCATCGTAGGAAGTGACGTCAACCACTCTAAAAGGTCCAGGCCAATGGGATTTCAGCATCCGCAGAAAGAGTCACAGTCTCGAGTTATAGAGCAATACCAAATCTTCCACCTTAAACTCTCTCCTGTGGATCATTTAATCATAAACTTTCCTTGTGCGCTCTTTGTAAATCTAAGAACTGTCATACGCTTGTTCCCTCATTTCCTGAAGTTGGGAGAGCTGAAATTTTCTCTTCTCACCAGTGGCTTTCAAATCATAATTAAGGGCCTTCAACGACCAATAAGCCCTATGCTCTAATTCCACTGGGAGATGGCTAGCTTTTCCATAGACGAGCTTGAAGGGAGACATCCCAATGGGTGTCTTAAAAGAAGTCCTATAGGCCCACAAGGCGCCATCAAGCTTCTAAGACCAATCTTTCCTTGAAGAACTAACTGTCTTTTGAAGAATCCACTTGATCCCTCAATTGGACACTTCATCTTGTTCATTTGTCCATGAATGGTAAGCAAGGGCAACTTTGTGACGTATTCCATGCTTAGCCATTAGGGCATCGAAGGACTATTGCATAAATATGATCCTCCAACACTAATAATGGTCCTAGGAACTCCAAAACGAGTGAAGATGTGCTTCTTCAAAAACTTGACCATAGTCTTCGAATCTACCTTCTGACAAGGAATAGCCTTTACCCACTTTTACACATAATCAACGGCCACGAGAATGTAATGGTAACCCTGAGAAAAAGGAAAATGGCCATGAAATACATACCCTAGCAGTCAAATAATTCAACCTCTAAAATACCATGCTGAGGCTTCTCGTGCCGTCTCGAAGTGTTGCCTAGTCTTTGACAATTGTTACACTTGGCTACAAATGTTTGACAATCTTTATGTAAGGTATGCCAGTAAAAACCAGATTCCGAAACTTTTGCAGTTGTCCTCTGGGAACCATGGTGACCTCCAGCCTCTCTGGAATGACAGAACTCTATAACACTAGAAACCTCATCATCTGGAAGACTCGTGCGAATCAAACCATCTACACATACTAAAAAAGATAAGGGTCTTCCCAGATATAGTACTTAGAGTCAGATAAAAATTTCTTCTTTTGAGCATAAGATAAATCATGAGGTACCATCCCAGAAACAAGATAATTAGCCAGGCCAGCATACAATGGCTCTTATACTTTCTACAAAACAAATATAGTTTCATCAAGAAAGAATTCATTAATTGGAACCCTATCATCAGGAACTACCAACCGAGAAAGGCGGTCAACTACGACATTTAATTTGCCACTCTTAACCCTCACTTCAATGTCAAATTCCTATAACAAAAGATTTCAACGCAGCAAGCGAGGTTTGGCCTCTTTCTTAGCAAAAAAAATATCTAATAGTAGTGTGGTCAGTATGCAAGATTACTTTACTTCCCAAAAGATATGATCGAAATTTGTCTAGGGAAAATACCACAGGCAGAGGCTCCTTTTCAGTAGTCGGTAGTTCCTCTAAGCATCATTCATAGTTTTGCTTGCATAAGCAATGACCCTGAGAATCTTGTCTTTCCTCTAGCACAGAGCTACCCGCACTGCATAATCGCTGGCATCACACATAATCTCAAAAGGCAATGACCAGTCAGGTGAAACAATAATGAGTGCAACTACCAGTTTTTGCTTGATTAAATTAAAAGCAAAAAAACAATCTTCAGAAAAAACAAATGGGGAATCTTTCAGAAGTAGATCAATCAACGGTTTTGCAATCTTAGAAAAATCCTGAATAAACTGTCGATAAAAACCTGGATGCCCCAAGAAAGCTCTTACCACTTTGCCACAAGTGGGTACTGGCAACTTCTCAATTACCACCACCTTTGCTTGGTTAACCTCAATCCCTTTAGTAGAAACTTTGTGGCCCAGCACAATCTCATCCTTGACCATAAAGTGACATTTCTCCCAATTGAGAAGCAGATTGGTCTCCTCACATCAGCCTAGGATTAAATCAAGCTGTGCCAAACAAACATCCAAGCTAGAGCCATAAATAGAAAAATCATCCATAAATACCTCACTGCTCTACTCGATGAAGTCAGCAAAGATGGCCTGCATACAACGCTGAAAGGTGGTAGGGACATTGCATAGTCCAATGGGCATTCTTTTGTACCTAATGGTACCATATGGACAAGTGAATGTGGTCTTGTCTTGATCCTCTAGCGCAATAGGAATTTGAAAGTACCCTGAAAACCATCTAAAAAACAATAATATTCCTGCCCTGCCAACCTCTCAAGCATTTGATCAATAAAAGGGTTTATGGTAGCAGAATTCAAGCGCCTATAATCAATACACATACATCATCCAATGATCTTTTTCTAAGGAATAGACTCACCTTTGTCATTCAAAACAGCTTTAAAACCCCCTTTCTTTGGAATTACCTGTACTAGACTCACCCATGTACTATCAAATATGGGGTAAATGATGCCGGCGTCCAAGAGCTTCAACACCTCTTTCTTGATAACTTACTTCATGTTAGGGTAGCCAAAGCTGGGGTTGTTTGACATGCCTTTGATGTCAGCTAGAGTCCACCCAATTGCTCTCTTGTGCCTCTTCAAAACCTTAAGTAACCTACTTTCTTGCCCAGAAGTCAGAGAAAAGAAACAATGACAGGCATACAATTATTATCAGCTAGAAAAGAATATATGAGGTTCAAAGGGAGCTCCTTAAGCTTAAGTTCAGGTGGCTACTCTACAAAAGGAATAAGTCACTAGATCTCTCTATCAAGCCTCTCCAACTGAGGGTTATAAGCTTGAAAATCGGCCATTCCTCTCTCCATATGAGTAAACGTTGCATTGACCTCAGAATTTACAGTCTTCTTTTCCACAGAAGCAACAAGAACTTGCTCCAATGGCTCACAATCAGCAAGTGGGGAAAAAGAAATGAATAAATGTCCTCATCATCTAACAGATTACACTCTTCCCCATCATCATTTATTATACTTACCGACATCACAGAATGAGCAGAAGTAGAAGTTGACCTCATCAATTCTTCATGTCAAACTCAATCTTTTCATCCTCATACCACAAAGTGATCTTACCATCGTGAACATCAATAACAGTTTTGGCAGTACAAAAAAATGGTCGACCCAAAATAAAAGGAACCTTAACATCATCATCCATGTATAACACAACAAAGTCTACAGGAAAAAGGAAACGATCCACCCCAATTACCAAATCTTGGACATAACCCATTGGTTTGATCTCAGATCTATCGGCTAGTTGGAGCTTGAAGGGGAATGGTTGCAACTCTCCACCTCTTACCTTTGAGAAGGTGGCGTAGGGCATGGTATTGATGTTGGAACCCAAGTCACACAAGCCACTGCCACAGTCTACATCACGAATCCCACCCCATGGATAATGGGATTTACTAGATTCTGCTTGGGAGGAAGTTCTCGAAGAGAGCAGCAGAGCACTCCTCTGTCAGGTGAACTGTCTCTTTGTCCTTTTTTCTTCTTTTTCTTTGTCAAAATATCCTTAAAAAATTTGGCATAATTAGGCATCTCCTACAAATCATCAATCAATGGAATGTCAAGTGTTAGCTTCTTAAAAATGCACATAATTTTGCAAACTGCCCATCTAAATGTTTCTTTTTCATCTTATTAGGAAACTGGAGTTCAACATGTTTAGAAGAGGAAAAAGGAAAATCAATAGTAATATGAGAAGAAGGGGAGAGAGTAGGAAGAATAGGAGCCTAGATCTCCTCAGAAATTAGCACAGAAGGAACTGAAGACCCTGATGGTGCATCAACAGAAGAAGGGTTGATCTTTTCACCAGTTTGGTCTTCAACCACTTGTTCTTCTTGCTTATCTTCCGACTGTCTCCCGCTTCTCATTGTTACTGTAGCAGATCTAGGCTCATCTTCAAATACAACCATAGGAGATACAACCTCATCACAAACAGTCAATGCCTTAGCTGATTCCTTCAGATTCAGATGAGATTGGGAAGGGAATGTTCCAGATTGTCATTGTTGTTGCTAATTAAAGAGTATCAGGTTCATCTGATTCATTTGCTGCTACGTACTCTGAACCGAGTTCTCCAAACTATTCTGACTAGCCATCAAGGATTGATCGATATTGTTCCAAGTCTCAGTGTGAGTCTTCTGAGTACTGGCCATGAATGCAATCAATTCTTGAACTTGGTCCATCTTCGCATCAGAGGAGGAGTTAGCAGGTTGTGGAGGTGCACCTAGCTGATATGAACTCTAGCCCTGCTGAAACTGGCATTGTGGGTGGGTTAGATTGTTAGAAGGTCGAGAGAACCCATGTGGTCCCTGCTGATCGCCTTGCAAAAGGTTAGAATTTAAAGCATTGTTCGGATTACCATACATGAAATTTGGATGCTGATTTCTATTCCAAAGTTGTTGGTAACCCCCTACCCCCACAAAGTGTGCTTCCTCAGCTTGCCTCATCTCCTCCAATTGTGGGCACATTTCAAAAGCATGAGCTCCCCCACATTGACAACAAAGTGGGTCTGAAGAGGTGGTAGCTATCCTCTTGACTTGCAGCACTGGTTGCTGAATAATCATAAAATCATAAAATCTTTTAACTAGAGAACTTAACAAAGTAGTTTGTTGGGCCTTGGTCTCGTCCATGTGTACCATCCAAGGATCTAGATTCTGCAAACCCTTAGCCTCAACAGTCATAGTCCTACTGCCCTTCGATCCCCACTAGAGAACCTCCTCAATATTAGTCTCTATGGCTGCCATGAAATCGGTGTCAGATCTGTTGAGGATGTCACCACCTAGAGAAGATCTAACCTTAGCTTTATGAATATGGTGGACCCCGTGGAAGAACGTCATTGCAATGCAGGTCATATCTTGACCATGGTGTGGGCACTGGCAAAGCATCTCCTTAAATCTGTCCCAGGTCTCACATATCGTCTCAGCTTCTGTCTGTTTAAATGCAAGCAAAGTAGCTACCAAGTCAATAGTTCAATAAATAGGATAATATTTATCATAGAAATTGGTAGTCATTTTATCCCAAGTGAGTGAAGATTCTGATTTGGAGGGGGTGTGTACCATCAACTAACTTCAAATGGTGAGAAAAAGAAAACAAAAAATTAAAGAGAATTAGAACTATAATAAATAAGAGAAAAATAATCAATGGAAAATAATGAAATAACTAAAAATAAAATTAAACTAAGAGAAAATAATGTAAAATAAAAACTAAAACAAGAAATAAAAAAAATCAAAACAATTGACAACCCAAGCGAAGGACTAGACAAATGTCAGGTCTCCGGCAACAGCCATTTTGCAAACAAGATTTTTGATGAACTAAAAAGTAAGAAACAAACCTAGAAAACTATTAAATCAAAAGTCCACGGGTTGCAAAAAGTTCCGGTCGTAGCAGTAAATTTAATTAAGTAACTAGGTATTGAGCCAGAGGACTTGGTAAATAAAGGTCTAATCCTAGAAAACAGGAAATTAAGATCGGTTGTTCTTGTTTTTTTTTTTGTAAATTAAACTAGTGAGAAAACAAGTAATAGCAAGTAAATAAAAGTGACTAAATTAAGCAAGTAAGACAGAACCCTGGGTTCAACTTGTTTCTCTCTGGATATGTTTAGTAAATTTTGCAGTTCAATTCAAGATATGGATTGGTGAATTCTTTAATTTTTCTTTACAAGAATTAATCCTAAAAAATCAAACCTAACAGAACTTGCAAGTTCTAATCTTGAATCACGCAACACACGAATAGGTGGATTATGTGCAAAGAATTCAAAGCATTTGAAGGAAAACCTAGTCTATCTGATTTAATTCTCCACATATTTTCATATTAAGGGACCTTCCTAATACTCACCGATCAGTTTGTAGAAGGATTCGCAAAGCAATTCAATTAATGCATGAGTTTAATCAACTAGCGCAAAGAATAACCCTTAATCCAAAACAATCCATATAATTCTTGAATTTAAACTGCATAATATAAAACTAAATAATATCCAGATTACAACAACCATCCCCTAGAGTAAAATCCTCTTATCCAGAGATATTCAAGAAATTGACAGAGAAAACAGATTCAGAATTCATCCTAAAGAGAAGAGAGAACTCCCGAATTGTTTGTCTATCGAGAACTGGAATCTGTAGAGCGAAAGGTTGAACAGAGATGAAACAGGTGAAGGAGATCTCCTTATTGCACGGCTAGGGTTGCAGGAGCATAAGAAGATTACAGATGCACGACGTGTGTGTATTTTGTTTGAGTATAAGTTTCTTTTCATTATGCCTCACTTCCCTTATTTAAATAGAAAACCTAGACATAAAATACACGCATCCGGCTGAGGCGTCCGGGTGGCAGGACCGGACGTGACTCAAAACGTCAGGCGCTCGAGATTTGTTAGACGTCCAGACCACCTGTGCGAACCAATGAGCCGGACACTCGGACTGGACAACAAAATGTAAGGAATTCTCCATGCTGCACTCATGGTCATTAATACAGATGACATGGGCACACGTTTGGGTAGCTCAGGCAAACAGAAGAGCCGAACATGTTCGTTCATGGTAAAAAATA